>JAVHYY010000242.1:107500-224240 GCA_035221665.1 Okamejei kenojei | reverse complement strand
CCCCCCCCCCCCCCACCCCCCCCCCCCCCCCACGCGCACCTCTGCTCTCACACTCGCTTTCATACACATCACTCTACTCTCACATCTCATCATCGCCTACTACTGTATCACGCGCACACTCATGTAACATAACTCAACACTCAACGTTGGCAGCATACACACACTATCTCAACAGTGTTATCATCTCACACACACGCACACGCAACACACATGAACATGTCACTCAACTCAGGGCACGCAGCACACTCACACACTCGCACACACCTCTCGCGCGCACTTGAACTCACATCTCCCACATCACGCGCACGCACTGGTACACTCTTCTCGCCTCACTACGCACGCAATCCTCTATCTCGCGCACACACACACACGGCTTCTCTCAGGTAACTACACTACACAGCTCTCAATCTAACTCGCTCTCTCGCATCTATAGCTCTCTCATACTCAAGCTGGCTCCAGGCCTCGCACACCTCCTGCTCCCGTGGGCGGGTTGAGTACAGGGGCGAGGCGGAGGTGAGGCGGGGGCGCGTTCATACCGGCGCCTCCGGGGGGTTATGGAGCTTTGGCTGCACGTGGGGGGAGGGGCCAGAGGCAGGGTTGGTTCGGTTGCACCAGGATCACCTGTGGGGAGGTGGGGTCGCCCGGACGGAGGGGGGGGGGGGGGGATCTCATATATGGGAGGGTGGTCTGGGCGCATGTAGTTGGGTCGGGATGGTTTGCGACCCAGGTGGGACGCGAGAGAGAGAGCGAGCGAGAGAGAAGCCGAGAGAGACGAGAGCGAGTGAGTGGAGTGAGTGCCGAGAGAGACGGCAGAGCGCGACGCGCGGGCGCGAGCGTACGCGAAGAGGGAGCGCCAGCGAGAGAGACGAAGCGCATCGAGAGAGAAGAGCGAGGGTGCAGGGTGCGAGGAGTGTGTGTGGGTGTGTGCGTGCGCGCGCGAGAGCAGAGCGAACGCGACCGCGAGTGGAGCGTGCGTGCGAGAGTGAGCGTGATCGACGAGAGACATCCAGTGCGAGGTGTACGAGAGCGCGCCGATAGCGAGCGTGAAGCTGAGGAGTGACGAGAGTGCGAGCGCGTGCGTGAGTGCGCGAAGCGCAGTGCACGAGCGAGAGCCGCGAGTCGAGCCCGCACAGCGACCAGGTCGGCCCAGCGCGCTCGTGCAGCGTGCGCCAGTGACCGCGCGAGTGCGAAGAGAGGGCGGACGCGAGAGCGAGAGAGTCACAGCGCCGACAGCGCGACGCGCGCTCGCGACGCGTGCCGCGCTCGCGTGCGACGCGAGGTGCTCGGTCGAGTGGGGAGGCGGCAGTGCGAGGCGCGCGTGCAGCGCGCGAGCGCCAGCCAGAGACCGAGCCAGCAGCGCTCGTGGCGCGGCGTGCGCGCGCGCGCGTGCGAGCGCAGGCGCGATGCGCTCGAGTGCTAGCGCGTGCAGCGCGCGAGCGCAGCGGTGCACGCGCGCGCTCTAGCGCGCGCGCTCGGTCTCGCGAGCCAGCGTCCACTTCTGCCCCTCCGCGCGGCGCGCCCTCCCTCGCCCTAGCCTCAGCTCGCGTGTGCTTCTCTATATCTCCTCCTCTCTATCTCTCTCCACACTCTTATCTCTCTCTTCTATCTCTCTATCTCTCTCTCTCTTCTCTCCTTCTCTTTCTCCTCTCTCTCTCCCTCTGCTCCCTCTCCCCTCTCCTCTCTCTCCTCACTCTCCCTCTCCTCTCTTTTATTCTCTCTCTATTCTCTCTCTATCTCTCGATCTCTCTCTCTCTCCCTCTCGAACCCTCTCCCCCTCTCCCCACCCTCTCCGCCTCCACAGTACCTGAGTTTACATCGCACGGATGCCATGGAAGATTAAGATGCCAAGATGCCTTGTCCACCATCACCCTGTGCCCAGGAACATCAATGGGAAGTAAGCCGCTGGGGACTTCATTCAAGGCCAATTGGGACAGCTTGATAGAAGATAAGAGGCCCCCATCCCTCACTCCACCCGCTCATCCCAAACAGTCCACTGGGCCTCGGCACTTTAGCTTCGATACGGGGCCACCGCAGCTCGGTGCTGGGCCCACAGCCATTTACAATATACATCAATTATTTGGTAAAGGGATTACAAGTAACATTAGCACAAATTTGCAGGTGACACAAAGTGGGTGGCGGTTTGTGAACTGTGAGGAGGGATGCTGTGAGGATGCAGAGTACTTTTCGGAAAGGTTGGGCGAGTGGGCAGATGCATGGCAGATGCAGTTTAATGCGGATAAATGTGAGGTTATCCACTTTGGTGGCCAAAATCAGGAAGGCAGAATTACTTAGAATCAACTTGGCATCACAAGTTTGAGAAAAGGGGGATCTGGGGGTCCACAGTTCATCAGTCTTTGAAATGTAAGCAGGCAGGTACAGCAGGCAGTGAAGAAGCGAATGGCCTGTTGGCCTTCAGAACAAGAGGAATCAAATATAGGTGCAATGAGGTCCTTCTGCAGTTTGTACAGGAGCCCTAGTGAGACCACTCCTGGAGTTTCTGTGTGCAGTAGTTTTGGTCCCCTAATTTGTACGGAAGGGAACATTTCTTGCTATTGAGGGGCCAGCGTAGATTTACAGGTTAATTCCCGGGATTGGCGGGAATGTCATATGCTGAGAGAATGGCGCGGCTGGGCATGTACACTTTGGAGTTTAGAAGTGAATGAGAGGGGATCTATTGAAACATATAAGATTGTTAAGGGCTCTTCGCACGCTACTGGCAGGAAAACATGTTGGGGGGAGTCCAGAAACCAACAGGGGCCACACACAGTTTAAGAATAAGGAGTAGGCCATTTAGAACGGAGACGAGGGGAAACACTTTTTCTCACAGAGAGTTGCGAGGTTGTGGATTCTCTGCCTCGAGGGCGGTGGAGGCCGGTTCTCTGGAGGCTTTCAAGCGAGAGGCTGGATAGGGCTCTTAAAAGGATAGCGGATCAGGGATATGGGGAGGAGAAGGCCAGGAACGGCGGAATGATTGGGATGACAGGCCTGATCACATTGAAAGGCGGTGCTGGCTGGAGAAGGGGCGAATGGCTCTCCTGGCACCTATTGTTATTGTCTATTGATAACAACTAGCATACTTTATTTCCCCCAGGTAGGGACATTGATCTGCCAACAGCCAGTAAAACCACACAAAAAACATGTAATGAAAGTGACGAGGGTAAAGGAGTCGGGGGTGGGCAATGATTGGGGATGGGGCGGGGGGTTGAGGGGGGAGTCAGTCCAGTCTACCCACGACTAGATGGTGGAGGTGTTGTACAGACTTGATAGCCACGGGGGAAGGAAGGATCTCTGTGGCGTTTCTGCGCTGCATTTCTTGTGTGGACGTACAGACAAGACCTGTTAAAGAGAAACACTAGACAATAGGTTGCAGGGGGAGGCATTCGCGCCCTTCGAGCCTGCACCGCCATTCAATAGGATCATGGCTGATCATCCAACTCAGTATCCTGTTCCGGCCTTCTCTCCATACCCCCTGATCCCTTTAGCCACAAGGGCCACTTCCAACTCCCTCTTATATATAGCCACCGACTGCCTCAACTTCCTTCTGTGGGCAGAGAATTCCACAGAATCCCAACTCTCTGTGTGATTAAGAAATATGTTTTTCTCATCTCGGTCCTATAAGTACTTGCCCCTGTATCCTTATAATGTGTGACCCCTTGTCCGGACTTCCCAACAGCGGGAGACCAATCGTCCTGCATTAGGCCTGTTCCAATCCCCTTAAGAAATTTTGGTTGGGTCTATAAGGTCCCCCCTCATTCTTCTAAATTCCAGCGAGTACAAGCCGAGTCATCCAGTCTTTCATCATATGGAGTCGTGCCATCCCAGGAATCAGTCCTGGTGGAACCTTTCGCTGGGACTCCCTCTGTGGCAAGAGTATGAAGAATGTCTTTCTCGGATCATGCAAGTCGGATGGAAACCCGCATCTCTGGAGCTGTGAGCGTTGTGAGGACGCGACCCTAACGCTACCCCCCGGGCCACCCTGTATTTTGCCGGCGTGGCCCTAATACCTGAGTGGGAAGGAAAGGTGCCGGCTCTGGAGAGGGCCAGAGGAGGGTTTTTACAAGATCGATCCCCCAAAGGATTGAGGTGGGTAGCGTATGACCGGAGCGTGTTTTTGTCGGCGCTTGGGCCTGTACGCGTGGGAGTTTGGAAAGATGAGGGGGGGATCTCATTGAAACGTACCGAAGGCTAATCGGCCCCTCTGTAAATTGCCCCAAGTGTGTAGGGAGTGGATGAGAAAGTGGGATAACTTAGAACCAGTGTGCTTGGGCAAGTTGGGCCGAAGGGCCTGTTTTCATGCGATACGAGTCTATGACTACACAAGCTTCCAAACAAGTTGTCCATACTTCACAGATAAGGGGGAGATCTTATAGAAACTTACAAAATTCTTAAGGGGTTGGACAGGCTAGATGCAGGAAGATTGTTCCTGATGTTGGGGAAGTCCAGGACAAGGGGTCACAATCTAAGGATAAGGGGGAAATCCTTTAGGACCGAGATGAGAAGATCATTTTTCAGACAGAGAGTTGTGAATCTGTGGAATTCTCTGCCACAGAAGGTAGTTGAGGCCAGTTCGTTGGCTATATTTAAGAGGGAGTTAGATGTCGGCCCTTGTGGTAAGGGGTTCAGGGGGTATGGAGTGAGGGGGCAAAGGTACAGGATTACTGAGTTGATGATCAGCCATGATATATTGAATGGCGGGTGCAGGCTCGTTGAGGCCCCCGGATGGCTCCTCCTGCACCTATTGTCTATGTTTCTATAAAGGGTTAATCGGGAACAGCATTTCTGCAAGATGAAAGGTCTAAATAAAAAGTCCCGTTTGAAAAATAGTTTCTAAGGTCTCCAATTACTTTTAGGGAGTAGTAGTCAGGACATCTCTAGTTGGTGATAGGATAGTTCCAGTTCACAAGGAGGGGATTAAAAATATGGTCGGGCACGGACTGGAAGGGCCGAGAGGGCCCTGGCCTGTTTCCGTGCCTGTAATTGTTATAGGGTTATATGGTATAAGTTGTACATAGTGATAGGAGTAGGAATATTATACCATTCGGCCCATCGTGTTACTCCGCCATCCAAATTCATGCTGATTCCGGCCTACTATATCCATCCTCCTGCCGTCGCCCACTATCCCTGACACCCGTGGCTAATCTAAGATATTTGTCTAACCAACGGCCGTTTTAAAAGTATCCACTGACTTGTGGCCTCCACGCCCTCGGTCGCATATGAGGTCCATCTGAGTCACCGCCACTCTGACCGAAACAATGCCTCGTCGTGAATGGATTTCGGCCTCTAATTCTGGAGGCTGTGCTCTGGTCCCAGATAATCTCGCCCACTTGTGGTGGTAACTTCAGTAATACCTCGTCCACAAGCACACGCGTGCCTGCGGGCCGCCCAATGTGGTTTGCCCCCCAGCGCCGTTTCGCCAGCGTGGTGCTGGCCCTGCGCCGTCGTCGCGCTGACATAGGTGTTCCACGCGGGCGGGTCCCGTCGGCCTGGTTATCGGAATACCCGGGGTGGGGGGAGGTGGCAGGGGCGTGGGGTTGGGGTCGAGTGGCGGGGCGGCGGGGGTAGGGAGGGGGTGGGGGGGGTTAGGATGAGGCGCGATGGGCGTTGTGGGGATCGTAACCCGGGGCTCTGGCGCTGTGTGGTGGAGCGGCGCGACCCTGCGATCGCCTCGAAGCGGGGGGATAATGGGGCGCACGGAGGCGGTGGGCCGGTGGGGCTGGGGGGTACAGGTTGGAGGGGACGGGGTGGGCGGTGTGGGGTCCGATTCGGGGGTCGGGTGGTTCACGTCTCCCCTACCCTACACCTCATGACACCCCCTCCCCGGCCGGTTTTCACGTCTGGGGAGGGCCTATTGTGGGCGTACGCGAAGGATCGGTCCATCATCCCGATTTCTCCTACCCATGAAGATCTTCATGGAGGTGTGGAATCGTTCCCCCCCGACCCTCACCCGCACCCTCCCTCCCTGCCCCTCCCTCCCCCTCCCCTCCCTCCTCCTCCCTCCCCCCTCCCCGGCTCCTTCTAGTATAACACAGTGGAAACATGGCCCTTCGGCCCAACTTGCCCACACCGGCCATTCATGGCCCCAGCTACCACGCGTCCCACTGCCGGTTAGGGGCCCACTTGTCCCCTCCTAACCTGTCATATCCATGGTTCTGTCTAACTGTTTCTTAATACGTGGGGATGGTCCCAGCCTCATCCACCTCTCCGGCAGCTCGTCCCCACACAACCCCACCACCTCCTCCTGTGGGAAAAAAGGTACCCTCAGGTTCCTATTAAATCTATTCCCCCATTTACCTTAAACCTGTGTCTCCGGTCCCGATTCCCCTTACTCTGGGGCAAGAGACTCTACCCGATCGTTTCCCCTGTTGATGTTTGTACCCTTCTATAAGATCGCCCCTCTATCCCTCCTGCGCTCTGGGGGTAGAGACCCGGGCCCCTGCCCCAACCTTCCCCCGTAGCTCAGGCCCTGGAAGTTCCGGCTGGCAACACCTCGTTAAATCTTCTCTTGCGCCCTCTCCAACTTGAGACGACATCTTACCTGTTAACCGGCGCCCAGAAACTGACGCAATAATCGAAACGCGGCCTCGCCGTCTGCAACTGACCTCCCGAGACACACAGCTAACCGTGGCCTGTTCCCTTTATCTCTCACCCTGTCACGTCCATATCTCTCGTCCCCGTCCCGCCCCCCCCCCCCACACTCTCTCTGGGAAGGGTCTCGACCGAAACGTCACCCCTTCCTTCCTCTCCAGAGATGCTGCCTTGCCCCGATGAGTTACGCAGAGTTTTGGGAGTCCCCTCGGTCTAAGCCAGCGTCTGCTGTTCCCTCCTGTCCACCCAAGGGCCTTCAGCCCACAATGTCCGTGTTAACTGGTCCCTCTGCCCGGCACTGTGACCGTGTCCCCCCGTTCCGGCTGTCCGTAGCGGCCCTCCACAAGCTCCTTAAACACCACCATCGTGTCTGTGGGGGTGGAGAGAGCTGGGGGATGGGGGGTGATGGGGGGAGAGTGGGGGGAGGGGGGGTGATGGGGAGAAAATCCGGGAGGGGTGATGGGGGCGGCATGGGGCAACAGGGGGGCGATGGGGGATGGGGGAGTGGGGGAGAGGAAGGTTATGGGGAGAGTGGGGGAGGGGGGATGTGGGGAATGGGCTACAGGGGGAGACGTGGGGGAGAGGGGTTGGTGGGGGGGAGAATTCCTGGAGGGGGTGGATGGGTTGAGAGTGGGGGGGGAGCCGGGGGTGAGGGGGTAAGGGTGGGGGAGGGGGAGGGGGGTGATGGGGAAAGGAAGGGAGGAAATGGGGCTATAGGGGGGAGAGTGAGGGAGGGGTGAAGGGGGCCAGAAAGAGGGGGAGGGGGGTTGAGGGCAGAATGGGGGTGGGGGTGATGGGGGGGGAATGAGGATTGTGTGGGAGGTGTCAGGCCCTCCTCTCATGCTCACGTCGTTCCCTCTCTCCCCCTCCCTTTCCCTCTCCCTCCCTCTCCTCTCCCTTTCCTCCCTCTCCCTTTCCCTCCCTCTCCCCCTCGCCCTCCCTCTCCCCCTCCCTCTCCCTCTCTCCCTCTGTCTCCCCGTGGGGTGAGGCAGATTCCAGGAGCGGGTGCGATTGCGCTGGGCCTGGGCTTTCTGGGCCGCCTTCTTGGACAAGGCCATCGAGCGGAAACCTCGTACATCCAGTGGCGTCGTGGACAATGAGCAGGAGATCTACCAATGGTCAAACAAAAACCTCAGGAAATCCAGCACTCTCCCTCTCCCTTCCATCCTTCCCGCTCCCTCTCCCTCCATTGCTGTTTCCTAGAGCTACCCGCCCTGTCTCCCTGCCTCCCTCGCCTTCCTCTCTCCTAGCCTTCCCTCTCCCCTCCCTCGCTCCCTCTTCCCTATCTCCTCTCCTTCACTTTCTCTCCCTCTCTCGCTCCTTCACTCTCTCTCCCTCTCCCCCTCCCCCTCTACTCCCTCCCCTCTCTCCTCTATCTCTCCTCTCCGTCCCTCTCTCTCTACTCTCCTCTCCCTCCTCTCGCCATCCCTCGCTCTCTCTCTCTCCCCCCCCTTCCCTCTCTCTCCCTCTCTCTATCCTTCCCTCTCTCTCCCCTCCTCTCTCCCTCTCTCCGTCCCCTCTCTCTTCCCTCCCTCTCTCCCTCCCCTCTATTCCCTCGTCCTTTCCTTCCCTCTCTCTCCCTCCCTCCCCTCCCCCGGCTGCAGTTCGCCGTGGGACATTTGCCAGCACCCACTTTGGAGGGGCCCTGGCGAGAGGGGGAGGGGGAGGGGGTGGTGAATGCCTCAATGAGGGGTGGGGGGGGTGGGGGGGGGGGGGGGGGTGGGAGAGAGCACGCATCTACCCCCCAGGGGTGCGGGGGGAGGGGGTAGGGGGGGTGCCTGGACATTAGTGGTGGTGACCAGCGGGTTGTGAAGAGACTCGAGAGGCCACAACTGACCACGATGCCTGCCAGCCTGCCTGCCTGCCTGCCCACCTTCATGGGCCTCTGTGGGCCCCGGGCACCACACGCCACTCGAGATATATATTAAATATGTTTATTTATATCCCAGCGTCTCTCTGCAAAATCCTTCCTCAACGTTGCCGGACACTGCTGCTACCTACAATGGGAAAATTCAATGTTGGAAGCTGAGGTGCTGTTTCCCCAGAAGATAAATGCTGGAGTAACTCAGAGGGTCAGGCAGCATCTGTGGCGAAAGCGAATGGCATGTTGGCCTTTATAACAAGAGGAATCGAATATAGGAGCAAAGAGGTCCTTCTGCAGTTGTACAGAGCCCCAGTGAGACCACACCTGGAGTATTGTGTGCAGTTTTGGTCCCCTAATTTGAGGAAGGACATTCTTGCTATTGAGGGAGTGCAGCGTAGGTTCACCAGGTTAATTCCCGGGATGGCGGGACTGTCATATGCTGAGAGAATGGAGCGGCTGGGCTTGTACACTCTGGAGTTTAGAAGGATGAGAGGGGATATTGAAACATATAAGATTGTTAAGGGCTTGGACACGCTAGAGGCAGGAAACATGTTCCCGATGTTGGGGGAGTCCAGAACCAGGGGTCACACACAGTTTAAGAATAAGGAGTAAGCCATTTAGAACGGAGACGAGGAAACACTTTTTCTCGCAGAGAGTGGTGAGTCTGTGGAATTCTCTGCCTCAGAGGGCGGTGGAGGCAGGTTCTCCGGATGCTTTCAAGAGAGAGCTAGATAGGGCTCTTAAAAATAGCAGAGTCAGGGGATATGGGGAGAAGGCAGGAACGGGGTACTGATTGGGGATGATCAGCCATGATCACATTGAATGGCAGTGCTGGCTCAAAGGGCCGAATGGCCTACTCCTGGACCCATTGTCTATTATCTATTGAGAACATGGATAGGTACAAAGTGCTGGAGTAACTCAGCGGGTCAGGCAGCATCTGTGGAGAACATGGATAGGTGACGTTTCACAGAGTGCTGGAGTAACTCAGTGGGTCAGGCAGCATCTGTGGTGGGAAGGAATGGATGACTTTTCGGGTGGAGACCCTTCTTCAGACTGAGAGTCAGGGGAGAAGGAGACACAGAGATATGAAAGTGTGAGGTGTGAAAACGAGACATCAAAGAGGACAAAGTTCGAGTAATGTAGAATAGAATTGTTAGCTCGGGGATGATAACAGACAGAGCAGACACTGTAAAATGTAATCGGGAGGACAGATAGACTGGTCAGAGAACTAGGATGGGGGAGGGATGGAGAGAGAGGGAAAGCAAGGGTTACTTGAAGTTAGAGAAATTAATATTCATGCTGAGGATAGACATAAAATGCTGGAGTAACTCAGTGGGACAGGCAGCGTCTCTGGAGAGAAGGAATGTCAAGTCCAGTCACTTTTATTTCGATAGCCCATTTACAAAACAACTCTCGTTGGCCAAAGTGCTTTACATTGGTGGAGGCACTAACGTTATACAACAGTGGTTCATTGATTAAGTACATACATAAATACATACATATAGCCCTCCCTCAGAGGACGTCAAGAAAGGCTTGGGAGTAAAGATGAGTTTTAAGTCTCGACTTAAAGGAGTCGATGGAGGGGGCAGTTCTGATGGGAAGAGGGATGCAGTCCCACGGTCTAGGAGCTGCAACCGCAAAGGCGCGGTCGGTCGCCCCTGAGCTTATGCCGAGACCGCGGGATGTTCAGTAACTCGGCCGATCTGAGGGACCTGGAGGGGGTGCGGTGGGTGAGCAGACTTTGGATGGAGGTGGGGGCGAGCCCGTACAGGGCTTTGTAGACATAAAGGAGGATCTTGAAATGTATTCGGAACCGCGCAGGGAGCCAGTGGAGAGAGGCCAGAATCGGGGTGATGTGGTCCCTTTTTCGGGTGCCCGTCAGGAGTCTCGCTTTTGGAGCAGTTGCAGGCGGGTGACGTTTCGGGTCGAGACCCTTCTTCAGACGGGTTAGGGATAAGGAAAACGAGAGATATAGACGGTGATGTGGAGAGATAAAGAACAATGAATTAAAGATATGGAAAAAAGTAACGATGATACATTGTTAGCTGTTTGTTGGGTGAAAACGAGAAGCTGGTGCGACTTGGGTGGGGGAGGGATAGAGAGAGAGAGGGGAATGCCAGGGCTACCTGAAGTTGGAGAAGTCAATGTTCAAACCGCTGGGGTGCAAGCTGCCCAAAATATGAGGTGCTGCTCCTCCAATTTGTGCTGGGCCTCACTCTGACAGTGGAGGAGGCCCAGGATAGAAGGGGCAGTGTGGGAATGGGAGGGGGAGTTAAAGTGTTTGGCAACCAGGCGATCAGGTAGCTTCAGGCGGACTGAGCTGAGGAATTCAGCGAATTGATCGCTGAGCCGGCGCTCGGTCTCGCCGATGTACACACGTTGATACCTGGAACCGCGGACACTGTAGATGAGGTTGGAGGAGGTGCAAGTGAACCTCCGCCTCTCCTGAAAACACTGGTTAGGGTCCCTGGACAGAGCCGAGAGAGGAGATATAGCAGCGTGGATACATGGATAGGACAGGTTTGGAGGGATATGGACCAAACGTGGGCAGGTGGGGCTAGTGTAGACGGGACTTCTCCTTGACCAAGATGGCGGCGCCAAGATGGCGGCGCCCCACACCCATTCAGCAGGCCCTACTGCACCAAGATGGCGGCGCAGGGGCTGTCCTTGACCAAGATGGCGGCGCAGGGGCAGTCCTTGACCAAGATGGCGGCGCAGGGGCAGACAGGCAGTGATGGACATATCAGAAGGAATCCGTAAGTTGGCACATGTTCCCATACAAAAGTGGAATTCGATTATGGGAACCCGATGGTGGGATTCCATCCTCAGAGGAACATGGTGGAGAACAGCGGGACTCGTGTTTCTATGTGCAGTGGCTGGGCTGATCTTTATCCCCTGTTGCATCCCTTGTTTTAGGGAACTTATTACAAGGAGTATAAGTCAGATGCAGGCTGTAGTCATGCCTATGGGAGAGAAAGGGGAAATACAGAAAATAATGATAATGCGACCAGGAAAGGTCCATGATCCACAGGAAAAGGAGATTAGGAGAATGTTACTTCAATTCGAACTGAAGGAGCTTGAAATTGAGGTTTAATCAATAGATGCGGAGCAAAAGAAAAAGGGAGGATTGTGAGGGATAAAGTGATTAAACCCCACTATTGTAAGGGTTCAGGAGCGGATTCTAACTTGTAAAGAGGATTCTAACCGATAGAGGCCAGGGAGAGGATTCTGACACAGCTGTGGATGAAGTTACCAGAACTGTTCTTGAGTAAGGATTGATGGCATTGTATAGCGGTAGAAGGGAGTGATGGATGCGACCCTTATCAGTAGAGTAGTGATGGATGCGACCCTTGTCAGTAGAGTCCAGCTTTTAATTCAGATACGAGAGAACTGAGAGAGGTCAGTTGGAGGTGAGCAAACTGGGGCAGGTCATTTACAACTGAGATAAACTGAAATAAATGAATATTACTAACACACCCCTGGTCAAGAAACTGCTCATTACCATGCACATGTATGAACATGCGATGTATGATGTGGGAGGTACTGGGGGGGATGTACTATATACTGTGCACCTCAGTGCTCTGATTGGGGAGAGCCAGAAGGGGAGGTTAAATTTAGAATTGTGTGTGTAAAGGGGCTTTACTTTCCTGACTTTTGTGAGATATGCGGTGTGCTCACAATCACTACTCAGAGACTAAATCGTGGAAGCAAGAGATTCTTTATTTGCGAGTCTGCAGAGTCGGGTGCCTCTCCAAGTTGAGACACACCGAAGTCAAAAGGGTAAACCCCCTTTATACACACAATTCTACATCCAACCTCCCCTCCTTTGATCCGCTCCAATCAGACACTGAGGTGGACAACCTGTAGGTACGTCCCCCCAGTACCTCCCACATCATACATCGCATGGCATGGTAATGAGCAGTTTCTTGACCAGGGGTGTGTTGTAATATTCATTTATTTTATTAAGCATGCTCAGTTGTTCATGACCTACCCTAGTTTTACTCACCTCCAAGTGAACTCTCTCAGTCCTCCTATATCAGCACTAAAGCTAAGCTATAGTGACAAGGGTCCCATCTATCACTCCCTTCTACTGATAGGGATCTATCTACATCACTCCCTTCTACCGCTATACAATGCTATCACTTCTTACTCAAGGATGGGTCCGGTAACTTTTATACACAGCTGTGTCAGAACCCTCTCCCTGGCCCCTATCAGTTTGAATCCTCTTTAAAGCCCCTTGCAATAGTGGGGTTTAATCATTTTATCCCTCACAATCCTCCCTTTTTCTTTTGCTACGCATCTATTGATTAAACCTCAATTTCAAGCTCCTTCAGTTCGAATTGACGTAACATTGTTCCTAATCTCCTTTTCCTGTGGATCCTGGACCTTCCCTGGTCGCATTATCATTATTTTCTGTATTACCCCTTTCTCTTCCATAGGCACGACGACAGCCTGCATCTGACATACTCCTTGTAATAAGTTCCCTAAAACAAGGGATGCAACAGGGGATAAAGATCAGTCCAGCCTTTGCACATAGAAACACGAGTCCCACCGTTCTCCACCATGTTCCTCCGAGGATGGAATCCCACCATTGGGTTCCCATAATCGAATTCCACTTTTGTATTGGAACATGTGCCAACTTACGGATTCCTTCTGATATGTCCATCACTGCCTGTCCATTATCATCGATGTTTAAACAGCAATTAGAGAGGTTGAATTTCCCGCATACCCCTCCTTCTTCTGCCAGGAGGTAATCTAGGGCCAACCGGTTCTGGTATATTGCTGCTCTCATCTGTGTCTGCTGCTTTGCCAGCATCTCCAGTGTCCCCGCAGTTTGGTTGGTAATTACCTCCAGTACTGCCTGAAGTCTTATGATCCGGTTTAACATGTATACCGGGGTTCGGTAGCCCCAGGATCCATCCTGTGCCCAAGTGGCTGGTCCATAGTATGAGATGATTCTTGCTGGTGGCCATTCATCATCTTCCCATTCTCCAATGTCTACTTTCCTCTTCTTCCGATATAGGTCGTCAAATACAGGTGTTCCTAGCGACCGCCCTTCTTCGGTGTTTAACAGGAAAAATCCCGGTTGTACCAGTCCAATAAAGCAAGTCCCGCTCCAACTCATCGGTAGCACCGAGTATGCCTTGTATCCGCATATCCATAACAGTCCTTCAGGGGCCGGTCCACTAGAGGTAACCTTGTTCCATATGTCTTGCAACACTGGGATTCCTTGATAAGGGTTGTTCCCGGTGCAGTTCCATAGTCCAGTCGATTCCATTCCATCGGTCTTCATCCAGATAGTGCAGTTTCTCCCATCTTTCTTAGTTGGATACCATTTAGGCTCCTCTGGCCACCACACTCGGGACTGATTTGGCCACTGGGTGACGATGCGCTGGCAGGGGCTGCTGCCTACTAGGACGGCATCCTTTGCCCAGGGCCTAGCGATACACTCAGTCCCAACCGGAGCGTCTGTCAGGACCCATGCCTGGGGATCTCGGTCTTGTCCAACTGTCAGGTTCCACTCCATCAGGTCTCATACTTCAACAATGGATCCTCTCCACGGCCAACGTGAGCTCATCAGTGGTCCGCCACAGACCCAACAGTTAGTCACATTCAGGATTCCAGCTATCCGGAGGGCCAAGTCCACAAACAGGTTTTTTCTCCTTCAGGGATCTCAATCTGCTTCTTTATTTCTTCGTACAGTGTCTGGTGCAATTGAGGCTGAGTAGGTGGGGGAGGGGAGGCTTGGTGACTACTACTTCCATTAACCTTTGTTATTACTTCCTCCTTCATTTTGTCTAATGTCCATCTTAAGGCCTGGAAAGGGAAACCTAACTGCCCTGTCCTGGTTATATAAACCCATCTCTCCCCCTTTGGGCAGGTAAAGTACCCAAACCTCCCTACATATCCTCTATTCTCTACCCTATAATACTTCTTTTCCCCCGTCCTCACAAATAGTTCTAGTCCTCAGGTTACAGCAAGCATCGTTCACATGGGAATGATAAGTAAATGATCTGGTTGTCCGCCCGCCCTCCGTATCTGATAGGATGATAACATTTATCACAGTTATTAACACTTTTTACCATAATTACATGCAGAGCAAACAATACCACAAATGCTCCTTTCATACTGCTAGTTATACATTTATTTTTTTTTTAAAGTTAATGTTAGGGGCTTATTTCCTGGCTTCACCATCCACTGTTCCTCCTTATCAGGAGCGGGTGAATCAACGAGTCCTTTAACCCGGATTGCGTGGGTCCACCCTTTTTCTTTTGTTCGTACTGCTGTCTCGGTTGTCAGTAATACTAGGTATGGGCCGGTCCACCTGGGCTGGAGTTTCTCCTCCTTCCAATTCTTGACCAGTACCCAGTCGCCGCCCTTTACAGCATGTATTGGAAAGTCGAGTGGTGGGCTTTGAGCCAATAGTCCTTTAGCTTTTAATTCTGTAAGGGAACGAGATACTGCCAGTAAATAGTTCCTTAAGAATACATCACTGCCCTCTATGGTGGGTATTCCCTTCTATCTTTCCCAAATAAGGTAACCCAAACAACATTTCACAGGGGGACACTGCTAACTTTGCATGGGGTCTCCGTTGCTTTTCTCAAAGCCTTTCTGTTTCCCTACTGCTCCAAACATGTGCCAGACTCCATGTACATATGCTGCTCTTAAAGCCTTAATTTCTGCCAATTGAGCTAAGCAAGATTGCAGGCAAGCTTCCAATTTGATTACCTTAAAGTCTAATTCATCCTGATGCATCACTTCAAACCCTGCATACTTGCTATTATGATCCCTTTAACAAGAAACATCCACAAGCAAAACCTTGTTGTCCTCTTCATTCAAAGGCTCTGACTGTAAAACATTTCTCAGACTTGTGTGTCCTTCTTCCTTCATTATTTTTCTTAATGGCATCACAATTTCAACATACTTCCCAATCTAGTCTGAACTATATCCTGCCATTCCCAATATCATCATCATCTGTTCTACTGTCTGAGGTTTGGGAACTTCAATTATTGCTTCAATTTGATCCTGCGCTATAGCTTTTACTTCTTTAGATATTACTCGTCCAAAATATTCTACCTGCTGCTGACAAAACAACAACTTCTTCCTTGATACATTATGACCTCCTATGCCATCTTTTCCAAGATAATCACAATGTCTCTCTCTCACATTGCTTTTCACTTGCGGAACAAACCAACAAATCATCCACGTACTATATCAAACACCTTCCAAATCTGCCTACAACATCTGATTAAAATCATGGCCTAGTATTTAAAAAACCCTGCCGCATCCTAGCCTAGGTGTATTTAATACCTCTTCTTAATGTTCTTACCATAGCTATGTTCACCATTATCTTAATATTATTATTATTTCCTAATTATCGTACCTGTTCACATCCCCAACACACCTTATCCATTACCTATCTCCTTACTAGCCTTCCTTGACCTCTTCCTTGAGATCCCTCCCTCCCTTGGGGACCCCAGTCCGGGGCTTATATCCAGATTTATTTCACTCTTGATAAGGCTTTTGAGGAAACACTCTCCCAAATACATTTATTATTGGCATGGAATCTCTGGCCCCCGTTTGGCTCTGTCATAGGACTCACTGTGTGTCGGTGCATCACTTATTTCAGACTTTTCAACCAGGTCTGTTGTTCCTGTCAACATTTACTTTCCTTTTTCATTTCTTTTTGAGCTCTTCAAGTTACATTTGCATCATTTTTCTCTGCACCTCTTCCTGCTGGTTGCAAGTCTTTTTCCTATCTTTGCGATATTTCTCAACCTCATTGACCAAATGATCACTGAATCAGGGGTGGGAAATAGATTACAATCCCACCACCTCCTCCAATCTAGACTTGACTTTAGGAGGAATGACATCCACCACAGTGGTTCAAAATATAGTGTTCATTAACTGGTTGCCTTCTATTTTTGTTCAGTTTCCAGTCTCCACCTTTTCAGCTTGTTCTCCAGATAGGCTGCTGGATTTTTGTCTGAGGGCCTGCCATACCCTCTGCCTGACTGTGTCAAACAGCATGCCATTGTTTATTGCATTGTTCACAGCATTTTTCTACCAGCCATCTTCAGGAGTTCTGTCAATTTAATGTTCCTATCACTTTCACCAACAGTGCCTTCAAATCTCCCATAGCCAATAATCGTCCTCCAAAGCCATAATCCATTTCCTGCCCCATCAGGAATATTGGGTAAGGTATTTCTTAGCCCTCTCAGTTTACGGGTGCCCCAAAGGATAATCTGTGTCTGGCCTGCTCTTATCTTTTTAAAGCAGTCTCATCAATTTATCCCTCTGCTTCCCACTTTAATCCTTTCTGATCTGCCTTCTTTCTCATTCTAAACTCAATGTCTTACTTCTCAGATAGTTTATCCTCCTTTGCAAATTTATTCACCTTCCTATTAAAATCTTCCACTGACTTCTCGAATCTCATATTTTACCACCACCCCTTCTACCTCGGGGGCAGTCATCACTTTCCCCCCCTACCCCCGAGATTCTGACTTGTTTTTTCACCCTAATCCAATTTCTTCTGGTACCTTAGTTCCACTTGATCTCTCCGCTCCCGAATTACCATAGATACCATATCCTCTCCTTGGGGTCCTAATTTCAAGTTTACCAGAGGTTCCCGTGTGTATCCCATACACCCCAGGGAGCAGGACCCCCGACTTCCCTATTCTTCCTCCATGAGTGTGTACGACTGCACCTCCCGTCATAGCCTGGGACATTTCCTCTTGAAATGACGCTCCTCGTTACAATAGTAACACCGGGATGGCCCCGTGTACCACCCTCCTGATCCTTGTTCCTTGTTTTCCCGGGGTCCCCAACTTCAGTCCCTCCATTCACCTCTTCCTCGTCCTCTGTCTCTGCCTCTTCCCCTTCTGTTTTCCCACCTTTCCAACTTATCTGTGGCATATAATTCATAATTAACACTTCCATCTTATCACACATTTATCTTGACAGTATCTTCCTTGGGCCACTTCCTCACCAATTTCCTTTCTTTCTCCTCATTTCTCAGAGTGCTTTCTTTAGATACAGGGAACTTTTTACTTAGCAATTCAACTGTAAGTCTCTATGAGATCACCCCTCTTCTAAATTCCAGCGAGTACAAGCCGAGTCTATCCAGTCTTTCTTCATATGGAAGTCGTGCCATCCCAGGAATCAGTCTGATGAACCTTCTCTGTACTCCCTCTATGGCAAGAATGTCTTTCCTCAGATTAGGAGACCAAAACTGTACGCAATACTCCAGGTGTGGCCTCACCAAGACCCTGTACAACTGCAGTAGAACCTCCCTGCTCTTGTACTCAAATCCTTTTGCTATGAATGCCAACATACCATTCGCTTTCTTCACAGCCTGCTGCACCTGCATGCCTACTTTCAATGACTGGTGTACCATGACACCCAGGTCTTTCATGTGCTTCTCCTTTCTTTTTAACTTTTCGTACTCAAAACATTTGGCACTGTGATTTTCCTTAGATTTTTCTTAGATACTCTGAATATTCTGTACAGTCCAGTGCTACCAGGCTGAACTCCCCCTTATTGGTTCCTTTGGTTAATCAAAATAACAGAACTTAATCATAGTCTCCTTAACTTTACCCCCGGGGCTTCCTTCTCCCCAAGATTGCCACATTCGCCCCAATGGACTATCAGGCGGAATGTGCGGTCTTCACCAGTGTGAGCCTTGTCCTGTTTCCCCCCGGACTCTTACTTTTCCCGTTCCGGTTATCTTTATCTTATCGGACTATTCCCGTCCGACAGACCCCCGGTTGCCCAGGCAATACTTAAAAGTCAGTTTTCTTACCCGGGTCTTGTGCACAAGAATCGCTCGACCGTCCCTTATTTATTTATCTGACACTCCCTCTTGCTTCCTGAGTCTTTTGCCCGAATTTCACTCGCTCAAACCGCTGATGGCAAGCAAGGAGATCAGAGACTGCTGAAATCAGCCGGGTGCACCTTCCCTTCCTTCTTTGCCTCCACCGAGCAGCCGGAGTGGCGATCCGGAGGAGCCCCAGTTTGTGAGATATGCGATGTGCTCACAATCACTACTCAAAGACTAAATCGTGGAAGCAAGAGATTCTTTATTTGCGAGTCTGCAGAGTCGGATGCCTCTCCAAGTTGAGACACACCGAAGTCAGAAGGGTAAACCCCCTTTATACACACAATTCTACATCCAACCTCCCCTCCTTTGACCCGCTCCAATCAGACACTGAGGTGGACAACCTGTAGGTACGTCCCCCCAGTACCTCCCACATCATACATCGCATGTCCATGGTAATGAGCAGTTTCTTGACCAGGGGTGTGTTGTAATATTCATTTATTGTATTAAGCATGCTCAGTTGTTCATGACCTGCCCTAGTTTTACTCACCTCCAAGTGAACTCTCTCAGTTCTCCTATATCAGCACTAAAGCTAAGCTATAGTGACTTTTTTTTTAAAAATTTCAAAATATACTTTGTTCAAATGATAAATATATACAATACATTAACCTTGCGGAAAATCCATCCGACATTTTCGGGGCTGTACAAATTGATGAATACAGTTTAGACATTTGTTTTCCCCAAATTTCCACAAATCCGTCCCCCACTCGTGCCACAATGGCGTGGGATACCTTCCCTTATATTGAGGGGCGTCTCCACCATACCGTGCCCCCCGTCCAGCAGCGGAAGGACCTTAGACTGTGGCCCTCCCCCACCGAGCCTTGGCGTTGGCTGCACCGAGCTTCAGTGCGTCCCTCAGCACGTACTCCTGCAGTCTGCAGCGGGCCAGTCGGCAACATTCCCTGACGGACATCTCGCTCTGCTGGGTGGTGAACAACGCTCGGGCAGACCAAAGGGCGTCTTTCACTGAGTTGATGACCCTCCAGCAGCACTCGATGTCAGCCTCTGAATGTGTCCCTGGGAACAGTCCGTAAATCACCGAGTCCTCTGTGACGGAGCTGTTCGGGATAAAGCGTACCAGGGACCCTTGCATTTTTCTCCAGACTCTTTTAGCAAACCCACACTCTGTAAAGAGGTGGGCAACCGTCTCCTCTCCATAGCAGCCGTCCCGAGGGCAGCGTGCGCTGGCAGTGAGGTTCCGACGGTGCAGGAAGGATCTGACTAGGAGGGCTCCCCTCACCGCCAGCCAAGCCAGGTCTTGGTGCTTATTGGTGAGTTCTGGTGATGAGGCATTTTGCCAGACAAGCTGGGCAGTCTGCTCAGGGAACCACGCCACCGGGTCGATAGAGTCCTTTCCCTGCAGTGCCTGCAGGTCATTCTGTGCTGACCACTGCCCGATGGACATGTGGTCAAAGGTGTTGGTCCGGAAGAACCCTTCCACCGACGACAGATGGGGCGGCAATGTCCAGCTGACTGGCACATTGCGTGGCATCTGCGCCAGGCCCATCCTTCTCAACACCGGGGACAGGTAGAACCTCAGCAGGTAGTGACACTTGGTGCCCACATGCCTTGGATCTACACTCCGCCTGATGCAGCCACACACGAAGGTGGCCATCAGAATGAGGGCGACGTTGGGCACGCTTTTACCCCGTTGTCTGCTGACGTACATTTATTCATTTATTTTATTAAGCATGCTCAGTTGTTCATGACCTGCCCTAGTTTTACTCACCTCCAAGTGAACTTTCTCAGTTCTCCTATATCAGCACTAAAGCTAAGCTATAGTGACAGGGGTCCCATCTATCACCCCCTTCTACTGATAGGGATCTATCTACATCACTCCCTTCTACCGCTATACAATGCTATCACTTCTTACTCAAGGTCTGGTAACTTTTATACACAGCTGTGTCAGAACCCTCTCCCTGGCCTCTATCGGTTTGAATCCTCTTTAAAGCCCCTTACAATAGTGGGGTTTAATCACTTTATCCCTCACGTGGGTTTGCAATAGTCATCGGTCAATAGTCTGACTAAATTAACACTGCACTTGACCAGAGGCTCCCCTAGCAACATGGCTCCTTTACCAAGATGGCCGCCGCTGTAACTCAGTCAGCGTGGGACAGAGGGGGGCTCCTTTACTAAGATGGCCGCCGCACTAACTCAGCCAGCGTGTGGGGCGGAGCAGGGCTCCTTTACTAAGATGGCCGCCGCACTAACTCAGCCAGCGTGTGGGGCAGAGCGGGGCTGCTTTACCAAGATGGCCGCCGCGCAGGCTCAATCGCCGACTCACACCGCACCAAGATGGCGGCGGTGCATGCCCACTGACTAGCCCCGAACTGCAGCGAGCACGGCGGCCGCGCATGCTCAGTGTGTGAGCTGGTGCTGCGGCGGCGTGAGGGCGGGGCCCCTTTACCAAGATGGCCGCCGCTGTAACTCAGCCAGCGTGTGGGGCGGAGCGGGGCTCCTTTACCAAGATGGCCGCCGCTCTAACTCCATCAGCGTGGGGCGGAGCGGGGCTCCTTTACCAAGATGGCCGCCGCTCTAACTCCATCAGCGTGGGGCGGAGCGGGGCTCCTTTACCACGATGGCCGCCGCTCTAACTCCATCAGCGTGGGGACAGAGGGGGCTCCTTTACCAGGATGGCCGCCGCGCATGCTCGGGTGGCGGCTGGCGGGTGGCGGTTGGCGCGCACGGGGCCGGCGGATGGAGTTTGCGGAGAGACACCTGAGGGAGCGCGGATGGAGGGGTGAGGACGGGGGGGCGGCCACACACTGGGGCCGGGGGCAGCGGGCCGGCGGCGTCTGTGGGGGATAGATGGAGGCGGACTGGGTGACGGGGGGGGGGAGAGTTGTGTGAATACCCCCCCCCCCCCCGTCACCCAGTCCGTCTCCGTCTCCCCACAGACGCCGCCGGCCCGCTGCCACTGTCCCGGCCCCCGGTGTGGGGGGTCTTCCTGCACACACTCACACTCACACTCACACTCACACTCACACACTCACGTGCGCGCACACACACACATGTGAACACACACGTGAACACACATGTGAACACACACACACGTGAACACACACGTGAACACACACACACATGTGAACACACGTGAACACACACGTGAACACACACACACGTGAACACACACGTGAACACACACACACATGTGAACACACGTGAACACACATGTGAACACACACGTGAACACACACACACATGTGAACACACATGTGAACACACACACGTGAACACACACATGTGAACACACACACACACACACACATGTGAACACACACACGTGACACACACACACACATGTGAACACACACACATGTGAACACACACACATGTGAACACGTGAACACACACACATGTGAACACACACACATGTGAACACTCACACACGTGAACACTCACACACGTGAACACACACACACATGTGAACACACACACACGTGAACACACACACGTGAACACACACACATGTGAACACACACACATGTGAACACACACACATGTGAACACACACACACGTGACACACACACACACGTGAACACACACACATGTGAACACACACACGTGAACACACACACGTGAACACACACATGTGAACACACACACATATGAACACACCCACACACGTCCGCGAGCACACACACACAGACGTGAACACACGCACGCACACAAGTGTGTAATAGCCTGTACCCGTAGGGTAGGGGTAGGGTTGTGGGAGGTGGATGATGTGGGCAGGGTTAAGGACATTCGGGGCGTTTGGACGACATGGGGAGTCGGGCAGGGGTATAGAGCGGGGTGGGGACTGTGGGTGGAGAGAGGAGGACAACAAGAGGTAGGTGGGAGGGAGGGAAACAGGCCCTTCAGCCCGTCGCATCCACACCGACCCACAATCACCAGTAGGGACAATTACCCAGGCCAATTAACCTACAAACCTTCACCTCTGGCGTGAGGGAGGGAGCCGGAGCACCCGGAAAAAAACCCACGGGGAGAACGTACAAAGTCCGTACAGACAGCAACCATAGTCAGACTTGAACCCGGGCCTGTGGTGTTGTAAGGCAGCAACTCTACCGCTCTGACACTCTCCCTGGAGAGGAGAGGGAAGTGAGAGGGGGAAGTGATGTGGTGTGAGAGAGACAGAGGGAATGGAGCGGTGTACAGTCTGAGAGGGTGATGGCGGGGAAATTGGGGGGGGGGGGTTCTGAATAGCATGGGTAAGGGGGAGCATAAGGTTGGTATAACAGCTCCATCTAAGACCCATAAGACAATGCAGAGAATTGTGGACGCAGCCCAGACCATCACACAAACCAACTTCCGCCGACTCCATCCACACCTCGCGCTGCCTCGGCAAGGCCAGCAGCATCATCACGGACCAGTCTCACCCCCCCGGTCACCCCCTCTTCTCCCTTCTCCCATCGGGCAAGAGGCGCAGATGTGGAAACGAACGCTCACACACACCTCCAGATTCAGGGGCAGTTTCTTCCCGGCTGTTATCAGTCAACTGAACCAATGTCCTCTCACCAACTAGAGAGCGGTCCTGACCTTCCATCTACCACATTGGAGACCCTCGGACTATCTTTAATCGAACTTTACTGCACTTTACCTTGACCCGAACGTAATTCCCTTTATCCTGTATCCGTACACTGTGGACGGTTCGATTGTAACCATGTACAGTCTTTCCGCTGACTGGATAGCACGCGGCAAAAGGCTTTTCACTGTACCTCGGTAAACTGAGCTAACTTTGAGACTGAACAAAAGGTCCTTCCACCCGTTCCTTCTGTCTGCATGATGGACATGAAAACATTCGAGCATTCCACAGTGTAGATACAGGATAAAGGGACTTAGTGCAAGGTGAAGCCCGATTAAAGACAGTCTGAGGGTCTCTAATGAGGTGGATGGGAGGTCAGGACCACTCTCGAGTTGGTGAGAGGACGGTTCAGTTGCCCGATAACAGCCGGGAAGAAACTGTCCCCGAATCTGGAGGTGTGCGTGCGTTTGTTTTCACGCTTCTGTACCTCTTGCCCGATGGGAGAGGGGAGAGGAGGGTGGGACTGGCCCGTGATTACACTGCTGGCCTTGCCGCGGCAGTGTGAGGTGTCGGAGTGGTTTGCGTGATGGTCTGGGCTGCGTCCACAAATCTCGCCGTTGTCATATGGGCTTTAGATGGAGCTGCTATACCTAAAGGAAGGAACCGTTGGTCCGATTAAAGATAGTCCGAGGGTCTCCAATGAGGTAGATGGGAGGTCAGGACCGCTCTCTAGTTGGTGAGAGGACGGTCCCGGCTGAGTGACTCCAGCATTGTGCGTTTAATTTGTAATGATATTGACTGCCGCCGTGTCTCTCTGCAGGGAAAGGGCTCGGGAGACGAGAAGACGGCATCTCGGAGCCCATCACAGTCAAGGTGAAATGTGGCAAGGCGGGGGTAAGAGCTGCTGGCTTCTCGTCGCAAGCCTGGACGACACGGTGGCGCCAGAGACCCGGGTTCCATCCTGACCTCAGCTGCTGCTGCAGTGCTGGCTTCACTGGCTGCCACTGTTTGCCCGTTTGACGGCTCTGGGCCTGTTCTCGTTGGGATTGAGAAGGATGGGGGTGGGGGGGGGATCCTCATTGAAACATACAGAATAGCGAAAGGTGTAGGAAGGAACAAACTGCAGATGCTAGTTTACTCAAAGACAGACACAAAATGCTGGAGTAACTAGCATCTCTGGAGAGAAGGAATGGGTGACGTTTCGGGTCGAGACCCTTCTTCAGATCGATGAGTGAAATAGTAAATAGCGAAAGGCCTGGATAGAGTGTCTAATGCTGAGGCTCTATAAGGTGCTGGTCCCATATCTGAGGAAGGATGTGCTGGCTATGGAGAGGGTCCAGAGGAGGTTTACAAGAACGATCCCAGGAATGAGTGGGTTAACATATGATGAGCGTTTGACGGCGCTGGGCCTGTATTCGCTGGAGTTTAGAAGGATGAGGGGGGGGGACCTCATTGAAACGTACAGAATAGTGAAAGGCCCGGATAGAGTGGATGTGGAGAGGATGTTTCCACCAGTGGGAGAGTCTAGGACCAGAGGGCACAGCCTCAGAATAAAAGGACGTTCCTTTAGGAAGGAGATGAGGAGGAATGTCTTTAGTCAGAGGGTGGTGAATCTGTGGGATTCGTTGCCACAGATGGCAATAGTCAGTGGATATTTTTAAGGCAGAGATAGAGAGATTCTTGATTAGTGCGGGTGTCAGGGGCTATGAGGAGAGGCAGGAGGGAGGGATAGATCAGCCATGACTTAATGGCAGAGTACACTCAATGGGCCGAATGGCCTAATTCTTCTAATCCAACAACTTGTGAACTTATGAGTGGTTTGGTCGATTGATGGTTCCTGCGTGTGTGATTGGAGCGTTGGGCCAGGAAGGCGCTCGATCGATGGCTGCGTCTCATGTGAGTGGTAGATTGGGGCGGTGAGTGAGAGATCGATCGATCGATCGATCCTCGTCACGTGGGACTGGTTGTCACGGGCGTTGTGTGGAGTGAGCGGTCGTAGTGCCCCGGTGTGATCTGGGTCAAGAGATCGATCGATCGATCCTTGTCCCGTTTAATTGGTGCCTGGACCAATGATTCGGGATCGATTGGTCATTGATGGATCGGGCCATTGGTTGATTGGGGCGTTGATCGATCGTTGCCAAGGGTGATCGGGGCTGGGACAGGCCGAGTACGTTTGGCTGTTTTCAATGATTATATGTCCTCTACTGGTCGACAAAAATGCTGGGGAAACTCAGCGGCTGAGGCAGCATCTATGGAGCGAAGGAAATAGGTGACGTTTCGGGTCGACCCGAAACGTCACCTATTTCCTTCGCTCCATAGACGCTGCCTCACCCGCTGAGTTTCTCCAGCGTTTTTTGTCTACCGTCGATTCTTCCAGCATCTGCAGTTCCTTCTTAAACACGTGTTCTCTCTCCACTTGTCAGATTGGCCATCGCATGGGCGAGCAGTTCACCTTCCACTGGTGGGACCACGTCTTCAACAAAGCTGCTGAAAATGTGCTGGTGGACACCACAGAGGTGAGCGCACAGTTCTCCCGCTCTTCCTCTCTCCCCCCCCCCCCCCCCACTCCCCCCTAACTCCCACCCGCTGTCTCCCGCCGTCCGCGTTTGGAGCATCACCTGCGGTCCTGGCCGCCCCCATTACAGGAAGGGTGCGGAGGCTTTGGAGAGCGTGCAGAGGTTTACCAGAACGATGCCTCTTGGATTGTTGGGGGGGGGGGGGGATTGTCCAGAACCAGGGGCCACACACAGTTTAAGGATAAGGGGTAGGCCATTTAGAACTGAGATGAGGAATAAACTTTTCCACCCAGAGAGTTGTGAATCTGTTGAATTCTCTGCCTCAGAAGGCAGTGGAGGCTAATTCTCTGGATGCTTTCAAGAGGGAGTTAGATTTAGCTCTTAAAGATAGCGGAGTCAGGGGATATGGGGAGAAGGCTGGAACGGAGTACAGAGTGTGGATGATCAGCCATAATCACATTGAATGGTGGTGTTGGCTCGAGGGGCCGAATGGCCTCCTCCTGCATCTATTGTCGTGGACTGTCATATGCCGAAAGAATGGAGCGGCTGGGCTTGTACACGCTGGGGTTTAGGATGAGAGGGGAACTCATTGAAACATATAAGATTGTTAAGGGCTTGGACACGCTAGAGGCAGGAACATGTTCCTGATCTTGGGGGAGACCAGAACCAGGGGCCACACAGTTTAAGAATAAAGGGTACGCCATTTAGTACGGAGACGAGGAAACACTTTCTCTCACAGAGAGTGGTGAGTCTGTGCAATTCTCTGCCTCGGAGGGCGGTGGAGGCCGGTCCTCTGGATATTTTCAAGAGAGAGCTAGATAGGGCTCTTAAAGATAGCGGAGTCAGGGGATATGGGGAGAAGGCAGGAACGGGGTACTGATTGGGGATGATCAGCCATGATCACATTGAATGGCGGTGCTGGCTCGGGGGGCCGCATGGCCTACTCCTGCACCTATTGTCTATTAGAGGCTAGAGGGAGAGGTTGGAGTGGGTGCAGAGGAGGTTTACCAGAACGCTGCCTATTTCCAGGTGGAATACGAGGTGCTGTTCCTCCAGTTTGCGTGTGGTCTTACTCTAGCAATGGAGGAGGCCCAGGACAGAATGGTCAGTGTGCCAATGAGGAGGGGAGTTAGCAACATGTGGATGAACCCCTTCTGCCTTCTCTGTATTACCGGCAGTCCTCCCGTGTGGAGACCAGAACCACATACGTTGCTCCAAGTGCGGCCTTAGATCCCGTATTTCACGGGGGAACGGGTGACGTTCCGGGTCGGGACTATTTCGACAGAGGGAGATAGACACTAAACGCCGGAATGACTTTCAGCGGGATGAGCCGGGATCATCTCCGGAGAGAAGGAATGGGTGACATTTCGGGTCGTGGTCCTTCTTTAGCCGGGGAACGGGAGCACCGGTCCGTGTAACCGCGGCTCGGTCCCGCAGTGCCATCACCTCTCTGTATGTGTGTTCCCCCCCCCCCCCCCCAGCACGGCGTGAGGCTGCGGCAAGCCGACTCGGACACGGAGCAGCGGGAGGATGGTCCCGTCACCAACAAGAAACCGCGGAAAGCCCAGCAGTGCCGGCACCTGCTGTACGGACGTTTCATCAGGGTACGGCTCCACCACCACCGGTTATCTGGCAACTGCCGCTCCACACCCGGAGATCACACTTGAAATCACCCAACCCCCGAATTTAAGAATAATGGAGAGGCCATTTACGACTGAGATGAGGATAAAGTTTATTAACTATTTAAATTATCTACAATAATTATAGGAGGCATGGAGTAAATGAGGTGCTAGAGGAGTATAAAAAATGTAAAAAGAATCTTAAGAAAGAAATTAGGAAGGCTAAAAGAAGATATGAGGTTGCTTTGGCAAGAAAGGTGAAAGTAAACCCAAAGGGTTTCTACAGCTATATTAATAGCAAAAGGATAACGAGGGATAAAATTGGACCATTAGAGAACCAGAATGCACAGCTATCTGCAGAGCCAAAAGAGATGGGGGAGATATTGAACAATTTCTTTTCTTCGGTATTCACCAAAGAGAAGGATATTGAACTCTGTGAGTTAAGGGGAAAATGTAGAGTAGCTATGGAAACTATGAGATTCAAAGAGGAGGAAGTACTGACACTTTTGAAAAATATAAAAGTGGATAAGTCTCCAGGTCCTGACAGGATATTCCCTAGGACATTGAGGGAAGTTAGTGTAGAAATAGCAGGAGCTATGACAGAAATATTTCAAATGTCATTAGAAACGGGAATAGTGCCGGAGGATTAGCGTACTGCGCATATTGTTCCATTGTTTAAAAAGGGTTCAAAGAATAAACCTAGCAATTATAGACCTATTAGTTTGACGTCAGTGGTGGGCAAATTAATGGAAAGGATACTTAGAGATAATATATATAAGCATCTGGATAAACAGGGTCTGATCAGGAACAGTCAACATGGATTTGTGCCTGGAAGGTCATGTTTGACAAACCTTCTTGAATTTTTTGAAGCGGTAACTAGGGAAATTGACGAGGGTAAACAGTGGATGTTGTCTATATGGATTTCAGTAAGGCCTTTGACAAGGTTCCCCATGGAAGGTTGGTTAAGAAGGTTCAATCTTTGGGTGTTAAATGGCGGAGTAGCAAGATGGATTCAACAGTGGCTGAATGGGAGATGTCAGAGAGTAATGGTGGATGGCTGTTTGTCAGGTTGGAAGCCGGTGACCAGTGGGGTGCCTCAGGGATCTGTGTTGGGTCCACTGTTGTCTGTCATGTACATCAATGATCTGGATGATGGGGTAGAAAATTGGATAAGTAAGTATGCAGATGATACTAAGATAGGGGTGTTGTGGATAATGAAGTAGATTTTCAAAGTCTACAGAGAGATTTGGGCCATTTGGAAAAGTGGGCTGAAAGATGGCAGATGGAGTTTAATGCTGTTAAGTGTGAAGTGCTACATCTTGGCAGGACAAATCAAAATAGGACGTACATGGTAAATGGTAGGGAATTGAGGAATGCTGTGAACAGAGGGATCTAGGAATAACTGTGCATAGTTCCCTGAAGGTGGAATCGCATGTAGATAGGGTGGTAAAGAAAGCCTTTGGTGTGCTGGCCTTTATAAATCAGAGCATGGAATATAGGAGTAGGGAAGTAATGTTAAAATTGTACAAGGCATTGGTAAGACCAATTCTGGAGTATGGTGTACAATTTTGGTCGCCTAGTTATAGGAAGGATGTCAACAAAATAGAGAGAGTACAGAGGAGATTTACTAGAATGTTGCCAGGGTTCCAGCAACTATGTTACAGAGAAAGGTTGAACAAGTTAGGTCTTTATTCTTTGGAGCGCAGAAGGTTAAGGGGGGACTTGATTGAGGTCTTTAAAATGATGAAAGGGATAGACAGAGTTGACGTGGATAAGCTTTTCCCATTAAGGGTAGGGAAGATTCAAACAAGAGGGCATGACATGCGAATTAAGGGACGGACGTTTCGGGGTAACGTGAGGGGGAACTTCTTTACTCAGAGGGTGGTGGCTGTGTGGAATCAGCTTCCAGTGGTGGAGGCAGGATCGATTTTAACATTTAAGAGTAAAGTGGATAGGTATATGGACGTGAAGGGAATGGAGGGGTATGGTCTGAGTGCAGGTAGATGGGACTAGGGGAAAACAAATGGTCGGCACGGACTGGAAGGGCCGAGAGGGCCTGTTTCCGTGCTGTAATTGATATATGGTTATATGACAGTACGCAAAGAGGCGCCCACAGAGCGAGTGTGGGTTGTATCTAGGCCTCAAAGGCCGGTTGTCATGGCGGCGCCGATCATCTCCTCCATCTTGAAACCGGCCCTTTTTCCGTCGCCGACTCACTCCCCCCTCCTCCCGCAAGTTTGGTTTAGCATTACCGCGCGGAAACAGGCCCTTCAGCCCAGCGGGTCCGTGCCGACCAGCGATCCCCGCACACTAACACTGTCCCGCACACACTGGGGACAATTTACAATTTTTGCAAAGCCGATTAACTTACAAACTTGCACGTCTTTGGAGTGTGGGAGGAAACCGGAGCGCCCGGAGAAAACCCACGCGGGTCACGGGGAGAGCGTGCAAACTCCGTGCAGACAGCACCCGTAGTCGGGATGGAACCCGGGTCTGCGGTGCCGTGAGGCAGCAGCACTACCCGCTGCGGCACCGTTGCCGCCCGAGAGGGCCCTCGGGGTGGAGCAGGAGACGAGCCTCGGACGACCGCAGGCGGGTTTGCCGTTCCACGGTGGGTGGGCGGATAGGGTGGGCCTGCTATCGGCGTACAGCAGCCGCTCGCCCGCATCTACCCCCGATAGATATTTATGTTCGGGTCCTAGTCCCTGGCATGAAGATTGATTTCTGCCCCTTTGCCTGTAATCCCTCTCTCTGCCGCTGGGCTGCCAGCTCTCCCGTCTCACGGTTGGCACGGTGACGCAGCGGGTAGAGATGCTGCCTCACAGCGCCCAGAGACCCGGGTTCCATCCTGACTACGGGTGCTGCCTGTACGGAGTTTGCACGTTCTCCCCGTGACCACGTGGGTTCTCTCCGGGTGCCCCGGTTTCCTCCCGCACTCCAAAAACGTGCAGGTTTGTACGTTAATTTGCTTTGGCAGATTGTAAATTGTCCCTAGTGTGTGTGTGTGTGTGCGTGTGTGTGTGTATAGATAGTGTTAGTAGTTTGGAGATTAATTGGCCTGGATAGAGTGGATGTGGAGAGGATGTTTCCACTAGTGGGAGAGTTTCGGACCCGAGGTCACAGCCTCAGAATTAAAGGGCGTTCCTTTAGGAAGGAGATGAGGAGGAATTTCTTTAGTCAGAGGGTGGTGAATCTGTGGAAATCTTTGCCACAGATGGCGGTGGAGGCCGTCAATGTTTGTGAACGCAGAGATTGATAGATTCTTGATTAGGGTACACACAAATGCTGGAGAAACTCAGCGGGTGCAGCAGCATCTATGGAGCGAAGGAAATAGGCAACGTTTCGGGCCGAAACCCTTCTTCGGACTCTTGATTAGTACAGGTGTCAGGGGATATGGGGAGAAGGCAGGAGAATGGGGTTAGGAGGGAGAGATAGATCGGCCATGATTGAATGGCGGAGTAGACTCGATGGGCACTCATTCTGCACCTCTCACTTATGAACTTGTGAACATGGCCCTCTAAATTGCCCCCCCCTAGTGTGTAGGAGTGGATGAGAGAGTGGGATAACGTGGAACTGGGACTAGAGGGCACAGCCTCAGAATTCAAGGGCGTTGCTTTCGGAAAGAGATGAGGAGGAATCTGTAAACCCTCCCCGGCACAGGCTTGCTCACCTGGTGACTGTCTTCCCCCAGTCGGCTACACTGACTCCGGGCACGGAGGGAGAGGTACCGGTGCCGTCTCCGAGCTCGGGCGACAGCGACAGCGACAGCGACGAGGACGAGAAGCTGGACCTATCCTCCACCACCAGGTAGCAACTCCGCTGCCCACACTCTGTTTGTTTATCGTCAGTGAAAAGCTTTTTGTCGCGTGCTAACCAGTCAGCGGAAAGTCAACACACGATTACAATCGAGCCGTCCACAGATTACGGGGACACTTTTAGGTTAGAGATACAGCGCGGAAACAGGCCCTTCGGCCCACCGAGTCTGTGCCGACCAGCGATCATACACACACACACAGGACAATAGACAATAGGTGCAGGAGGAGGCCATTTGGCCCTTCGAGCCCGCACCGCCATTCAATGTGATCACGGCTGATCATCCCCAGACAGTTTTACATTTAGACAAAGCCAATTAACCTACAAACCTGCACGTCTTTGGAGTGTGGGAGGAAACCGGAGATCTCGGAGAAAACCCACGCAGGTCACGGGGAGAATGTACAAACAGCGGGGATGTGACCTGGGCTTCTGGCGCTGTGAGGCAGCAGCTCTACCCGCTGCGCCACCCTACCTCCTCTGAAAACGTTATCCCTCAGATTCCTGGTAAATCTTTTCCCCTTCACCTTGAACCTGTGTCCTCTGGTCCTCGATTCCCCTACTCTAGGCAAGAGACTCTGTGCGTCTACCCGATCTATTCCTCTCATGATTTTGTACACCTCAATAAGATCCCCCCCTCATCCTCCTGCGCTCCAAGGAGTAGAGTCCCAGCCTGCTCAACCTCTCCCTGTAGCTCACACCCTCGATTCCTGGCAACATCCTCGTGAATCTTCTCTGAACCCTTTCCAGCTCGACAACATCTTTCCTGTAACACGGTGCCCAGAACTGAACACAATATTCTAAATGTGGCCTCACCCACGTCTTATACAACTGCAACATGACCTCCCAACTTCTATACTCAATACTCTGACTGCTGAACCTTCAAGGAACTAAGTGATTATAGTTTAATCTTTTCCACTGACAAAGAAAATAGGTGCAGGAGGAGGCCATTCGGCCCTTCGAGCCAGCACCGCCATTCATTGTGATCATGGCTGATCGTCCCCAATCAATAACCCGTGCCTGCCTTCTCCCCATATCCCTTGACCCCACTAGCCCCTAGAGCTCTATCTAACTCTCTCTTAAATCCATCCAGTGATTTGGCCTCCACTGCCCTCTGTGGCAGGGAATTCCACAAATTCACAACTCTCTGGGTGAAAAAGTTTTTTCTCACCTCAGTCTTAAATGGCCTCCCCTTTATTCTAAGACTGTGTGGCCCCTGGTTCTGGACTCGCCCCACATTGGGAACATTTTTCCTTCATCTAGCTTGTCCAGTCCTTTTATATGTTTCCATAAGATTCCCCCCCCCCCCCATCCTTCTAAACTCCAGTGAATACAAGCCTAGTCTTTTCAATCTTACCTGATATGACAGTCCCGCCATCCCAGGGATCAATCTCGTGAACCTACGCTGCACTGCCTCAATCACAAGGATGTCCTTCCTCAAATTAGGAGACCAAAACTGTACGCAATACTCCAGATGTGGTCTCACCAGAGCCCTATACAACTGCAGAAGAACCTCTCTACTCCTATACTGAAATCTTCTAGTTATGAAGGCCAACGTTCCTAAGACTAATGCTCTGTGTGTTTTCTTGCCGGCAGGCTGACGGATGAGGAGCTGGTCCGTGTGTGTGGAGGTCGTACCGGCCACAAGTGAGTATTCGCCCCGCTCTTTCTTTAGAGATGCAGCACGGAAACAGGCCCTTCAGCCCAGCGATCGCCCGTTCACGCACTAGTTCTACCTTATCCCACTTTCTCACCCACTCCCTACACACTAGGGGGCAAGTTACGTGCCTGAGCCGGCTGCCTGGGTCTTTTCCGGGGTTACATCCGCTCTGTCCACGGGCACCCTGGGGGATTTCCGGGACCACTGGGCACCGGGGGGGGGGGAGGGGGTTGAATGCAGTCCTGAACCAGGGGCCACACAGTCTTAGAATAAAGGGAAGGCCTTCTAAGACTGAGGTGAGAAAAAAACTTTTTTGCCCAGAGAGTTGTGAATGTGTGGAATTCCCTGCCACAGTGGAGGCCAAATCACTGGATGGATTTAAGAGAGAGTTAGATAGAGCTCTAGGGGCTGGTGGAGTCGAGGGATATGGGGAGAAGGCAGGCACGGGTTATTGATAGGGGACGATCAGCCATGATCACAATGAATGGCGGTTCTGGCTCGAAGGGCCAAATGGCCTCCTCCTGCACCTATTGTCTATGTTTCTATCCTCACCCAGGATTGTGACATCGTTGTATTGTGGTGGCTTTTGTTTTGTATTCTACTGAAAATATTGTAAATAATTTTTGGTAAGTAAAACAAAAGGGGGGGAAGGCAATTTACAGAGGGGCCGATTAATCTTTTCCTCTGACATAGAAAAGAGTCCCAAAGACTGGCACGGGCACGTCTTTGGGACGAGGGAGGAATGTGCGAATGGGACGTTGTGGCCATTACGGAAACGACAGGACTGGCATCTTAATGTCCCAGGGTACAGGTCTCCGCAGCTGGGATAGAGGTGGGGAGGGTAAAAGAGGAGGGGGTATGGCCTTGTTGGTTAAAGAGAATATCACGCCAGTGACCAGAGATGACATTACTGACGGGTCGTAAATGCATTTGGAAAGACAGGGACTGATTGAGGATAGTCAGCAGGGTTTTGTTCGGGGTGATAGTGTCCGATTGAGTTTTTTGAGGAACTGACCAAAAAGGCAGAGCTGTACACATTGTCTACATGGACTTCAGCAAGGTTCCGCATGGTGGGCCGTTCTGGAAGGTTGGATCGCTAGCCGACTGGATAGGGAATTGGCTTCATTGGATGGAAGCAGAGGCTGATGATGGAAGCTAGTGAAAAGGAACTGCAGATGCCGGGGGTTTACACCAAAGATCAACACAAAATGCTGGAGGAACTCAACGGTGAAGAACGTGGCTAGGTGACGTCTCGGGTCAAGACTCTTTGTCAGAATCTGGTGATGGTGGAAGGTTGTTTTTTGGCCTGCGACTAGCTGTGTGCCGCAGGGAACCGTGCTGGGCCCATCAGGGGTTTCGATGAGAATGTGCAAGGCCTGATTAGCAAGTTTGCAAATGTCAGGAAAGTGCGTGAACGGAGACGAGCTGCCGGGGGAACGGGGTAGTTGAGGCAGGTCCTGCCCCAATATTTAAAACACATTTGGACGGGTGCACGGACAGGTGCAGGTCTGGAGCCGATGGACCTGTTTACCTGCTGTTTGACGCTATAAACTGGAGGCAACCCGTGCTGTCCCAGCGAGAACATGCAAACTCCACACAGACAGCATCCAAGGTCAGGATCGAACCCGGGTCCCTGGTGCTGTGAGGCAGCGGCTTCGCGTGGATAGGACAGGTTTGGAGGGATATGGACCAAGCGCAGGCTGGTGGGACTAGTGTAGCTGGGACATGTTGGCCAGTGTGGGCAAGTTGGGCCGAAGGGCCTGTTTCCACACTGTACCACTCTGTGACTCTACCCGCTGTGCCACCCTGATCCACCCCGTCTCGCCCTCTCCTCCTCCAGGGGTGCCCGTCACGGCGTCACCATGAATGCCAAGCTGCTGCGGTTAGAGGCCCAGGAGCGGGAGTTCCTGGCAACGTACCGGCAAGAGCCGGCTGCCGGCGGCGTCCAGACGGAAACTGGGACGGAGGGGAGGACAAAGACGAAAAAGAAGAGGCGGCAGAGCTGCCCGGGTGGGGGTGGGGGTGACGGGGAGAGGCCGCGAGGAGAGGGCACCGTGGGTGGGAGAGGGGAGCGGCGCAAGAGGAGGAAGGGCGTCGGGGGGAGAGAGAGGAGTGGAGGGGGAGCAGGAAGGAGAGGAGGAGGGAGAGCTCACCACGGGCAAGAGGGAACGTCAGGGGAGAGAGGAGGAGGTGGAGTGGTTACAGGGAGAGGTGGAGGGAGAAGAGTGGGTACAGGGAGAGGTGACTGCGGGCAAGAGAAGAAATGTCGAGGGAGAGAGGAGGAGGTGGAGGGAGAGCAACAGGGAGAGGTGACCGTGGGCAAGAAGAGGAAACGTCGGGGGAGAGAGGAGGAGGTGGTGGTGGAGGGGAGGAGCGGCTACAGGGAGATGTCACTGCGGGCGAGAGGAGGAAGCGCTGCAAGAGGAGGAAGGGCCGTGAAGGGGAGGAGGGAGAGGTGACCACGGGCGGGGCGGAGGAGGGAGAGGGGCAAGAGCGAGCGATCTCCGCGGGCAAGAGGAGGAAGCTACGCAGGGAGGGAGGAGAAGCGGCTACAGGGAGCGATCCCCGCGGAGGTGGTCAGGGAGCCCCAGGGTGGGCGGCCGTTGGGAGAGGCCGGGGCTGGCGGGAGGGGGAAGAGGAGGACGGAGAGGAGGGAGCGCGAGGAGACAGAGTAGGAGCGAGAGATGGGGGGGGGGGGGGGGGGGGGGGGAAGAGAGAGAGAGCGTGTGCCCTCCACCCCAGCCCACCAGGGCGGAGTAGTGGGTGGGGAGGCCCTTTGCTGGGGTCAGTGATGGAGATTGGGGATAGGGGGCACAATCACACCCCCTGCCTGTACACCCTGAGGAGCGACAGCTCAGCCCCATGCACCCCGCACATCAAAGGGGCGTGGGAGGGAACCGGAGCTCCCGGGGGAAACCTACAGGAGAACCTGCAGACCACCAAGCGGCAAGCAGTGTTGCAGCGGGTAGAGCTGCTGCCTCACAGCGCCAGAGACCCAGCTTCAATCCCGACTACAGGTGCTGTCTGTAAACAGTCAGCGTGCACTCATCTGGCACCATATAACAATGACAGCACGGAAACAGGCCACTCGGCCCTTCTAGTCCGCGCCGAACACTTACTCTCACCTAGTCCCATCTACCTGCACTCAGACCAGAACCCTCCATTCCTTTCCCGTCCATATACCTATCCAATTTATTTTTAAACGATAAAATTGAACCTGCCTCCACCACTTCCACTGGAAGCTCATTCCACAGCCACCACTCTCTGAGTAAAGAGGTTCCCCCTCACGTTACCCCTAAACCTCTGTCCCTTAATTCTCAAACCATGCCCTCTTGTTTGAATCTTCCCTACCCTCAATGGAAAAAGCGTCAACTCTGTCTGTCCCTCTCATCATTTTAAAGACCTCTGTCGTCGTCCCCTTAACCTTCTGCGCTCCAAAGAATAAAGACCTATCTTGAAGGGCCAGTGTCCCTCAGTCAGTCAGTCAGCCGCATGTGGGAGTGTACTTTAGAGAAACAGGCCCTTTCGGCCACCAGGTCCATGCTGACCGTCGCACTAACATCCTACACACACAAGGGACAATTTACAATTTTAACCGAAACCTACCAACCTGCGCCTCGTTGGGAGTGCGGGAGGACACCGGGGCAGGTCCCGCGGAGACAAACCCGCGCAGGTCCCGGGGAAGGACGTGCAAACTCCACACAGACAGCACCCGTAGTTGGAATTAAAGCGGGAAGTGAGGCAGCAACTCCACCGCTGTGCACCCTGAGCTGAGAGGCAAGGATGGAAGTTTGGAATTAAACAAGTCACCAATCCATCTACTCATCCGTTTTATTGTACAGCTGAAAGTTCAGATTCTTCTGTGAAAGGGAAGCATTTCTTATTCAGCACTGTAGCAACATCCACGTGATGCCGGGACGTTGGTTACTGAAGGCAACTCTCGGTGGAGATGTCAACACTCAACTCCAGCCAGTGTAACACGTACAAACGGAACCGCAGGCGCCGGTTCACCAAAAAGACACAAAGTGCTGGAGTAGCTCAGTGGGTCAGGCAGCATTTTTGGAGCAGAAGGAGAGGTGACGTTTTGGGTCAGGATTCTTCTTCAGACTTTAGAAATATAGTGTGGAAGCAGGCCCTTCGGCCCACTCAGACCAGCGATCCCCGCACACTGCTACTATCCCACACACCAGGGACAAAACCAACAATTTTACCAAAGCCAATTAACCCACAATCCTGGAGTGTGGGAGAAAACCGGAGCACCCAGAGAAAAGCCACAGGGAGAGAACGTGCAAACTCCGTACAGACAGCACCGTGGTCAGGATGGAGCCCGGGTCTCTGGCGCTGCGACGTTTCACATCTAGTTACCCTCTCCCCCTGATCCCAGTCCGAAGAAGGGGCCCGACATGAAACGTCCCCGTCCATGTTCCCCTGACGGAAGCTGCCGGACCCGCTGAGTTACTGCAGCCACTGTGTGTCTTTGTGATGGTGACCCGGCCCTGGGTGCAGGGGGGGGGGGGCGTCCCGGCCTGTCGGGGACCCTGCCGGAGCGGAGTTTACAATGGGCTAGCACGGGAGCAGTGGGCTGAAGGGTCTCACTGGACAGGTGAACAGCGCCCCCCACAGGGCTGCAGGCCTCACCGCAATGGGAGTGAGCGCCCCCACAGGGCTGGAGGCCTCACCGCAGTGGGAGTGAGCGCCCCCACAGGGCTGGAGGCCTCACCGCAGTGGGAGTGAGCGCCCCCACAGGGCTGGAGGACTCACGGCACCCAGAGTGAGCGCCCCCACAGGGCTGCCTCATCGCAGTGGGAGTGAGCGCCCCCACAGGGCTGGAGGACTCACGTGCAGTGGGAGTGAGCGCCCCCACAGGGCTGGAGGCCTCACCGCAGTGGGAGTGAGCGCCCCCACAAAGCTGGAGGACTCTCCGCAATGGGAGTGAGCGCCCCCACAGGGCTGGAGGACCTTGCACTAGGAATAAATAGCGCCTCCCACAGGCTGGGATGTCTCACAGCAGAGGGGGTGGGGGGGAGCAGCGCCCCCTGCGGGCCTGAGCACGAGGAGAGAGTAGCACCCCCACAGTGCTGCAGGACGCGTTGCAGTGGGAGTGAGCAGCGCCCCCACAGGGCTGGAGGACTCATGACACCCAGAGGGAGCGTTGCCCAGCTTTAGTGCCCCCCTCAGGCTGAGAGGAGTCACTGCAGTGGGAGGGAGCAGCAGTGCCCCCTGCAGGCCGGGAGGCGTCACCACATTAGAAACAAACAGCGCCCCCTGCAGGTGTGGATGTCTCACAGCAACAGGAGAGTGCCGCCCCCCCCTCAGTGGGAGTGAGCTCCCCCCACAGGGCCGGAGGCCTCACCGCAGTGGGAGTGAACGCCCCCCCCCGGGGCTGGAGGCCCCACCGCAGTGGGAGTGAGCTCCCCCCGGGGGCCCGGAGGCCTCACAGCAGCTGGCGGACACACTCGGTGCCGGGGTAGGGCGGCAGGTTGAGGTGATACTTGCGGTCGAGTGCCGGTGGCACGAAGCGGCCGCCCAGGAAGTGGTAGCGGCCGGTGAAGAGAGCCGCCGCCTTCTTGGGGGCGGTGAGGGAGACGAGCAGGTCTGGCTGCAGCCCCTGTGGGTTCCCCAGCTCCACGTCCCAGCCTGACGGAGACAGGGAGAGAGGGTGGGTGTCAGGGAGAAGGTGACCGCACACACTCACACACACACACTCACACACATACACACTCCCACACACACACCACACGCACACACACACACTCACACACACACACACTAACACCACACACGCTCACACACACGCACACTCACACACATACACACGCACACACTCACACACACACACACACACACACACACACACACACTCACACACACACACTCACAACACACACAACACACACACACACACACACACACACACACACACTACACACACACACACACACACACACACATACACACTCACACACCACACACACACACTCACACACCACATACACACGTGCACACTCACACACCACACACACACTCACACACACACACACTACACACACTCACCACAACACAGCACACACACACACATCACACACACACACAACACACTCACTACACACTCACACACACACACTCACACACACACATACACACTCACACACACACACACACACGTGCACATACACACTCACACACACTCACACGCCACACAACTCACACACATACACACTCACACACATACACACTCACACACACACACACACTCACACGCATACACACTCACACACACACACACCACACCAACACGACACACATCACACACATACACACTCACACACACGCTCCACACCACGCACACACACTCACACACACACACTCACACGCACACACACACTTCACCACACACACATACTCACACACACGCACACACACACTCACTACACACATCACACTCACACACACACACTCACACTCACACACTCACACACACACACGCACTCATCACACACACGCACACACACACACAACACTCACACACACACGCAAAAACCATACACACTCACACACACACACACACACTCACTTACACATACACACTCACACACATCACTCACACACACTCACACACACACACTCAACACACATACACACTCACACACACACACACACACACTCACACGCATACACACTCACACACACAACGCACACACACTCAGACACACTCACACACACACACATCTCACACTCAAACCTCACACACACACACCGCACACACACACACACACACTCGCATGCACACACACACTCACACCATACACAACTCACACGCACAAACACTCACACGCACACACACGCACTCACTCACGCACACACACGCACTCACACCAACACACACTCACACTCACAGTCCACTCACACGCATACACACGCACACGCACACACACTCACTCACACGCATACACACTCACACTCACACGCATACACACACACACCGCACACACACACACTCACGCACACACACACTCACACACACACGCACATCACTCACAACACCTCCTCACACACTCCCCCGCACTGCACTCACCCGCAAACCCACACCTTCACACTAAACACACAGAATGCACACGCACCACACACACACTATCGACAAACACTCAGCACAACCACAGATCCACAGACACAAACACACTCGGACATAAAGTACAACACTCCCTCAACATTCCTCCCCCCACCCCCTCCAATGACTAGACACAGATGCCATCAGGGAGGCCGGTGACCCCCTCCCCATTCAACCCCCCCCCCTCCTTCCCTCACTGTCCAGGGACAGAGCACTCTCCCTCATCATTCCTCCCCCCCACCTTAACCCCTCCCCCCACCCCACCCGCGCTGTGCCCAGAGACAGCAAGGCATCAGGGACCCGGACCCCTTCCTCATCGGAAACCACTCCCCATCTATCATCCCCCCCCTCACTGCCCTGACCACAGGGGACCCCCTCCTCATCACCCCCATCACTCACCCCCCCCCCCTCACTTGCCCAGAGTCAGGGAACCCCCCCCCCCCCCAACTTTCCCCTCAATGTTCCCACCCCTCAACCCCCCCTCTCCTCACATCTACTCACTGCCCTGAGACAGGGGACCCCCCCCCCAACTCTCCACATCCCCGTCAATCCCACCCCTCACCCCCACTCCCCTCACTGCTCAGAGACCTGGTGTCCGCGATGTATGCCTAAACTAAATTTTAAAAATCCTTCCCCACAGCCAACAGTGGACCATTGTGGGCTCCACCTTTCCTTGATCATCCTTGCATATCTTTCATTCATTTGTTTTTTTTTCCGTCTCTATCTCTCGTTTCCTGGTCCCACGATTCTCAGTCTGAAGAAGGGTCTCGACCCCGAAACGTCACCCATCCATGTTCTCCAGAGATGCTGCCCGACCCGCTGAGTTTAGTTTAGTTTGGAGATACAGCGCGGAAAGGGGCCCTACGGACCACCGGGTCCGAGCGGACCAGCGATCCCCGCACACTAACACTAGCGTGCACACACTAGGGACAATTTACAAATGGAAACATCCTCTCCACTCGCTCTCACACACTCATGCTCTCAAACACACACACACACGCCTCACAGCTGCCTCACATCCTATCCACACCCACTCTATCCAGGCCAATTAATCTACAAACAATTAAAACTATCCTACACACACTAGGGACAATTTACAATTATACCAAGCCAATTATCCTACAAATCTCCACGTATTTGGAGTGTGGGAGGAAACCGGAGCACCCGGAGAAAACCCACGCAGGTCACGGGGAAGAACATACAAACTCCGTACAGACAGCACCCGTGGTCAGGATCGAACCCGGGTCTCTGGCACCGTGAGGCAGCAGCTCCACCCGCTGCCGCCATCAAACAATAATAAACCTAAACCCTACGCTGGGGGGATTGCAGCCTCACCAACGTTTTGTACAATTAGAAACAGGCCCTTCGGCCCAACTCGCCCACACCGGCCAACAATGCCCCAGCTACACTAACCCCATCTGCCTGCGTTTGGTCCATATCCCTCCAAACCTGTCCTATTATGGACCTGTCTAAATGTTTCCTAAAAATTGTGATAGTCCCAGCCTCAACTACCTCCTCCGGCAGCTCGTTCCGTAAACCCACCACCCTCTGTGTGAAAACGTTACCCCTCAGATTCCTATTAAATCTTTTCCCCTTCATCTTGAACCTATGTCCTCTGGTCCTCGATGCCCCTACTCTGGGCAAGAGACTCTGTGCGTCTACCCGATCTATTCCTCTCATGATTTTGTACACCTCTCTGTAAGAATGTGGGACCTCTTGAAACTTGCCGAATTGTGAAAGGCGTCTAACCCGATCTATTCCTCTCATGATTTTGTACACCTCTATATGTTCACGTCTCATCTTCCTGCGCTCCAAGGAGTAGAGTCCCAGCCTGCTCAACCTCCCCCTGTAGCTCACACCCTCGAGTCCCGGCAACATCCTCGTAAATCTTCTCTGCCCCCTCTCCAGCTTGACAACATCCTCTCTGTGACAAGGTGCCCCGAGCGGAACCCAAGTTACTCCAGCGCTGTATGTTTGTGCTCACCGGAGGGGATGTCCACACTGGCGATCGGTATGGTCACAGTCTCCAGCATGCTCAGGATGGAGGCAAAGGGCTCGCGGACTTTACCTTTGAAGCTGAACCCAAAAATGGCATCCACCACAAGGTTATAGACCTCATCGATGAACGCGGGCTATGGGCGAGAGAGAGGGGGGAGAGAGAGCGAGGGGGGAGAGAGTCCCCCCGGGGGGGGAGAGAGAGAAAGTGGGGGAGAGAGAGAGGGGCGGAGAGAGCGAGGGGGGGAGAGAGAGAGGGGGGAGAGAGAGAGGGGGGGGGAGGAGGAAGAGGGGGGAGAGAGAGAGGGGGGTAGGAGAGAAAAGCGAGGGGAAGAGAGAGGGGGGAGAGAGAGGGGGGGAGAGAGATGGGGGGGAGAGGGGGGTGGAGAGAGACGGGGGGGGGGAGAGGGAGAGGGGGGGGGAGAGGGGGGAGGAGAGGGGTGAGAGGAGGGGGGGGAGAGGGGGGGGGGGGAGACGGGGGGGAAGGAGCAGGGGGGGGGAGAGAGAGAGAGAGAGAGAGGGTAGAGAGAGAGAGAGGGGGGAGAGAGGAGGGGGGGGAAGAGAGGAGGGTCTTTTTTTTCTCCGCCCGCGTAGAGAAAGAGGGAGGGGGGGCCGGGGGGGTCTCGCTCTCCCGAGCTCGCTGCGCGTCGTTTGGCTCTCGTCGTATGTTGGCTCTCCTCTCTTTTGTCTCATTTTTCCTCGGTGACTGTTTCATGGCGTCTTTATTTTCTGTTCCTTCTCTTATTGTTGAGAGAGTCTCTCTCTCTTTTTGGGGGAAGAGAAGGGGGGGAAGAGAGCCTTTGTTTCTTGCTCTCGAAGAGAGTTTTGGGTTTCTCTCTTCCCTGGCTTTTTGATTTCTCTTGCCTTATTTAATTTTTATCTTGCTCTCTCTTTTTTCCTCTCTCTCTTGTTTTCTCGTCTCTTTTTTTTTTTTTCTCTGTTTTTTCTCTCTTTTTTTTCTCTCTCCTCTTTTTTTCTCTTTCTCTTGTTGCTTTTTTTCTCTCATGTCTCTCTCGTTTTTTTTTTTTTTTTCTCTCGATTTTTTTCTCGTCTCTAGCGCACCCCTACCCCCCCCCACCAACCTTACGACCCCTAACCTTAGTCCAAACCCTTTTACACCAAGTAATAGCAGGTTTCGGCTCTATCCTTCGTAAACCCGAATGAAAAACCGTTTTCTAGATGTGAGCCAACAGAGGAATCCTCATTCCCCGCATGTCCACAGAAGGCAGCGGAGGCCCCAATACACTGGATGTATTACAAGAGAAACGTAAGATCTTTCAGCACCTTGGTGTTAGCAAAAACGGAATCAAGTTGTATGGATAGAAAGGCCGAGGGAAACGAACGGGGTACTGAATTGGGGATGATCAGCCATGATCAATTGAATGGCGGTGCTCGCACGACGGGGCCTGAATGGCCCTACCACCCCCTGCACCAATTTCTATGAATTTTTTCCTGGTTTAGAGAAAAGTACTGGAGTAACTCAGGCGGGTGAGGCAGCATCTGTGGAGAAAATGGATAGGAGTTGAGGTTATCGGTTGGGGGGGATGAGGACAGGTCGAGCGTGGTCCTCGTCCCTGGGGATACAATTTAAAACAATGTAGGGGGAGGGTGTGGGCAACCGAACCAACGGAAGCAACGGTGGAGCGAGGCTATTACACACCCGGTTGGCGCAAACTCTGGACACTAGATCAGCTGCCTCACAGTGCTAGGAGACCCGTGTGAGTGAGTGCGTGTGTGTGTGTTTGAGAGCATGAGTGTGTGAGAGCGAGTGAAAGAGTGCGCGGGAGTGACGTGTGCGTGAGAGAGGAGCTGCGTGGGTGTGAGCCAGCATGTGTGAGCGTTGTGTACAAGCGCAGTCATTGGACGAGGTTAAGGACACTTGAAATTGGATGATTATCAGTGAGTATGCGGTTGACATTAAAGTAGTCATGTGAACTGGTTGTGTGGGTTTCCCATCCTCTGGGCGCTTTTCCGGTTTGTTTTCTCTCTACTCCCACGTTCCAAAGACATCCGTGCCCCCGTGCGGGGTTTGGGTGGGTCGCACAAAGTCCCCCATGGTGGGGCCGAAGCCCAGGTTTCCGTTCCGCGCTGTGTCTCTGAACTAAACTGAAAGGTGTGGGTTGGGGACACAGATGGCGGTGGTGGGGAAAGACTGGCAGAGATGGAGAAGGTAGATTCAGGAGGCAGTTACGTGCCCACAGCGGTGGAGGTGGAGGGCAAAATCTCTCTTCTCCTCATCTCTGGGGTGAGTCTGGGGCAACAGCATTTACCACACTGGGCCTGTACCCCTTGGAGTTTGGAAGCATGAGGGGTAGGGGGGGTCATATTCAAAGTATTGTGAGCAGTTTGGGGCCCGATATCTGAGGAAGGATGATCTGGCTCTAGAGAGGGTCCAGAGGAGGTTTACAAGAACAATCCCAGGAATGAGCGGGTTAACATATGACGAGCGTTTGTCAGCGCTGGGCCTGTACTCGCTGGAGTTTAAAGAAGGATGAGGGGGTGGACGTCATTTGAAACGTACAGACAGTGAAAGGCCTGGATATAGGAGTGGATGTGGAGAGGATGTTTCCCCCCCTTACCCCATCCCCCACTAGTGGGAGAGTCTAGGACCAGAGGGCCCCGGCAGGCCTCAGAATTAAAGGACGTTCGTTTAGGAAGGAGATGAGGAGACATTTCTTTAATCAGGGGTTGGTGAATCTGTGGAATTCTTTGCAACAGACGGATGTGGAGGCCAAGTCAAAGGAAATTTTTAAGGGGAGATGTAGATTCTTGATTAGGCTGCGGGTGTCAGAAAAGGAGGGGCTATAGGTGAAAGACCAAGAGAAGCAGGAGAATGGGGGGCAATGGGGTTGAGTGGGAAAGCTCACATGGTCATGTGATAGTAGAATTTGGCCATTTGGCCCATCGAGCCTACTCCGCCATTCAATCTCGGCTGATCTATCTCTCCCTCCTAACCCCATTCTCCTGCCTTCTCTCCATAACCTCTGACACCTGTACTAATCAAGAATCTATCTATCTCTGCTGTAAAAATATCCACTGACTCCCACAGATTCACCACCCTCTGGCAAAATAAATTCATCTCCTTCTGAAAAGAACGTCCTTTAATTCTGAGGCTGTGCCCTCTGGTCCTAGGCTCTCACTCTCCCATTAGTGGAAACATCCTCCCCGCATCCACTCTATCCAGGCCGTTCACTATTCGATGTTTCAGTGCGGTCCCCCCCCCCCCCCCTCATTATAGATCAGATAGATGAGGCATGATTGAACGGTGGACTAGACTGGATGGGCCGAATGGCCTGACGCTGCTTGTGAAGGTGTGGAGAGGGGGAAGCTGTCTCACCAGTCGGTGGGAACTCTGTCAGGAAGGGGATGTCCATTTTCTGGCACTGGGTGGTGAGGGCGTGGTACAGCGTCTTGCCCGGCCGCTTGGGGTAGAAGATGGTCGGCTCGTATCCCTGCAGGCGGAGAGAGGGATAGTCAGCGGGGCCGGCGCGGAGACGAACGGCGTGCGGTAACGTGATGTGGCAGCAGCAACCGTGAGCAGGAGAGGGCAGGCCCGGCTACAGGGGGGGGGGCTTCTGTAAACTGCCCACTCCTGTGAATTATATAAAAACGTCTAAGATTGTTTGTGTCCCTGTCGCACTTAGGAAACCTGAACCGGAAACCTGAGGAGACTTTGCGTCCCACCCAAGGTTTCCGAGCGGTTCCCGGAGGTTTTTGTCAGTCTCCCTAATGGTCAAAAGTGGTTTCCCCTTCTTTCTATGTTCCAGCGATTATTTCAAAAAATTGAAAAAACCTCCGGGAACCTGACAAAAACCTCCGGGAACCGCACGGAAACCTTGGGTGGGGCGCAAAGTCTCCAGAGGTTTCCTTTCAGCTTTCCTAAGTGGGACAGGGGCTTAAGGGCTTGGACACACTAGAGGCAGGAAAACATGTTCCCGATGTTGGGGGAGTCCAGAACCAGGGGCCACACACAGTTTAAGAATAAGGGGTCGGCCACTTAGAACAGAGACGAGGAAACACTTTTTCCACAGAGTTGTGAGTCTGTGGAATTCTCTGCCTCAGAGGGCGGTGGAGGCCGGTTCTCTGGATGCTTTCAAGAGAGAGCTGGATAGGGCTCTTAAAAATAGTGGAGTCAGGGGAGAAGGCAGGAACGGGGTACTGATTGGGGATGATCAGCCATGACCACATTGAATGGCGGTGCTGGCTGGAAGGGCCGAATGGCCTCCTCCTGCACCCATTGTCCGTTGTCCATTGTCCCAAGCGTGTGTGGGATAAAACTTGTGTAGGTTTTGCCCAAGGTTTGGGGGCGCACGGTGGCACAGCGGCTGGGCTGCTGCCTCACAGCTCATGGCCCACCCCCACCACCACGGGCGCTGTCTGCACGGAGTTTGCACGTTCTCCCCGTGGCCTGCGTGGGCTTTCTCCGGCGGTTTCCTCCAAAGAGATGTGCAGGTTTGTAGGTTCATTCACTCGGTGGTCAATGTACATTGTCCCTAGCGTGTGTCGGGGCGTGTTAACGTGCGGGGATCGCTGGCCGGCGCCGACTTGTTCGGCTGAAGGGCCTGTTTCCACGCAGTATCTCTAAACTAGACACTCATATACTCAGCGGTACACAAAATTGCTGGAGAAACTCAGCGGGTGCGGCTGCATCTATCGTCCCGAAACGTTGCCTATTTCCTTCGCTCCATAGATGCTGCCGCACCCGCTGAGATTCTCCAGCAATTTGTCTGCCGTCGATTTTCCAGCATCTGCATTCCAGCATTCTTGAATATAAAAGATAAATATAAATATTTGTATATTTGCAATATTTACAATATTGTATATTGTAAATTATATTTATAAATATAAATATAAATATTTTACTAGAATGTTGCCAGGGTTCCAGCAACTATGTTACAGAGAAAGGTTGAACAAGTTAGGTCTTTATTCTTTGGAGCGCAGAAGGTTAAGGGGGGACTTGATTGAGGTCTTTAAAATGATGAAAGGGATAGACAGAGTTGACGTGGATACGTTTTTCCCATTGAGGGTAGGGAAGTTTCAAACAAGAGGGCATGACATGAGAATTAAGGAACAGAGGTTTCCTGCGCGGGGTAACGTGAGGGGGAACTTCTTACTCAGAGGGTGGTGGCTGTGTGGAATGAGCTTCCAGCAGAAGTGGTGGAGGCAGGATCGATTTTAACATTTAAGAGTAAAGTGGATAGGTATATGGACGTGAAGGGAATGGAGGGGTATGGTCTGAGTGCAGGTAGATGGGACTAGGGGAAAACAAATGGTCGGCACGGACTAGAAGGGCCGAGAGGCCTGTTTCCGTGCTGTAATTGTTATATGGTTATATGTTATATGGTTAAAATACTCACTCCTCCCCCGGAATCATTGCTCCTCGCCCTCTCACAGAACAGTACAACACAGGAACAGGCCCTTCGGCCCACCGTGTCCGTGCCGTACACCACACCAAATCGACCTCATTGGAGACCCTTGAACTATCTTTGACCGGGCTTTACCTTGCACTAAACATTATCCCTTTACCCTGCACCGGCACAGTGCGGGCGGCTCGATTGTAGTCACGTTCAGTCTCTCCGCCGACTGGTTAGCGCGCAACAAAAAGCTTTTCACTGTACCTCAGTACACTTGACAATAAACTAAACCGAACCATCCAAACGCATCTTAGATGCCACTATCAGATCTGCCTCCACCACCACCCCCGGGAGAATGTTCCAGACACCCACCTCTCTCTGTCTGGGACCCTTCTTCAGACTGGTTCTGGCCCCCGATCCCGGCCTCTCTCCACTGGCTCCCTGTGCGGTTCCGAATACACTTCAAGATCCTCCTTTATGTCTACAAAGCCCTGTACGGGCTTGCCCCCACCTACATCCAAAGTCTGCTCACCCACCGCACCCCCTCCAGGTCCCTCAGATCGGCCGAGTTACTGAACATCCCGCGGTCTCGGCATAAGCTCAGGGGCGACCGACCGCGCCTTTGCGGTTGCAGCTCCTAGACCGTGGAACTGCATCCCTCTTCCCATCAGAACTGCCCCCTCCATCGACTCCTTTAAGTCGAGACTTAAAACTCATCTCTACTCCCAAGCCTTTCTTGACGTCCTCTGAGCGAGGGCTATATGTTTGTGGTGATGTTTGTATTGAATCTATGAACCACTGTTGTTAGTTATACTATTCTTATAACAAATGTAAAGCACTTTGGCCAACGAGAGTAGTTTTTTAAATGTTCTATAGAAATAAAGTGACGACCTGGCTTGGTTCAGCACTCTGTGTTTTTGCTCAGGCTTCCTTCATCTGAGGTTCCTCGTGTCCACTTCTAGCCGTGGAATAGCACAGCACAGCAACAGGCCCTTGGGCCCGCAATGTCCATGTCCAACACTAGATTTGGTGATGATCTGCACTGGTCTCCAATCATAAGGTCGTAAGGGGCAGGAGCAGAATCAGGCCATTCGACCCATCAAGTCTCCTCTGCCATTCAATCATGGCTGATCCATCTCCCCCTCCTAGCCCCATTCTCCTGCCTTCTCCCCATAACCCCTGACACCCGCACCAATCAAGAATCTCTCTATCTCTGCCTTAAAAATATCCACTGACTTGTGGCCTCCACAGCCGTCTGTGGCAAAGAATCCCACAGATTCACCGCCCTCTGGCTAAAAAATAAATCTCCTTCCTAAAAGATTGTCCTTTAATTCTGAGGCTGCGCCCTCTGGTCCTAGACTCTCCCACTAGTGGAAACATCCTCTCCACATCCACTCTGTCCAGGCCTTTAACTATTCTGTAAGTTTCAATGAGTGCAGGCCCAGCGCCGACAAACGCTCATCGTAATGTTAACCCACTCGTTCCTGGGATCGTTCTTGTAAACCTCCTCTGGACCCTCTCTAGAGGCAGCGCATCCTCCCTCAGATATGGGGCCCAAGAGGTGGTGGCCGTGCTTGATATGGGGCTCGTGTGGTGCAATGAGGAAGATGGGAAGTCAGGAACTGTGCCCTCTTGCTCCTGAAACTCCCAGCCTGGGAGAATGATTCAATCTCCCCCTCATGACCCTGTCTTCCTCTCTAAATTGATTAGTAGCACAGGGTGTTACAATCATTGAAACATAGACAATAGGTGCAGGAGCAGGTCATTCGGCCCTTCCAGCCTGCACCACCATTCAATATGATCATGGCTGATCATCCAACTCAGTATCCTGTACCTGCCTTCTCTCCATATCCCCTGATCCCTTTAGCCACAAGGTCCACATCTAACTCCCTCTTAAATATAGCTAATGAACTGGCCTCAACTACCTTCTGTGGCAGAGAATTCCACAGATTCACCACTCTCTGTGTGAAAAATGTTTTTCTCATCTCAGTCCTAAAAGACTTCCCCCCTTATCCTTAAACTGTGACCCCTTGTTCTGGACTTCCCCAACTACAGGAACAATCTTCCTGCATCTAGCCTGTCCAACCCCTTAAGAATTTTGTAAGTTTCTATAAGATCACCCCTCAATCTTCTAAATTCCAGCGAGTACAAGCCGAGTCTATCCAGTGTTTCCTCATATGAAAGTCCTGCCATCCCAGGAATCAGTCTGGTGAACCTTCTCTGTACTCCATCAATGGCAAGAATGTGTTTCCTCAGATTTGGAGACCAAAACTGTACGCAATACTCCAGGTGCGGTCTCACCAAGACCCTGTACAACTGCAGTAGAACCTCCCTGCTCCTATACTCAAATCCTTTTGCTATGAATGCTAACATACCATTCGCTTTCTTCACTGCCTGCTGCACCTGCATGCCTACCTTCAATGACTGGTTCAATCCCTATGATGTCACTACAATTGACATTCTTGGGTATGGCCATTAGGTGAATTTGCTACCAATCAGACACATCTTCAGTTGTGTACCTCAACGTCACTGGGTGTTTCGGCCTTTTATCATAAGACACCCTCAGTCGAGGCAGGCGCACCGCAGGGTGATCAGACCTGGGTGCGTGTCTTATTGTTAGCCTCTAGATGGTCATGGCCAGTGACTGCTCCGTTCGGCCGCATACCCCTCATCCTCCTCAACCCCAACCCCTCCACTCTCTGCCCGTGCAGTCCAGGCAACGTTCGTTCTGGCCGGTCTCCCCTGCACCCCCTCTACTTAGCGGAGCGGAGGAAACCAGGGCCACGCTCGGCCAGGCCCACCCAGCAACACCACCAGGACAAGGGGCCCTCACGGTCGGGACACGAACCCCGCACATACAACAACTGGGACTTGAAGGTGCCACCAAACCGGCCCCTCTGTACACCGTCTCTCTTTAGTTTGTAGATACAGCGTGGAAACTGATCTCTATTTTTCTCTGTAATGTTGGAGGTTTTGGGGAGACAGTTCAGTTTAGTTTAGAGTGTGGAAACAGGCCCTTCGGCCCACCGGGTCCGCGCTGACCAGAGATCCCCGCACGCTAACACTATCCGACACCCACTAGGGACAATTTACACTTACACCCAGCCAATTAACCTGCAAACCTGCACGTCTGGGGTGTGGGAGGAAACCGAAGATCTCGGAGAAAACCCACGCAGGTCACGGGGAGAACGTGCAAACTCCGTACAGACAGCACCCGCAGTCGGGATCGAACCCAGGACTCTGGCGTTGCATTAGCTGTAAGGCAGCAACTCTACTTATGTAAGATGTAAGTGCTTCTGTGTGACAACAAATGACAGTCGTCTGTGGCAAAGAATTCCACAGCACCACCTCTGACTTATCACCCGAGGCAAATCTATCTCCCTCTCCCTCTCTCCCTCTCTCTCTCGTTATCTGAAATAAGACACTTGTTCCACCCCAGAATCGAGGCCCCTCACACGCACACAACAGTACAGCAACAGGCCCTTCAGCCCACAATGTCCGTGCTGTACACCACGCCAAGTTAAACTAATCTCCTGCCTGCACGTGATCCGTACCCCTCCATTCCCAGCATATCCAAGAGCCGCTTAAACACCACTATCGTATCTGCCTCCACCCCCACCCCCAGCAGTGCGTTCCAGGCACCCACCACCCTCTGTGTTAAAAAAAACCTGCCCCGCACATCTCATGCAACACAGTCATAGAAAATAGGTGCAGGAGGAGGCCATTCGGCCCTTCGAGCCAGCACCGCCGTTCATTGGGATCATGGCTGATCATCCCCAATCAGTAACCCGTGCCTGCCTTCTCCCCATGACTCCACTAGCCCCTAGAACTCTATCTAACTCTTTCTTAAATCCATCCAGTGACTTGACCTCCACTGTCCTCTGTGGTTGGGAATTCCACAAATCCTCAACTCTCTGGGTGAAAATGTTTTTTCTCACCTCAGTGTTAAATGGCCTCCCCTTTATTCTAAGACTGTGGCCCCTGGTTCTGGACTCACCCAACATTGGGAAAAATTGTCCTGCATCTAGCTTGTCCAGTCCTTTTATAATTTTATATGTTTCTATAAGATCCCCCCCTCATCCTTCTAAACTCCAGTGAATACAAGCCTAGTCTTTTCAATCTTTCCTCATATGACAGTCCCGCCATCCCAGGGATCAATCTCGTGAACCTACGCTGCACTGCCTCAATCACAAGGATGTCCTTCCTCAAATTAGGAGACCAAAACTGTACGCAATGCTCCAGATGTGGTCTCACCAGAGCCCTATACAACTGCAGAAGAACCTCTTTACTCCTATACTGAAATCCTCTTGTTATGAAGGCCAACATTCCATTAGCTTTCTTCACTGCCTGCTGTACCTGCACGCCAACTTTCAGTGACAAGTTGATCATCCAACTCAGTATCCTGTACCTGCCTTCTCTCCATATCCTCTGATCCCTTTAGCCACAAGGGCCACACCTATCTCAGTACAAGAACACCCAGTTCTCACGCTGTACCTCCCCCTTACCTAACCTAACCACATTGAGATAATAATCTGCTCCCTTGTTTTTGCCGCCTAAAATCCTCTCACGAGAGCCCTATAGAACGGCAGAAGAACTGTCTCCTTTAAACTTTGCCCCTCTCACCTTAAAGCTGCGCCCTCTAGTCTTTGATATTTCCACCCTCTCGTAATTCTATAAACGTCTATCAGGTCTCCCCTCGACCTCCGACATCTGGAGAAAACGATCCAAGTCTGTCCCACCTCTCCCTGGAGGGATAGCGGGAGCGTCAGTCACCCTGTGTGTGTCTAAACCCAGGGGGGTGTGGGGTGCGTGAAGCTTACGAAGAGTTTGAGGTGCCGGGCACAGACCAGTCCGTCTCCGCCATTGTTGCCCGGCCCGCACACCACCAACACGGTGGCCTGCTGCTTCCGAAGCGACGACACTGGGTAGGCCTGGAAAACGGAGAGAACTCTGAGAGTCAGGCAGCAAGATAGAAACATAGAAAATATGATGCAGGAGGAGGCCATCCGGGCCTTCCAGCCAGCACCGCCATTCATTATGATCACGGCTGATTATCCTAAATCAGTGCCCCGTTCCTGCTTTCTCCCCATATACCTTGATTGCATTAGCCCTAAGAGCTAAATCTAACTCTTGAAAACATCCAGTGAATTGGCCTCCACTGCGTTCTGTAGCAGATAATTCCACAGATTCACAACTCTCTGGGTAAAGAAGTTTCTCCTCTTAGAAACTTAGAAAATAGGGGCAGGAGTAGGCCATTCGGCCCTTCGAGCCTGCACCGCCATTCAATATGATCATGGCTGATCATCCAACTCAGTATCCAGTACCTGCCTTCTCTCCATACCCCCTGATCCTTTTAGCCACAAGGGCCACATCTAACTCCCTATTAAATATGGCCAATGAACTGGCCTCAACTCTTCTCAGTACTAAATGGCCGACCCCTTATTTTTAAACTATGACCCCTGGTTCTGGACTCCCCCCAACATCGGGAACTTTTTTCCTGCATCTAGCCTGTCCAATCCCTTACGAATTTTATATGTTTCTATAAGATCCCCTCTCATCATTCTAAATTCCAGTGAATACAAGCCCAGTCGATCCATTCTCTCATCATATGTCAGTCCCGCCATCCTGAGAATTAACCTGGCGAACCTTCACTGCACTCCCTCAACAGCAAGAATGTCCTTCCTCAAATTAGGAGACCAAAACTGCACACAATACTCCAGGTGCGGTCTCACCGAGGCCCTGTACAACTGCAGTAGGACCTCCTTGCTCCTAAACTCAGATCCTCTTGCTATAAAGGCCAACATGCCATGAGCTTTCTTCACTGCCTGCTGTAGTTTAGTTTAGTTTAGAGATACAGCGCGGAGCCCACCCCAGATCGATTCTGACGGGAGCTGTCTGTTCGGAGTTTGTACGTTCTCCCCGTGACCGCGTGGGTTTTCTCCGGGTGCTCCGGTTTCCTCCCACACTCCAAATACGTGGAGGTTTGTAGGTGAATTGGTTTTAGTTAAATTGTAAATTGTCCCTAGTGTGTGTAGGATGGTGTTAGTGTGCGGGGATCGCTGGTCGGTGCGGACTCAGTGGGCCGAAGGGCCTATCTTCGTGCTGTATCTCTCAACTAAGTACAATCAACATTCACAAGTGCAAAAAGTAGCTTTAGTTTAGATACAGCACGGAAACAGGCCCTTCGGCCCACCGAGTCCGTGCCGACCAGCGATCGCCCGTCCACACACTAGTTCCACGTTATCCCACTCTCTCATCCACTCCCTACACACTAGGGGTCAATTTACAGAGGGGCCGATCGACCCACACACCCTCACGGGCACGACTTTGGAACGTGGGAAGAAACCGGAGCACCCGGAGGAAACCCACGTGGTCACAGGGAGAACGTGCAAACTCCACACAGACAGCTCCTGAGATCAAGATTGAACCTGGGTCTCTGGCGCTGTGAGGCAGTGTCCCAACCTGCTGCCCCACTGTGGAGCAAACAGAAAAATACCAGTGCGCAGGAGACTGTGTGACGGTTATAGAGAAAGTGCAGGTTTTTAAAAAGTGCAAGGTGGGGTAGGTTGGAAGATGAAGAGTATATCATTATTTTATTAAAAACACCTTTAGCTTAGGGTGTTGGTGATACAGACAGGTTGTGTGGCTACCCCAGCTCTGGGTGCGAGGGCGAGAGTGACGGCACTGACCTTGGCGACCGCAGTGGCACAGCTGAGTCCGGCCAGTTCCATCAGCTGCTCCAGGGTGAAACCATACTCGGTGAACAGCTCCTGGTCAATGCTCTGTGCCTCCTCCTGCCTGCCGGACGCAGATGGGGCACAGGGGTCACTCTCTCCCCACAGCACCCCCATCCCCATCTGCTCCTAAACCCCACTTCCTCTGCTCACCTCATTCCTCCCCATGCCCTCACCTCACCGCTCTCCCACCCACCTGCCTTCCCTATCCTCACCCCTGCCTATACCCAACTCCCCTCTTCTAATCCTCACCCCAACCCTTCCCCACCCCTCATCTACCCCTCCCCACCAACCATCATACCACCCCTCCCCCACCCTCATCTACCCCTCCCCCACCGTCTCATCTACCCCTCCCCACCTGCTCATCTACCCCTCTCCCCAGAAAATAATCCACTCATCTACCCCTTCCCATCAATACCTCTCATCTACCCCTCACCCCGAAACCTACCCCTCATCTCTACCCCTCCCCCACTCATCATCACGCCCTCCCCCACGATGGAGTAAAAGACATCTCATCCACCCCTCCCCCACCTCTCATCTACCCCTCCCGAGATGAGAAAAAGAAGCCACCTCTCATCTACCCCCCCCCACTCAACAGAGCCCCCCCACCCATCCACCCCTCCCCACCCATCCACCCCTCACCCCACCCAAAATCTACCCCTCCCCCACCCCATCGACCCCTCCCATCACCCCATTCATCTACCCCTCCCACTTACCCCTAAATCACTCCCCAATTTCCCCACCCTCATCTTCCCCTCCCCAATCCCTCATCTACCCCTCCCCACCCCTCATCCCCCATCCGCGCCCCACCCACCTCTCATCTTACCCCGTCCCCAACCACTCATCCACGCCTCCCCACCCATCGACCCCCATCCCCACCCCTCATCTACCCCTCCCAACCCCTCCATCCACCCCTCCTCCACCCTTCCCGCACCTCATCTACCCCTCCCCCACCACTCATCCTACCCCTCCCCGACTCTGCTCCCCCCTCAACTCTACCCCTCCCCCCCACACCCCTCATCTACCCCCTCCCCCACCAACTCATCTACCCCTCCCCCACCACTCATCTATCCCGTCACCCACCACTCATCCACCCCTCCCACCACACCTCCCCCACTCATCCACCCCTCCCCCACCATCCACCCCTCCGCCACCACCTCATCTACCTCCCCCAACCATCATCTCCCCCACGTCACCGCCCCCTCATCTACCCCTCCCCACTCATCTACCCTCCCCACCCCTCATCTACCACCGCCCCACATCATCTCCCCAACCCACAATACCATTACCCCTCCCCTCATCTACCCCTCCCCACTCATCTCCCCACCCCTCATCTACCCCTCCCCTCATCTAACCCTCCCCACTCATCTCCCCACCCCTCTACCCCTCCCCAAAGGGTACCCCCACTCAATCACCCCCTCCCCACTCATCTCTCCCCACCCCTCATCTCCCCTCCCCACTCATCTCCCCACCCCTCATCTACCCCTCCCCACTCATCTCCCCACCCCTCATCTACCCCTCCCACTCATCTCCCCACCCCTCATCTACCCCTCCCCAATCTACCCTCATCTACTTCATCTACCCCCCCATGACTCCCCTCATCTACCCCTCCCCTCATCTACCCCTCCCCACCCCTCACCTCCCCACTATCTCCCCACCCCTCATATACCCCCTCCTCCCCCACCCCTCATCTACCCCTCCCTCATCTACCCCTCCCCACCCCTCATCTCCCCCTCCCCACTCATCTCCCCACCCCTCATATACCCCCGCCCCCACTCCCTCATCTACCTCCCCACCCCTCATCTACCCCCCCCCACCTCTCACATACCCTCTCCACCCCTCATCTACCCCTCCCCACACCCTCATAATAGACCCCCTCCCCCCCACCTTACCACCCCAGCCCTCATCTACCCCCCACTCCCCCTCATCTACCCCTCCCCACCCCTCATCTACCCCTCCCCCAGCCATCTACCCCTCCCCCAGCCATCTACCCCTCCCCCCACCCCTCATCTACCCCCCACCCCTCATCTACACCCCCACTCCCCTCATCTACCCCTCCCCACCCCTCCCCCACCCCCCTCATATACCCCCTCATCTACCCCTCCCCCCACCCCTCATCTACCCCTCCCCCAGCCATCTACCCATCCCCCAGCCCTACCCCTCCCCCCACCCCTCATCTACCCCCCCACCCCTCATCTACCCCCCCTCCCCCCAGTGGCTTACCCCAGGAGGCGGAGAGTGTGCTTGCCGCTGGGTGAGGAGTAGCTGAGCGAGGCCGTGCCGGCCATGTCTCTCCAGCGGGGCCGGGCACACTGGGACACTCGGGGTGCGGTCCCCGCACGCACAACCAGCTGCGACGAAACCACAACCCCCAACCCCAGCAGGGTCCTGAGGCCAAACATCCAGGGGCCACCGCACAACAGCGTCCTGGAGGGGAGAGAGAGGCTCGCAGTTTACTTCAGTTCAACCAGTTCAGTTGAAGATAGACGCACAATTTTGCTCCCCTGGTTAAATCCCTCCCTACCCATGAAATAAAATTGTCTCTGCCTGTTCGTGCCCGACCAAACTCATTTCCACACACCTTGACTCCATCCTACCCCCCTTGGTTAAATCCCTCCCAACCTATGGGATGGGTTTCGGCCCGAACCGTCGCCTATTTACTTCGCTCCATTGATGCTGCTGCACCCGCTGAGTTTCTCCAGCACTTTTGTCTACCTTAGATACACGACATGCTGGAGTAACTCAGCGGGACAGGCAGCATCTCTGTAGAGAAGGAAGGGGTGACGTTTCGGGCAAGGCCCTTCTTCAGGCTGCTTCATACCAGCTTCCGCAGTTCCTTCCCACACTTATCAGTCCAGTTTACCAAGATAGAGTGAAAAGCTTTTGTTGCGCGCTAACCAGTCAGCGGCAAGACGAGACATGATTAAAATCGAGCCATTTGCAGTGTACGGATTAGTTTAGAAATACTGCGTGGAAACAGGCCCTTCGGCCCACCAAGTCCGCGCCGACCAGCGATCCCCGTACACTAACACTATCCTACACACACCACGGACAATTTATAATTTCACCGATGCCAATTAACCTACTGTCTTAAGGGGTTGGACAGGCTAGATTGTTCCCGATGTTGGGGAAGTCCAGGACAAGGGGTCACAGCTTAAGGATAAGGGGGAAATCCTTTAAGACCGAGATGAGAAAGACTTTTTTCACTCAGAGAGTGGTGAGTCTCTGGAACTCTCTGCCACAGAGGGTAGTTGAGGCCAGTTCATTGGCTATATTTAAGAGTGAGTTGGATGTGGCCCTTGTGGCTAAGGGGATCAGAGGGTATGGAGAGAAGGCAGGTACGGGATACTGAGTTGGATGATCAGCCATGATCATATTGAATGGCGGTGCAGGCTCGAAGGGCTGAATGGCCTACTCCTGCACCTAATTTCTATGTTTCTAAACCCGTGCGTCTTTGGGAGTGTGAGAGAAAACTGGAGCACCCGAAGGAAACCCACGCAGTCGCAGGGGGAACGTACAAACCCTGCATAGACAGCACCCATAGTCAGGATGGACCCCGGGTCTCTGCCGCTGTGAGGCGGCAACTCTACCCCTGCGCCTCCCTGCCGCCCCCTAATCAGTGAAGCGGCTCCTTCCAAGAGCACAGCCCCTCACTCACACACACCCTCTGTCCCTGAAGTTTATCAAAGATCCTACAGCGAGCAAGATCGATCACTCGACGAAAAAGGCGCAGTACGGTCATGGGCAGATTCACGGGTCATTTTGGGCCCCATTTCCGTAACCGGCTTCCGTCTCCGCACCAAAGATCCCGTAGCGGAGTAAAGATAACTAGTGCGGAGACGGAATCTGGTCACGGAAACATCCTCGTAGAAATAAGAGTTATTTGGTAAAAATCTTCTCCTCATTTTCAGAATTTTAATTTATTAACACAAACTGTTCCCCCAGCAACGTTGATTACACTGCGAGTCGGGTCGGGTTACTGAAATGGATGATAAAAAGGCCCGCGCTCCGTTCCGTTGCGTACTACACGTCAGCCCGTTGCATTTAGCAGGAGTGGTCGATCTTGCTCCGCCCGCTATAGGATCTTTGATGTTTATCATCTCCACCTGAAACTGGGCGACACAGTGGAGCAGCGGTAGGGTTGCTGCCTCACAGCTCCAGAGACCCGGGTTCAATCCGGACTACGGGTGCTGTCTGTGTGGAGTTTGTACGTCCTCCCCGTGACTGTGCGGGCTTTCTCCGGGTGCTCTGGTTTCTTCCCACACTTTAAAGACGTACAGGTTTGCAGGTTAATTGGCTTCGGTAAAAATTGTAAATTGTCCCCAGTGTGCGGGATAGTGTTGGTGTGCGGAGATCGCTGGTCAGAGCGGACTCGATGGGCCGAAGGGCCTGCTTCGCGCTGTATCTCTAAACTAAACTAATATCACTTGGACTGCTACCAATCCGTACGTGTGTAGGAAGGAACTGCAGGTGCTGGTTCAAATCGAAGGTAGACACAAAATGCTGGAGTAACTCCAGCGGGACAGGCAGCGTCTCTGGAGAGAAGGAGTGGGGGAGGTGAGTCAGGGGAGAGGAAGGCACAAAGAAAAGGAAGGGTAAGGTGTGAAAACGGCAGATCAAGGAAATGTAGAATGGTTCATTCTTGGCTGAGAGGAAGCTTACAGAGATAAAATGTAATCAGGGGGACAGTCGGACTGGTCAGAGAACTGGGAAGGGGAGGGGATGGGGAGAGAGCGAAAGCGAGGACTACCTGAAGTTAGACAAGTCAATGTTCATACCGCTTGGGTGTAAACTACCCGTGAAATATGAGGTGCTGCTCCTCCAATTTGCGCTGGGCCTCACTCTGACAGTGGAGGAGACCCAGGACAGAAAGGTCAGTGTGGGAACGGGAGGGGGAGTTAAAGAGTTTGGACAACCGGGAGATCAGGTGGGTTTAGCAGGCCCGAGCGGAGGTGTTCAGCGAAACGGTTGCTGGGGAGATTCGGTTGGACCTGTCTGCCAGGTTTTCGTGCCCTTGCATGTTCAGGAGAATGGGAGGAGATGGAACTGTCGAGGATGGCAACACCACAGGGCCTGCTACAGTGCCTGTAAACGGATGTTTCAACTGAGTAGAGATGACATCTCTTCACAACCCCACCCCCCCCCATATACTCCCCTTCGCCCTCTTCATCACTTTCCTGTCCCACCAGACGCCCTCAAACCTACACAGCTCACACCCCCCCCCACCTCCAGGTTCACTCTCACCCCCACCCCCCTTCGCAAAACACCAGGGGAGCTAGGAAAGAGGCAGCGGCCACTGCAGAGGTCCCGGCCCAGGGAGCCCACACACACCCCCTCCCCCAACGTGCACCCCAACCCCCACCCACCGGTTCACTCCCCCACTCACCCTTCCCCCCCCCCCACACAGACAGATTCACCACCCCAAACCACACCCTAACTAATACACCGCCACCTTTTCTTCCCCTCCAACCCCAATACCCCCCTCACACACCCCAACCTCCCCCCCCCAATCTCCTGTGCCTCCCTCTCCCTTCAGACTTACCACCCCCTTTCCCCCAGACCCCTCCTTTACCCACTCCCTCCCCCCGCCTCCCACTCCCACCCTCACTCCCCTCCCCGAGACTTAACACCCTCTTTCCTCAAGACCCTCTCCCACTCTCGCCCCCCCACCTCACTCCACTTCTCCCTCCCCCCACCTTCCCTCTCCCTACTTAGCCCCTTAACTCCACCCTCACACACCCCCCCCCACAGTCTTCCCCTCACCCTCCTACAGATTCACCACCCACACCCCCTTCCCCTCCAGCCCCCCACCCACGAGAGTCTCTCTCTCACTCCCCGCCTCCACTCACCGACCTCGGCCTCTCCTCTCCCCCCCCCAAATAGGTTCTCCACCAACTCCCCCCCCCCCCCTCCTTTCTCCTCAGGCACCCACAATCTCACCACCCACACCCTGCACCTCACCCCCCCCCCCCCCCCCACACACCCACCCCTCCCCCCCCACAGGCTCACCACCTCCCCCCACTCTCTTCTCCCCCTCCTTCCTACACATCCCCCTCCACCGCTCCCCCCCCGCACACCCTACCCTTCCAAAAACACACAAACCTCCCCCTCCACAAGCACATCACCCCTCTCCTTCCCTCTCTCCTAGAATCACCACACACACACCCTCCCCCTCAGCTCCCCACAGCCCCTACCCCCCAACTCACCCCTACCCCAACTCCCCCCCATCCCCCCTCAACTTCCCCCCACATCCACTAACCCCCAACCCCTCCCCCACACCCCCAACCCCCCTACCCCCCAGAAAACACACACACCTCTCCACCCCCCTCACAAGCACAGCACCCCTCTCCTTCACTCACCCTCCTACAGACTCACCACACACACACCCTCCCCTCAGCTCCCACACCCCCTACCCCCCCAACTCACCACTACCCCCAACCCCCCCCCCACATCCACTACCCCCAACCCCTCCCTCCCACACCCCCAACCCCCCTACCCACCCCCCAGAAAACACACACACTTCTCCACCCCCCCCACAAGCACAGCACCCCTCCTTCACTCACCCTCAACTCACCACTACCCCCAACCCCCCCCCCACATCCCCACCCCCCCAGAAAACACACACACCCCTCCACCCCCCTCACAAGCACAGCACCCCTCCTACAGACTCACCACACACACCCCCCTCCCCCCCAGAGGCTCACCACCACCCTCCCCACTCCCTCACTCCCTCCTACACCCACCCCAACCCCCACACATCCACTACCCCCAACCCCTCCAAAACTCCCCCCCACATCCCTATCCCCCCCCAGAAAACGCACACCCTGCCCCCCTCACTCCCCAACCCCTCCCCCCCCCACACAGGTTCACCACCTGCCTCCCTCCCCCCCTCACTCCTACACCCCCCCCAACACAGGTTCACCCCCTCCCCCTCCCCCTCCCCCCCCCCCCCTCTCACTCCTACACCCACCCACAGGAGTCTCTCTCTCTCTCTCCCGCCGCCGCCGCTCACCGGCCTCCTCTCCCTCTGCCGCCCCCCAGCGGCCACCTCCCCCCCTCCCCGCCAATCAGCGGCCGCTCCGGGCCGCGCCGCGCCGCAGCGTCCAATAGGAAGAGGGCGGGGGCGGGACCGGGCTGGCTCGGCCAATGGGACTCCGGGCCCTTCCTCGCCGGCCGCCCAATGGGAGCGGAACCTCAGCCGGGACCGACCAATCAGACGCGTGAGGGGGGGGCGGGTCGCGGATTGACGGCGGGTTCGGCCAATCAGAACCGGGGGGCATGTCCCGATATCGGATTGACGGCGGGTTCGGCCAGTCAGACGCGTGGGCGGGTCTGGTGGCGGATTGACGCCGGGTTTGGCCAATCAGACGCGAGGGTCGGATCCGGCCGGGGATTGACGACGGGATCGACCAATCAGACGCGAGGGTGGGGTCGGGTCGCGGATTGACGGCGGGGTCGGCCAATCAGACGCGTCCTGTTCTCACTGGCGCGGCGAATCCGGCTGCAGAAGGGGGGCGGGATTATGCAGATCAGAGCCCCTGGACCAATGGGAGCGAAGACCAGAGCCCGCCCCCCCAAATGGGGACAGGAGGGAACTGCAGGGGCTGGTTTACAGAACAAGACACAAAGTGCTGGAGTAACTGAGCGGGTCGGTCGGGCAGCGTCCGTGCAGCGCAGGGACACAGCGACGTTCCGGCCCGGGACCCGTCTTCCGACTGATTGTGGGGAGAAAGCTGGAGGAGAGGAGAGGAGAGGGCGGGACACAGCCTGGGGAGTGATGGGTGGATACAGGCGAGGGGCGGCTTAGTTCTACAGATACAAGCGCGGAACCTGGCCCTTCGGCCCACCGAGCCCGTGCCGACCAGCGATCCCCGCACACTCACACTATCCTACACACTGGGCTGCAACCTTCCCTCCATTGATGAACTGTACACTGCAAGGGCCAGGAGGCGAGCGGGCAAGATCATCTCACCCCTCTCACCCTGGCCACAAACTCTTTGAATCACTTCCCTCTGGAAGGCGACTCCGGACTGTCAAAGCCGCCACAGCCAGACATAAAAACAGTTTTTATCCACGAGTAGTTGCTCTACTCAACAGCCAAAAATCTGTCGCCTCCCCTTGATCTGGCATTTTGTTGGTTCACTTGCTTGATCAATGGTGTTTTATCATTAATGTTTTATTATTATTAATGTTTAGTGCTTTCTGAGTCATTCGTAACTGTCACTGTATGTCATGTTGTGGGCGGAGCACCAAGGCAAATTCCTTGTATGTGAATATTTGGCCAATAAACGTACTTACTTACAGATACAAGCGCGGAAACTGGCCCTTCAGCCCACTGAGCCCGTGCCGACCAGCGATCCCCGCACATTCACACTATCCCACACACTAGGGACAATTTGCAATTTTTACCGAAGCCAATTAACTTACAAATCTGCACGTCCTAAAGGGCTAGAGAGAGAATAACAGGGGGAAGGGGCCAAAGAGGGTCACAAAAGAAGGGGAGAGAGAGAACAAGCAAGAGATAATTAACTTTAAGGAAAGGTGGAGAAGGAGACCTCATAAGTTTATAAGTTTATACAAGAGGCATAGACAGGGTAGGCAGTCAGAACCTTTTATCCCCCAGGGTGGAAATGTCAAAGACTAGAGGGCGTAGCTTTAAGGTGAGAGGGGAAAAGTTTAAAGGAGATGTGCGGGGGTGGGGGGGGGCAGGTTTTTTTACACAGAGGGTGGTGGGTGCCTGGAACGCGCTGCCAGGGGTGGTGGTGGAGGCAGATTCGATAGTGGTGTTTAAGAGGCTCTTGGATATGCAGGGAATGGAGCGAGCTGGGTCACGTGCAGGCAGAGGAGATCAGTTAAGCGTGGGACCATGTTGGGCACGGACATTGTGGGCCGAAGGGCCTTGTCCTGTGCTGTACTCTTCCATGGACAGACGTAGACACAAGCAACGTAAGATGATGGAATCTTGAGCGAAAATCACAAAGTGCTGGACCAGTCTGAAGAAGGGTCCTGACTCAAAACGTCACCTATCCATTTTCTCCAGAGATGCTGCCTGACCTGTTGAGTTATTCCGGCAACTCTGTGTCTTTCCTTGGTGCGGGCATCGTTGGTGGGCATGGCCTCGGTCGGCTGAACGGCCTGTTTCCCTAAACTAAAGGGTCTCAACCCGAAACATCACCTATCCATTTTCTCCAGAGATGCCACCCGACCCACTGAGTTACTCCAGCACTCTGTGATGTTTTGCTCAAAATGGGTTGGCTATGAGGAAATACTTTTTCACCCAGAGAGGTTGTGAATCCGTGGAATTCTCTGCCACAGGTGGCAGTGGAGGCCAATTCACTGGATGTTTTCAAGAGAGAGTTAGATTTAGCCCTTAGGGCTAACGGAATCAAGGGATATGGGGAGAAAGCAGGAACGGGGTACTGATTTTAGATGATCAGCCATGATCATATTGAATGGCGGTGCTGGCTCGACGGGCCGAATGGCCTACTCCTGCACCTGTTTTTCTATATTTCTATGGGAATGCAGAGAAAAAGAGAGATTGACTGCTAGTGGAGACAATAGACAAAAGAATGTAGGGGAAAACAGTGCTTACACTGGAAAGACACAAAAAGGCAGGATTAAGAAGGGTCCCAATTCAAAACATCGCCAATCCATGTTTTCCAGAGATGTTGCCTGACCCGAGTCTCAGTTGCCTGATCCAGAGACTCAGTTACTCCAGCACTTTATGTCTTTCCTTGGTAAACCAGCATCCGCAGTTCCCTGTTCCCACAACCCTGCTGATTCGAAGCCTTGTGGCTGAGTTGCCAATTAATAAGTTACAATAGAGATTAGGTGCAGGAGTAGGCCATTCGGCCCTTCGAGCCAGCACCGCCATTCAGTGTGATCATGGCTGATCATCCCCAATCAGTACCCCGTTCCTGCCTTCTCCCCATATCCCGACTCCGCTATTTTTAAGAGCCCTATCCAGCTCTCTCTTGAAAGTATCCAGAGAACCTGCCTCCACCGCCCTCTGAGGCAGAGAATTCCACAGGCTCACAACTCTCTGTGAGAAAAAGTGTTTCCTCTTCTCCGTTCTAAGAGGAACAGCATGGTAGTACAGCAGTAGAGTTGCTGCCTCACAGCGCCAGAGACCCAGGTTAGATCCTGACTACGGGCGCTGTCAGTACAGAGTTTGTCCATTCTCCCCGTGACCTGCATGGGTTTTCTCCCGGTGGTCCGGTTTCCTCCTGCACTCTAACGCTTTGTAGGCTAATTGGTTTTGGTAAGAAGTGTAAATTGTCCCTAGTGTGTGTAGGATAGTGTTAGTGTGTGGGGACGCTGGTCGGCGTGGGCCCCGTGGGCTGAAGGGCCAAGTCTCCGCGCAGTCTCTCTAAAACTAAGAACTAAACGGAAAGGAGGAGGAATGATTGAAAGGTGCACCTGCCCCGACCCTCCCTCACCCGCGGGGGTCACGGAGACACTCAGCCCCAGCTGTTGGTCATGTTGAGACGCGGAGCTGGAGAGAGCGCAGGCGATCTGTGGTCCCCACCCTGAGACAATGCCGGCCTTACCTTCTGGAGAATCAGTGCCGGAGCAGACCAGTGCTGATCTGACCTGTGTCTTATGGTGCAAGGCTCCAGATTCAGGGGCAGTTTCTTCCCCGCTGTTATCGGGCAACTGAACCGTCCTCTCACCAACTGGAGAGCAGTCCTGACCTCCCATCCACCTCGTTGGTGACCCTCCGACTATCTCTAATCGGGCTTCACTGGACTTTACCTTGAACTAAACATTATTCCCCTTATTCTGTATCTGCACGCTCGCTTGCAGCATGGGTAGTCTTTCTGCTGACTGGTTGGGATGCGACAATAAAAAGCATTTTACCTTTGTACACCTGACAATAAACTAAACTAAACTAAGGAGAGTACAGGTGCACAGGGCATTGAATTCTCCCAATTCCGTTAGCCCTGGCTGTCTCCTCCCCTTCCTATGCCTTGTCGATCCGCTGGCTGGATTAGCTGGCAAAAAATATTTTCACTGTACCTCGATACAAGCGACAATAGTTTAGCTGAGATATACTGCACAGAGACAGGCTCTTTGGCCCACCAAGTCCCTGCCGACCAGCGATCCCCGCACACTGACACTATCTTACACGCACTAGGGACATTTTACACTTGTACCAAGCCAGTTAACCTACAAACCTGCACGTTTTTGGAGTGTGGGAGGAAACCGAAGGTCTCGGAGAAAACCCACGCAGGTCACGGGGAGAACGTGCAGACTCGGTACGGACAGCGCCCGTAGTCTGGAGGGAACCCGCTGTGAGGTAGCAGCTCCACCCGCTGCACCACCGTGCCACCCCCTAAACTAAACTGAAGGCAGCAGAGGTGGGTGGGGGGGCAGAGGAACACCACCACCTGCTGGTTCCCCCCTGCACCGACCCTACTTGGAAAAGTGTCGGCCGTTCCTACACTGTCGCTGGTTCTGAATCTAGACACTCCAGTGCCAGTTCTAGAGTCAGAGTCATTGAGCAGGGAAACAGGCCATTCGGCCCAACTCACCCATGCTGACCAAGGTGCCTCCCTGAGCTAGTGCCATTGCTAGTGTTTCCCATTAGACCGTTCCTTCGGCACGGTGGCGCAGCGGGTAGAGTCGCTGCCTCACAGCGCCGGAGACCCGGGTTCGATCCTGACCACGGGTACCGTCTGTACGTTCTCCCCGTGACCTGCGTGGGTTTTCCCCGGGAGCTCCGGTTCCCTCCCACACTGCAAAGACGTGCGGCTTTTGAGGTTAATTGGCTTTGGTATAAATGTAACTTGTCCCTAGTGTGTGTAGGATAGTGCTAGTGTACCGGGATCGCTGGTCGGTGCGGACTCAGTGGGCCGAAAGGCCTGTTCCTGCACTGTATCTCAAACTAAACTAAACTGCCCAAACATTGTAATTGTGCCCACTTCTCCCACTTCCTCTGCTAGTGAATTTGTTGCCATCTTAAGGGCCTGTCCCACTTACGCGACCTTGGCTCGCAAATTACGTGACCTCGTGGTCGCTTGAGGCGTACGGGACCGTATGGCCGTGCGGGGCCGGTCCCACTTAGAAGCGCGGAGGGATATGGAGTTGTGCGGGGCTGGTCCCGACATCGCGTGGGGCTCCGAAACTCCTGCAGTGACCGAAATCTTTGTGTGCCAATGGCCTGTCGGCCCGTGTACGCACGTAGGCGCATTGAGGTCGTACACAGCGTCTTAACGGCGTACACCTGGCGCGTGGCGTTGCGTGATGACATCACTGACCAACGCCATCCGATGCCCAAATTCAGTCGGCCCGCCTCCTGCCCAGCTGATTTGTAAGCATGACGTAAATGACGTCACACGCGAACTTAGCGCAACCTCCGCTTCCGGTTGGTCGCGCCAAACGCACGACATCGCATGCAAGTGGGACAGGCCCTTTACTCTCCTCTCTCACCTCACGGCACACAGTGGCGCAGCGGGTAGTGCCGCTGCCTCACAGTGCCAGAGACCCCCGGGTTCAATCCTGACCTCGACTGATGTCAGTTTGTGCGTGTGTGTGTGTGTGTGTGTGTGTGTGTGTGTGTGTGTGTGTGTAAATAGTCCGTTCTCCTCACGGCCGTTTTTCTCCGGGTGCTCCAGTTTCCTCCCACACCACAAAGACGTGCGGGTTTGTGGGTCGATCGGCCCCTCTGTAAATTACCCCCTAGTGTGGAGGGAGTGGATGGGAGAGTGGGATAACGTGGAACTAGTGTGTGAACGGGCGATCGCTGGTCGGTGGGCTGAAGGGCCTGTTTCCGCGCTGTATCTCAAACTAAACTAAACATAGGGGCCATTCAGCCCATCAAGTCTACTCCACCATTCAATAGACAATAGACAATAGGTGCAGGAGGAGGCCATTCGGCCCTTCGAGCCAGCACCGCCATTCAATGTGATCATGGCTGATCATCCCCAATCAGTTCCTGCCTTTTCCCCATATCCCCTGACTCCGCTATTTTTAAGAGCCCTATCTAGCTCTCTCTTGAAAGTATCCAGAGAACCTGCCTCCACTGCCCTCTGAGGCAGAGAATTCCACATGCTCACCGCTCTCTGTGAGAAAAAGTGTTTCTTCATCTCCGTTCTAAATGGCTTACTCCTTATTCTTAAACTGTGGCCCCTGGTTCTGGACTCCCCCAACATCGGGAACATGTTTCCTGCCTCTAGCATGTCCAAGCCCTTAACAATGTTATATGTTTCAATCATGGCTGATCTATCTTTACTTCTCAAACCTATTCTCCTGCCTTCACCCCACAACCCCTGACACCCGAACTAATCAAGAATCTGTCTATCTCCGCTGTAAAAATACCCATTGACCAGGCCTCCACAGCCATCAGCGGCGATGAATCCCACAGATTCACCACCCTCTGAGGTGAAGGAAAGAGCCTTCACGTCAGGGCTCCGTTTCCACCAATCCTTCCACCACCACGCACGAGAAGCTCTGGACACCGTTGTCTTCAACTGCCGAGAAGTGTGTTCAGCTCTGACTCGTCGACTCGATAAGAAGACCAACCTCTGACTGAAGAAATTCCTCCTCGCCTCCTTCCTAAAAGAAAGTCCTTTAATTCCGATCAGATGAGACGACGGCTGTGTTCACCACTCTGGTGGTCAAGAGCCGAGCAGTCGCTACCGTCACCGAGATGTGTCTGTAGTCAGAGGGCGGTCAATCTGTGGAATTCTTGGCCACAGACGGCTGTGGAGGCCAAGTCAGTGGATATATTTAAGGCAGATATAGATTCTTGATTAGTACAGGTGTCAGAGTTTTTTTGGGGAGAAGGCAGGAGAATGGGGTTAGGAGGGAGAGATAGGTCAGCCATGATTGAATGGCGGAGTAGACTTAATGGGCCGAATGGCCTAATTCTACTCCTATTCCTTATCACCTTATGATGCTATGCCCTCAGGTCCTAGACGGGGTGGGAGATTGCAACCTTCACGTGGGCCGCCCTGTTTCGACTAATGCAATCAACTCGATGTGCACAAACGGAAGATCAAATAGAACAAGTTGTCCAACAACTTAAGGCTGTGCACGCCACACGAAAGAAGAAGGTCCTGGACTCTCCCACCAGTGGAAACATCCTCTCCACATCCACTCTATCCAGGCCTTTCATTATTCGGTAAGTTTCAATGAGGTCCCCCCCCCCCATCCTTCTAAACTCCAGCGAGTGCAGGCCCAGTGCCGACAGACGCTGGCCTTGCCAGCGAGGCAGGTCCCAAACCGTGAATGAATCCATCTAGCTGGGATCACACCCTTCTGTGTGTGAGGTGTTGGGGCGGGGAGAGGTTCCACACAAGAGACCACCGCCCTCTTATCATTTGTCCCAATAATCCTATAGTCCATGGTTCTCAGCGTGAACTCCTGTATATCGGAGAGACGAGGCGCAGACTGGGTGGACGCCTCCGCTCAGTCCGCCTTGGCCTACCCAATCACCAAACATTTGCCAAACATTTGAACTCCCCTTCCCACACGGACCTTTCTGTCCTGGGCCTCCTCCACTGTCAGAGTGAAGCTCAGCGCCAACTGGAGAAACAGCACCTCATATTTCGCTTGGGCAGCTTACACCCCAGCGGCCAGAACATTGATTTCTCTATCTGTAAGTAACCCTTGCTTTCCCTCTCTCTCCGTCCCTCCCCCACCCGAGTCCTCTTGCTAATTTCTCCGTTTGTATCCCTTCATTATCACCTCGTCCTCCAGCCAACAATGGGCCATTGTGGGCTCCATCTTGCCCAAGTCATCGATGCAGGCTCCGCTTGGTTCTGCACTTTCTCATTCCTCTTGTTTCCCCTCCCTGACTCATGGCCTGATGATGGGTTTTGGCTCAAAAATATTTATATTTATAACCTATTTAATTTGTTAAAGATCGTTAAGGGCTTGGACACACTAGAGGCAGGAAATATGTTCCTGATGTTGGGGGAGTCCAGAACCAGGGTCCACAGTTTAAGAATAAGGAGTAAGCCATTTAGAACGGAGACGAGGAAACACTTTTTCTCACAGAGAGCGGTGAGTCTGTGGAATTCTCTGCCTCAGAGGGCGGTGGAGGCAGGTTCTCTGGATGCTTTCAAGAGAGAGCTAGATAGGGCTCTTAAAAATAGCGGAGTCAGGGGATATGGGGAGAAGGCAGGAACGGGGGTACTGATTGGGGATGATCAGCCATGATCACATTGAATGGTGGTGCTGGCTCGAAGGTGCCTTCAAGGTGTCGCCCTGAAGAATCGAAACAAACCAAGTATCTTGGCATCAAATTGCAGAATGATCTACGTTGGAACGGTCAGACTCATCATGGGAACAGTGAAAGCAACAAGTGTCCTAAACTTCCTGAGGCGCAACTTCCATCATTGTTCAGCTTCTGTCAAGGAGAAGCTGTATTTCACCCTCGTTAGACCTCATCTGGACTACGCATTTGCAGCTTGGGACCCATACACAGATAAAAACATTTCATCCATCGCGCGTGTCCAAAGGCAGACCGCTCGATTTGTTACTAACACCTACGAGAGGGAAGCGAGTGTCACCAAACGTCTGAATTCTCTGGGGTGGAACCCTCTCCAAGACAGACGTGAAGCTCACCGTTTGACCTGTTTTTACAAAATGTTAAATGGTCAGCTAGACATAGATCACAAGACCTACACCAACCCCAAACCAATTAGGAGCAGACAAGGGCATTCGATCCAATTTGTGGTCCCAGCCACAAAGACAGATGTGTACAGCAATTCGTTCTTCCCAAGCACTATTAAAGCATGGAATAATCTCCACCAAACCACGGTTGCCCAGCCAGATGCAACTAAATTTAAAGTGGCACTTTCTTCCCAATAACCCTCTCTGACTAAACCCCTCCCTTCACCACCTCCAGTTTAAATTCCAGTTGGAATATTTTGGAGGACCAAGTAACCAAGAACCTATTGTCTATTGTCTATTTTCTGCAGAGGTGCTGCCTGACCCACTTAAGCTACTCCAGTCTTTTTGTGCCTATTCACCACCCTTCAGGTTTGATTGAATTGAAACAGCATGGAAACAGGCCCTTCGGCCCACCGACCATCGAACGCACACCAGTTGTACGTTGCTCATAAACTCCCTACACACTAGCGGGCAATTTACAGAGGGCCGATTAAAGAGGGCTGGCTTGCAAAACAAGACACAGAGTGCTGGAGTAACTCTGCCTGTCAGGTAGCATCTATGGAAAATAGGTGACATTTTGGTTCGGGACCCTCCTTCATAGAGGGATAGGTAGGTCTCCAGAGATGCTGCCTAAAGGGCCTGTCCCACAGGCTATTTTTTAGGTGACTACAGGTGACGTAGGTTGTCACCGGTGCTGGCTTCGGTGAGTTCCGTTGGCGACTACCTACGTCAACCGGTAACAGGTACCGGTGACTGAATTGTCTTCAGTGGTCGCCGATAGGGTCGCAGCTTGTCGTAGCTTGTCGCGGGTGGACGTAGGTTGACTTCGGTTGTCGTAGGTTGTCGCCTGTGTGGTCGTAGGTTGCCGTAGGTGAAGTCGTAAGTGGACGTCCTAATGGTTCGCCGGTAGCTTGCCGTAGCTTGATGTCGACTAGGTGGTAGGGTTGTCGTAGACATTGTCCTAGGGGGGGTCCAGTCGCCGGTCTCTCGGCGACCTGCTACGACTATGACAGTCACCTAAAAAATCGCCTAAGTGGGACAGGCCCTTAACCCGCTGAGTTACTCCAGTGCTTAATGCCATAATTTACTTTAGTTTAGTTTAGAGATACAGCATGGAAACAGGACCTTCGGCCCACGGAGTCCACGCCAACATTCGATCACCCGTTTATACTAGTTCTACTCATCCACTCCCTACACACTAGGGGACAATTAACCTAAGACATAGCTTTAAGGTGAGGGGGGGGGGAAAGATTTAATAGGAACTTGAGGGGTAACATCTTCACACAAAGGCTGGTGGGTGTATGGAACGAGCTGCCGGAGGAGATAGTTGAGGCAGGGACTATCGTAACATTTAAGAAACATTTAGCCAGGTACATGGATAGTGCAGGTTTGGAGGGATATGGGCCAAACACAGACAGGTGGGACTAGTGCAGATGGGACATGTTGGCCGGTGTGGGCAAGTTGGGCCGAAGGGCCTGTTTCCACACTGTATCACCCTGTGACTCTATAACCTACAAACCTGCACGTCTTCAGTCACGGGGAGAACGTGAAAACTCCACGGCCACAGACAGCACCCGAAGTCGGGATGGAACCCGAGTTTCTGGCGCTGTGAGGCAGCGGCCAAGGTGGGGAACAGCAGAAAAGCCAACCTTGGATGACCAGACCACCGAGAGCCAGTGTTACCGACTGAACAAAATCTCACAGCCACGGAAAATACATCGGGGACTCCAAGTTTATAAAAAATAAGACATCTGTTTTTTAAAAAATAGACCGACAGGGTGAATCACATCTTAGCAAAAATATATTATGAAAGGTGAATATTTCACCTGGGTACGATGCAGGGCCGGGAGTCAGGCCGGGAGGGGTACAGTGCAGGGCCGGGAGTCATAGTCCCTGTCCCACGGTGCGAGTTCATTCCAAGAGCTCTCCCGAGTTTAAAAAAAATCAAACTCGTGGCAAGCACGGAGAATGAACGTAGCGGGTACGTCGGAGTTCGGGGACGTCTCTTAGCGCTAACGGCAGGTACTCGGGAAGACTCGCTAATGGCGGGTAAGCACGGGAAGACTCGTGAAGATTTTTCAACATGTTGAAAAAATGTCCACGAGAGCCCCGAGTACCGACGAGCGGCCATTACCGTAAATCTCAGAGTTCGAATCAGGGCAAACTCGGGAGAGCTCTTGGAATGAACTCGTACCGTGGGACTGGGGTTTCGGGGAGGGAGGGAGGGGTGGATGATTCTCACTCAATACCACTCACTCCCCTCATCAGACTCTCAGCAGTCAGAGGGACCACGCCCACAGTCCATCATATGTTATAGGAACAGAATTAGGCCATTCGGCCCATCAAGTCTACGCCATTCAATCATGGCTCATCTATCTCTCCCTCTCAACCCCATTCTCCTGCCTTCTCCCCATAACCCCCGCACTAATCAAGAATTTGTCAATCTCCGCCTTAAAAATGCCCACTGACTTGGCCTCCACAGCCGTCTGTGGCAATGAGTTCCACAGATTCACCACCCCCTGACTAAAGAAATTCCTCCTCATCTCCTTTTAAAAGGAACGTTCTTTAATTCTGAGGCTTTGCCCTCTGGTCCTAGACTCTCCCACTGGTGGAAACATCCTCTCCACATCCACTTTATCCAGGCCTTTCACTATTCGGTAAGTATCAATGAGGTCCCCCCCCCCCATCCTTCTAATTCAGCCCATTGGGTCTAGGATAGGCCATTCAGCCCATCGTGTGTAACACTGGGCTAGCAGGAGGATGTCCGGCCCCCTTGGATGGCTGGGGCCCAGGTGAGACGAGGCTGTTCACTGGACCTTCTCCACCCACCTGTCCCCACTGAGTCCTAGGAGCAATGATAGAAAATAGGTGCAGGAGGAGGCCATTTGGCCCTTCGAGCCAGCACCGCCTCTCCTCCTCTGTCAGAGGTCAGCACAGACTGACCTAAGGGTCAAGGGTCAGCTTTGATTGACCCCAGCGTCAGAGGTCAACTTTGCCCGACACTGAGGACAGAGTCAAGGGTCATCTCTGACTGATCCTAGGGTCGCTGGTCAGCAATGACTGACCTTGAGTGCAGGGTCAAGGGTCAACTCTGACTGAACCCTGGGTAACAGGGTCAGGAGTCACCTCAGCTATGACTGACCCCAGGAGGCCTAGGTCAAATGTCACTGATCAGCCACACATGTAAGGGTCAGAGATAGGGTCATAGGTACCGAATTGTCCCCAGATGGTCAGAGGTCACTGACTGTCCCCAGAGGAGAGGGTCAGAGGTCACTGACTGTCCCCAGAGGAAAGGGTCAGTCACTGCCCATCTGCAGAGGAGAGGGTCAGAGGTCACGGTCTCCCCAGAGAAGAGGGTCAGAAGTCACTGCCCATCCCCAGGGTGGGTCAGAGGTCACTGTGCCACCAGAGGGCGAGACCAGAGGGCGAGGCCAGAGGTCACTGGCGGTCCCCGGGGAGGGGATGGGCTGCCCACCCCCCCCCCCATGATGAGGGGAGAGGAGGGTGAGGGGGGATTCTGTGCTTGACCCACTGAGGTCCGGTCATGGGCGGGCGCCAACCGAGGCAGGCGGCCCGAGGACTCACACTCCGACCCCGCGGGGGGGAGGGGGAGGCATGACCCCTGACCTCCGCTCCCGGTGCCCGTTCCTCACATCACCGAGCACATCCTGGACTCCCACTTCCTCCTCCATTTCGGATGCTCCGGCTCCGGCTCCGCTCCGTTGGCAGAATTCCCAGATTCCTGAGACGTCGAGGCAACTCTGAAACACAGGGAACGTGGATGATTAAAGAGGGCAGTTTAGCCAAAGAAAAGACACACAGTGCTGGAGTAAACTCAGCGGGTCAGGCAGCATCTGTGGAGAACATGGATAGGTGACGTTTCACAGAGTGCTGGAGTAACTCAGCGGGTCAGGCAGCATCTGTGGAGAACATGGATAGGTGACGTTTCACAGAGTGCTGGAGTAACTCAGCGGGTCAGGCAGCATCTCTGTGACGTGATATGTCACCTATCCAAATTTTTCAGTGATGCTACCTGGCCCGTGAGTTACTCCAGCACTTCATGCCATGGTTTAGATTAATAACCCTGCCCAAACCACGCTCAATAGCCCTGCCCACTGGGGTCAGATACGACATGAAACGCCCTCCACACACACACACTTCCTTTTTCTTTAATCAAAAAATGTATTCAATTATTAAAAATATTATTTTTGTAATACAATAAAACAAAACAGAACCCACCACCGTAAAACAAGACGAATAAATATACTAAATACACGGCTAAACAACTATATTACAATCCCCATTGAGGATGCATTCCACCCCCCACGGTGCCCAACGGTCCCGGAAATCCCCCAGGGCGCCCGTGGACAGGGCGTTGTCCCTCTCTAACACCACCCGCGCGCGGACGTAACCCGGGGAAAGGAGCAGGCAGCCGGCTCGGGCAGAGCCCTCTTCCCCCTGGCGCCGTGACTCGCGGATGGCCAGCTTGGCCAGGCCCAGGAGCAGCCCGACCAGGACATCTTCAGCCCTACCCTCTCCCCTACGCACAGATGGGATGTCCAAAGATGAGGATGGTGGGTGTGAAGTGCAGCCCAGAAGGCAAGGAGCAGCCCCTTTAGGTATTCAAACAGCGGCTGCAGCCTCAGGCACTCCATGAACACGTGGTACACACACTTCCAGCCCGCAACAGTGGCAGGCGGCTGGCGAGTCTGTGAACCGCGGGAGAAACAGGTTGCAGGGGATCACACACTCCCAGGGGCATCGAGTACAAGAGTCAGGAACTCACGGTGCAGCTTTACAGGACGGTGGTCGGGCCACATTTGGAGTGTTGCGTGCAGTTAGACAGAGCGGTAAAGAAGGCGTACGTTACGCTTGCCTTCATCTGTCCAGGCATTGAGTACAAGAGTCAGGAAGTCACGGGAAATTGTGAAATTCATGTGCAGAGCTTCAGTGAGCTCTGCACTTGGACCCCAAGGGCCCTCTACACATCGTAGGGGACAAACAGAGTCCACACCTACCCCTCATCCGCTGCCTGTGTCTGTCTCAGCCGGAAGGTCTCGTAGAAGTGATCACCTGTGGACGACAGAAGGAATAACGTTTACTTTCTGAAGAAGGGTCTCGACCCGAAACGTCGCCTATCTCCTTCGCTCCTTAGATGCTGCTGCACCCGCTGAGTTTCTCCAGCTTTTTGTGTACCAACGTTTACTTTAGATTCGTTTACTGTCACGTGTACAGTGAATAGCACCAGCAGGGGACGCCGCACGATGGCAGCCTCGCCAACAGTCTGTCTGTCTTTTGTTGTTATTTTTAGTGTGTTTTAAAAGTTTGTTTGAGTGTTCTCTGGTTTGTTTTATGAGGAGGGGTTCGGGGGAAACTTTTTTTCAATCCCGTACCTTGCCGGAGATGCGATTGTTTTCTGTGTCGTATCGCCGGTCGCTCTGCGGCCTGACATCGTGGAGCTGGAGGCCTCGCTCGGGACTGACTTTGAGCCCTACTGTGAGGCGTGGACTTACCATCGGAGCCGATCCCTTGCCTGGGATTTCATCATCGAGCAGCTGGCAGTCTCGGGTAGAGACCGGTGTCGGGAAGCTCCAAACGACGCAGAAGGTTTCGACCAGCCCCGACACGGGGTCAGATCGCCCGCCGCGGGGGAGCCGGTGCCCCCCTGATGCAGGAGCTTGATCGCCCCAACGCGGAGAGCCCGACCGCTGGCTACGGGAGCCAAGATCGTCCCGTCAACGGAAGGCTCGAGGCCCCCGACCATGGGAGAACAAAGAAGGGAAGAGATTGAACTTTTTTTCGCCTTCCATCACAGTCAGGAATGTGGAGGTAGGGCCGGATTTAGATGAAGAGAGACCCTAGGCTATTCCACTTGTGAGGCCTCTCCCAATCCTCCACCCCCACAACTAGAGGAAGATGGTCCACCAGATTGACACCGTTGTGCAGCCCAGCGTGGCCAATGAGATAAGGGTTGGAAACCTGTGCTTTTTTATTCATTGCCAGTGCTAGTGTCGAGTTATCAGCTTAAAACTGTATTATTCTGAAATGGAGGGCAAGGCAAATTACTGAAGAGTTGTTTAGAGACTACAGTGCGTTGTGACAGCATATGTAAGAAAGGCCTATCTATGACAGTGTCAAAAATATTATACACCAGGCCCGTACGAAGCTTTTCAAAAAGGAGGGTGGCATGAAAGGATGACAAACATTTTATGTGAAATAAGTGCACGCAGCGAAGCTGAAAGACCCTCGCAGCCGGGCCCTGGACGCTCTGGGGTTTCAGATGCATTCTGAGCCTTACTTTGGAGCATTTTTGCACCAAATGTAAGACCAATATTTCAGAAATAATTTTGGTTGTCAAGAGTAATGAGTGGCTGGAGTGGGTTGATTGGGGTCATTGTTGTATACATTTTTTTAAAATCAAGAATTGAAGCTGTCCTTGTTTTAATAATCAAGTTGTACTATAAAATGTTATGTAAAATGTTATAAAGGAGCATGCAAACACTACAAATAAAATACCGCAAGTTTTTGCAGTAAATAAAACCTTTTTTTAGAAAATATTTTGTGTGTTGATTTGATTGCCTGTTACTGTTCGATTATGTTAGTGTGTGCACATTAAAAATATGATGCAAAATGAGTCGCAAACTATGGAATTCATATTTGTCAGTATTGTTATCAAGGAAAAGAAAGCATTTCCAATTGTTTGATATTATTCATATGGAGGATAAAATATAATTGCTCTAAAACCTACCTTAATTTTGCAATCTCACTAAAGATAATCCCCTTTCCTGTCTCACTAAAGATAATCCCCTTCGATCCTGTGGTCGGGATCGAACTTTGGTCTCCAGCGCTGTAAGGCAGCAACTCTACCTCTGTGTCACCGTGATGCCCCTACCGAGGGTAGAGTCTGTGGGGGGGGGGGTTCATAGGAATATAACGGAGCCGGTGTAAATGGGTGGCCGATGGTCTGCGAGGACTCAGTGTGCCGAAGGGCCTGTTTCTGTGCTCAGTGACGCCACCCCACCCACTGCCCTGAACTCCCTGACCAACAGTAACACACAGGGTGGCACAGTGGCGCAGCAGGTAGGGCTGCTACCTCACAGCGCCAGACACCGGGGCTCCATCCTGACTACAGCTGATGTCTGTCTGGAGTTCGCACGTTCCCCTCGTGGCCTGCATGGGTTTTTTTTCCCAGGGAGCTCCAGTTTCCTCCCACATCCCAAAGACGAGCCGGTTTGTGGGTGAATTGGCTTTGGTAAAAAGATAAATTGTCCCTAGTGTGTGTCGGATAGTGTTGGTGTGCGGGGATCGCTGGTCGGCCCGGACTCGGTGGGCCGAAGGGCCTGTTTCCACACGGTAACCCTAAACTAAACTATCTCACCATTCATTCTGAAGAAGGGTCTCTCCCCGAAACGTCACCCACTCCTTCTCTCCAGAGATGCTGCCTGTCCCGCTGAGTTACTCCAGCAACATGTGTCTATCTTCACCGCTCATTCCGTCAGTCGGCAAGTTTGCATGGACAGCCTCACCCGAGCCACCTTTGCACCTCCTAAATCTCAAGGTTTGCATCCCCAGTTTGTGCACCCTCTCCTGGTAGTGTGACCTTTGGTGCGCTGCTGTTTGCTGTGGCCAGTCCCACACGGCCCCCATGCACAGTCAGTTGAGTCACAAGCAGGTGGTTGAACACGCAATGAGCCCCTGGTTTCCCCTGCTTAGTTTAGTGATACAGCGCTGAAACAGGCCCTTCGGCCCACTGGGTCCGCGCCGACTAGCGATCCCCGCACATTCACACCATCCTACACCCACTAGGGACAATTTTTACATTCACTAAGCCAACTAACCTAGAAACCTGCATGTCTTTGGAGTGTGGGAGGAAACCGTAGATAGGCAATATTCAATAGGTGCAGGAGGAGGCCATTCGGCCCTCCGAGCCAGCACCGCCATTCAATGTGATCACGGCTGATCATCCCCAATCAGTACCCCGTTCCTGCCTTCTCCCCATATCCCCTGACTCTGCTATCTTTAAGACCCCTATCTAGTTCTCTCTTGAAAGCATCCAGAGAACCGGCCTCCACCGCCCTCTGAGACGGAGAATTCCACAGACTCACCACTCTCTGTGTGAAAAAGATCTCGGAGAAAACCCACGCAGGTCACAGGGAGAACGTACAAACTCTGTACAGACAGCGCCCGTAGTCGGGATGGAACCCGGGTCTCCGGTGCTGCATTCGCTATAAGGCAGCAACTCTACGCTGCTCCAACGCGACCGATACTTACTCTTATCTGCTCTTTTCAACGTCCCGAGCTGCGGGCTGTTCATATACGTCGGGTCTGGCTGCAGATACGTGTTGTTTAAGTTTCTGAGGATAACACAGTGGGCAGAGGTCATAGAACAGAGAGTCTTAGAGCACAGAACCAGGCCACTCGGCCCAACTGGCCCATGCTGAGATAAGACACAAAATGCTGGAGTAACTCAGCGGGACAGGCAGCATCCCTGGAGAGAAGGAATGGGCGACGTTTCGGGTCGAGACCCTTCTTCAGACTGATGTTAGGTTGAGTATAAAGGATTGGAGTATAAAACATAGAAACATAGAAATTAGGTGCAGGAGTAGGCCATTCGGCCCTTCGAGCCTGCACCGCCATTCTATATGATCATGGCTGATCATCCAACTCAGTATCCCGTACCTGCCTTCTCTCCATACCCCCTGATCCCCTTAGCCACAAGGGCCACATCTAACTCCCGCTTAAATATAGCCAACGAACTGGCCTCAACTACCTTCTGTGGCAGAGAGTTCCAGAGACTCACCACTCTCTGTGTGAAAAAAGTCTTTCTCATCTCGGTCATAAAAGACTTCCCCCTTATCCTTAAGCTGTGACCCCTTGTCCTGGACTTCCCCAACATCGGGAACAATCTTCCTGCATCTAGCCTGTCCAACCCCTTAAGAATTTTGTAAGTTTCTATAAGATCCCCTCTCAATGTCCTATATTCTAGAGAGTATAAACCGAGTCTACCAGTCTTTCTTCATAAGACAATCATGACATTCCAGGAATCAGTCTGGTGAACCTTCTCTATACTCCCTCTATGGCAATAATGTCCTTCCTCAGATTTGGAGACCAGAACTGTACGCAATACTCCAGGTGTGGTCTCACCAAGACCCTGTACAACTGAAGTAGAACCTCCCTGCTCCTATACTCAAATCCTTTTGCTATGAAAGCTAACATACCATTCGCTTTCTTCACTGCCTGCTGCACCTGCATGCCTACTTTCAATGACTGGTGTACCATGACACCCAGGTCTCGCTGCATCTCCCCTTTTCCTAATCGGCCACCATTTAGATAATAGTCTGCTTTCCTGTTTTTGTCACCAAAGTGGATAACCTCACATTTATCCACGTTATACTGCATCTGCCAAACATTTGCCCACTCATCCAGCCTATCCAAGTCACCTTGCAGTCTCCTAGCATCCTCCTCACTGCTAACACTGCCCCCCAGCTTAGTGTCATCCGCAAACTTGGAGATATTGCCTTCAATTCCCTCATCCAGATCATTAATATATATTGTAAATAGCTGGGGTCCCAGCACTGAGCCTTGCGGTACCCCACTAGTCACTGCCTGCCATTGTGAAAAGGACCTGTTTACTCCTACTCTTTGCTTCCTGTCTGCCAGCCAGTTCTCTATCCACATCAATACAGAACCTCCAATGCCGTATGCTTTAAGTTTGTATACTAATAAGTATGGGACCAGGGAGGTTCTACTGCAGTGGCACAGGGCCTTGGTGAGAACACGCACCTGGAATATTGCATAAAGTTTGGGTCTCCTAATCTGAGGAAAGACATTCCTGCCATAGAGGGAGTACAGAGAAGGTTCACCAGACTGATTCCTGGGATGGCAGGACTTTCATATGAAGAAAGACTGGATAGACTCGGCTTGTACTCGCTAGAATTTAGAAGATTGAGGGGGGATCTTATAGAAACTTACAAAAAACCTGTCTTAAGGGGTTGGACAGGTTTTTTGTAAGTCTCTATGAGATCACCCCTCAATCTTCAAAATCCAGCGAGTACAAGCCAAGTCTATCCAGTCTTTCTTCATATGGAAGTCGTGCCATCCCAGGAATCAGTCTGGTGAACCTTCTCTGTACTCCCTCTATGGCAAGAATGTCTTTCCTCAGATTAGGAGACCAAACCTGTACGCAATACTCCAGGTGTGGCCTCACCAAGACCCTGTACAACTGCAGTAGAACATCCCTGCTTGTACTCAAATCCTTTTGCTATGAATGCCAACATACCATTCGCTTTCTTCACAGCCTGCTGCACCTGCATGCCTACTTTCAATGACTGGTGTACCATGACACCCAGGTCTCGCTGCATCTCCCCTTTTCCTAATCGGTCACCATTCAAATAATAGTCTACCTTCCTGTTTTTGCCACTAAAGTGGATAACCTCACATTTATCCACATTATACGGCATCTGCCATGCATTTGCCCACTCACCCAGTCTATCCAAGTCATCCTGCAGCCTCCTAGCATCCTCCTCACAGCTAACACTGCCCCCCAGCTTCGTGTCATCCGCAAACTTCGAGATGTTGCATTTAATTCCCTCGTCCAAATCATTAATGTAATTTGTAAATAGCTGGGGTCCCAGCACTGAGTCTTGCGGCACCCCACTAGTCATTGTTTGCCATTCTGAAAAGGACCGTTCACTCCTACTCTTTGCTTCCTGTCTGCCAGCCAGTTCTCTATCCATATCAATACTGAACCACCAATACCATGTGCTTTAAGTTTTGTATACCAATCTCTTGTGTGGGACCTTGTCGAGAGCCTTCTGAAAGTCCAGTTATAACACATCCACTGGTTCTCCCTTATCCACTCTACTAGTTACATCCTCAAAAAATTTAATAAGATTCGTCAGACATGATTTACCTTCGTAAATCCATGCTGACTTTGTCCAATGATTTCACCACTTTCCAAATGCGCTGCTATCCTATCTTTAATAATTGACTCTAGCAGTTTCCCCACTACCGATGTTAGACTAACTGGTCTGTAATTCCCCGTTTTCTCTCTCCCTCCCTTTTAAAAGTGGGGTTACATTAGCTACCCTCCAATCCTCAGGAACTACTCCAGAATCTAAAGAGTTTTGAAAAATTATCACTAAGGCATCTGCTATTTCTGGGGCTACTTCCTTAAGTACCCTGGGATGCAGCCTATCTGGCCCTGGGGATTTATCGGCCTTTAATCCATTCAATTTACCCAAACACCACTTTCCGGCTAACCTGGATTTCACTCATTTCCTCCATCTCATTTGACCCGCGATCCCCTGCTATTTCCGGCAAATTATTTATGTCTTCCTTAGTGAAGACAGAACCAAAGTAGTTATTCAATTGGTCTGGCCATGTCCTTGTTCCCCATGATCAATTCACCCGTTTCTGACTGCAAGGGACCTACATTTGTTTTTAACCAATTTAGAGTTAGATGTGGCCCTTGTGGCTAAAGGGATCAGGGGGTATGGAGAGAAGGCAGGTACAGGATACTGAGTTGGATGATCAGCCATGATCATATTGAATGGCGGTGCAGGTTCGAAGGGCCGAATGGCCTACTCCTGCACCTATTTTCTATGTTTCTATGAGAGAGGTACAGCGATAAGGAAGTGTAAGGTGTGAAAACAGGCCAAAGGGAATGGAGATCAAAAGAAATGTAGAAAAGATCATTGTTGGTTGGGAGAAGGTAATAACAAAGTAAACAAGAGATAAACTAGCCGGAGACATTCAGACTGAGTCGGAGAAGTGGGAAGGGGAGTGGATGGAGAGAGAGGGAAGGCAAGGGTTACTCGAAGTTAGAGAAGTCAATGTTCATACCGCTGGGGTGTAAACTGTCCAAAGGAAATATGAGGTGCTGTTCCTCCAATTTGAGCTGGGCCTCACTCTGACAATGGAGGAGGCCCAGGACAGAAAGGTCAGTGTGGGAATGGGAGGGGGAGTTAAAGTGTTGAGCAACCGGGAGATCAGGTAGGTTTAGGCGGGCTGAGAGGAGGTGTTCAGCGAAACGATCGCCGAGCCTACGCTTGGTCTCGCCGATGTACGGGAGTCCATGCTGAGAATTATTCTTGTAGAAACATGGAACTGCAGATGCTGGTTTACAATCCATGGTTTGCTTTAAGGGCAGCACTTGGCCTACATCCCTCTGAACACTTCCTATTATATATCTGTCCAAATGTCTGTTGAAAGTCGTAATTGTACCTGCTTCTATAGCTTCTTCCGGCAGCTTGTTCCAGATACGGACTACCCTCTGAGTAAACAAGTTGTCCCTGATGAGTGACCCTCTTAAATCTCATCTCTCTCACATTATTAACCAATTGTGGGTGGCACGGTGGCGCAGTGGTAGAGCTGCTGCCTCACAGCACCAGAGACCCCGGTTCGATCCTGACTACGGGTGCTGACTGCATGGAGTTTGCACGTTCTCCCTGTGACCGTGTGGGTTTTCTCCGGGTGCTCCCGTTTCCCCCCACACCCCAATGACATGCAGGCTTGACGGTTCATTGGCTTCTTAAACTGTCCCTGGTGTGCAGGGCAGAACTAGTGTGCGGGGATCGCTGGTCAGCGCGGACTCAGTGGGCGGGAGGGCCTGTTGCCAGGCTGCACCCTTAAACTAAACCGAAGATAGACACAGAGTGCTGGAGTAACTCAGCGGGACAGGCAGCATCTCTGGAGAGAAAGGATACGATACGATGATACGATAGGACCTTATTTATCCCAGAAGGGAAATTGATCTGCCAACAGTCATTAAAACACCAAATACATGAAATTAAAGTGACGAGTGGAAAGGATAGGGGATTTGCAAAGATTGGTGGGGTGGGGGGGGGGGGGGGGGGGGGGAGGGGATGGGTGATGTGTGGGATCGGGATCCTTCTTCCGTCTGGGTCCATCATTCATCCTTTTTCTCCACAGATGCTGCCTGACCTGCTGAGTTACTCCAGCACTCTGCACCTATAGATATTCTCCAGAGATGCTGCCTGACCCGCTGAGTTACTCCAGCACTTTGTGTCTATCTGAGGTTGCCTATCTGCAGTTTCTTATATTCACAATTTACTACTCCACTGTGAAATCTCCTCAAACTATGCCTACTTTGAACTTCTCCAACTTCAAGTAACCCTTGCTTTCCCTCCCTCTCCATCCCTCCATCCGAGTTCTCCGACCAGTCCGACTGTCCTCCTGATTAAATGTAATCTTTACACACCTCGTGGTCACCTTCCCCAAGCTAACAATGATCTATTGGACATTTTCCTTGAACTTCGTCCCCTTTGTTCCCTCGTTTTCACACCTTACACTTCCATATCTCTGTGTCTCCCCCTCCCGATTCTCAGACTGACAAAGGGTCTCGACCCGAAACGTCACCCATTCCTTCTCTCCAGAGACGCTGCCTGTCCCGCTGAGTTACTCCAGCATTTTGTGTCTGGCTTTGTGCCTACTTTAAAAAAGTGACCATAGAAACATAGAAACATAGAAAATAGGTGCAGGAGGAGGCCATTCGGCCCTTTGAGCCAGCACCGCCATTCATTGTGATCATGGCTGGTCGTCCCCAATCAATAACCCGTGCCTGCCTTCTCCCCATATCCCTTGACTCCACTAGCCCCTAGAGCTCTATCCAACTCTCTCTTAAATCCATCCAGTGACTTGGCCTCCACTGTCCTCTGTGGAAGGGAATTCCACAAATTCACAACTCTCTGGGTGAAAAAGTTTTTTTCTCACCTCAGTCTTAAATGGCCTCCCGTTTATTCTAAGACTGTGGCCCTGGTTCTGGACTCGCCCAACATTGGGAACATTTTTCCTGCATCTAGCTTGTCCAGTCCTTTTATAATTTTATATGTTTCTATAAGAACACCCCTCATCCTTCTAAACTCCAGTGAATACAAGCCTGGTCTTTTCAATCTTTCCTCATTCTCCTGATCCTCCACTCTCAGACAGGAATTCTGTGAGACCCTCTCTCACTGTTCCTCTTCTGTGATTCACCGACACACAAAAGGGTGGCGGGTGTATGGAACAAGCTGCCGGAGGAGGTAGTTGAGGCAAGGACTATCATAATGTTTAAGAGACATTTGGATAGGTACATGGGTGTGAAAGGTTTGGAAAGATATGGCCCAAGCGCAGGCAGGTGCTGTCTGTACGGAGTTTGTACATTCTCCCCGTCACCTGCGTGGGTTTTCTCCGAGATCTTCCAAGGCGTACAGGTTTGTAGGTCAACTGGCGTAGGTAAAATTGTAACTTGTCCCTAGTGTGTAGGATAGTGCTAGTTTACAGGGATCGCATGGTCTGTGGGCCGAAGGGCCTGTTTCCGCGCTGTATCTCCAAACCAAGCTAAACTAAACCTAGGTAAGAAGGAACTGCAGATGCTGGTTTAATATAGAGACACAAAGAGCCGAATAACTCAATGGGATAGGCAGCATCTCTGGAGAGAGGAAATGGGTGACGTTTCGGGTCTGGACCTTTCAGATTAGTCAAGAGAAAGAGAAACGAGTATATATACAGTGAGAATATAGAGAAAACTACTCAACCTGAAACTTCACCCATTCCTTCTCTCCAGAGATGCTGCCTGTCCCGCTGAGTTACTCCACCATTTTGTGTCTATCTTCCCTTTAATATGTATCTGTACACAGAAAATGGCTCGATTGTAATCATGTATAATCTTTTCGCTGGCTGGATTACCACGCAACAAAAAAGCTTTTCACTGTGCCTCGGTACAAGTGACAGTAGCTAAGTTTACGAAGGAACTGCAGATGATGGTTTAAACCAACGTTAGACACAAAAAGCTGGAGTAACACAGCGGGTTCTCCAGTCTGAAGAAGGGTCTCGACCTGAAACTTCATCTCTCCAGAGATGCTGCCTGTCCCGCTGAGTTACTCCAGCACTTTGTGTCTAACCTTGGTTTAAACCATCATCTGCAGTTCATTCGTAAACTAAACTACTGTCATGAGGTACAGTGAAAAACCTTTTTGTTTAATAGTTTAGACAAAAATGCTGCGGGAACTCTGAGGGTGAGGCAGCGTCTATGGAGCGAAGGAATATGCGACGTTTCGGGTCGAGACCCTTCTTCAGTCTGAAGAACCCTTTCTCCAGCAATACCTTCGAAATTTCCAGCATCTGCAGTTCTTTCTTAAACAATAGTTTAGTTTAGTTTAGTTTAGAGATACAGGCCCTTTGGTCCAGACAGAGTTGTGGCAGTGAGCAGGGGAGGTGCTGGTGCGGGCGGGTGAATGGGAAGCGGTTACCTGTTGGCCTGTGCTGGGCTGATCCAGCGACCCTCCTCCGCCGCCTCCTCACCCTGCCCTGGGCCCTCAGCCACGGCAATCCCGACTCCCATCTCCGCCTCTGCGGCCGTCCCTATCTGCGGTAAACTCCTGCCGTTGCCCCCGGCCGCTGCTCCACTCTCCGTGCCCGCTGGGTCTGGGAAGAGGAGACAGTTCAGGATGGAAGTTGAGTGGGTCTCTGTCCTGCAGAGCTAGAGGTTCATGAGCGGATGGACATCACGGTGGCGCAGCGGCAGAGTTGCTGCCTCACAGCGCCAAGGAGCAGTCGGGGAGGGTGAGGGAGACACACAGAGATATGGTAGGGTGAGGTGTGAAAACAAAAGATCAAAGGGGACAAAGTTCAAGGATAATGTAGAATAGATCGTTGCTAGCTGAGGGGAAGGTGACAACTTCGGCCCAACTTGTCCACGCTGACCAAGGTTTTGCGGTACCTCCACCACCTCCAGTTTAAATCCCATTTGGAATATTTTGGAGGACCAAGATACCAAGGTAGAAGGAGGATTGCTGGCAGAGCTGTGAGGTGGCATGGTGGCGCTGCGGTGGAGTTGCTGCCCCACGCTGTCTGTACGGAGTTTGCACGTTCTCCCGTGACCGGCGCGGGTTTTCTCCGAGATCTCCTCCCACACTCCAGAGACGTGCAGGTCGCACTGCCAACGGGCACCCGGGGGTATTTCTGGCACTGCGGGGGGTGGAATGTATCCTCAATAAGGATGGGGAAGTTGTGATTTAATATTTAAGAATATTTCCTTTATTTTGTATTATGGTGGTGGTTTGTTTTTGTGTGTATTTTTGATTCAAATTTCTTTTGGGCTAAAAAAGGATGGTTTGTAGATGTACAAATTGCCCCTAGCCTGTGGATAGTGTCAATGTGCGGGTCTCGCTGGTCGGTATAGACTCGGTGGGCCGAAGGGCCTGTTTCCGCACTGTATCTCTAAAACTAAAACTAAAACAAAAGTAAGCATAGGCGTTTGGAGGTCACGTTACTGTTGTGTAAGATGTCAGTAAGGCCACTTGAATGAGTGAATGAATTAATAAGTTTACTGGCCAAGTATGTACACATACAAGGAATTTGCCTTGGTGCTCCGCTCGCAAGTGACAACACGATGTACAGTAACAATTAAGAATGAAACATTAATAATAAATGTTTCATCTTTAGAGTATTGTGTTCAGTTCTGGTCACCCTGTCATGGGATAGATGTTGTTAAAATGGAAAGGGCGCAGAGAGGATTTTCGAGTACGTTGCCAGGTCTTTAGGGGAAGGTTTAGGGGGATACGAGCCAAATGCGGGCAAATAGGACTAGTGAAGATGGGGCATCTGAGTCAGCATGGACGAGCTGGGCCGAAGGGCCTGGGTTTTCTCTGGGTGCTCCGGTTCTCCAAAGACCTGCAGGTGTGTACGTTAATCCAGTTTCTTCCAAATGCATGCAGGTTTGTCGGTTAATTGGCTTCGGTAAAGTTGGAAATTGTCCCCAGTGTGTAGGATAGTGTTAGTGTGGGGGAAGGAACTGCAAATGCTGGTTTAAAGCATAGGCAGAGAAAGCTCAGCGGGACAGGCAGCATCTCTGGAGAGAAGGTCTCCATCTGAAACTTCACCCATTCCTTCTCTCCAGGTATGCTGCCTGTCCCGCTGAGTTTCTCCAGCATACTCCAGGATAGTGTTAGTGTCAGTCTGTTTCCACGCTGTATTTCTAAACTAGACTAAATTAAAACGCGGAAGGACAGGCTGCTTTAGTGGAAGAAAAACAGACATTTTGACGTGTTACAGAAGGAACTGCAGACGCTGGAGAATCGAGGGTACACAAAAGGCTGGAGAAACTCAGCGGGTGCAGCAGCATCTAAGGAGCGAAGGAGATAGGCGACGTTTCGGGTCGAGACCCTTCTTCAGACTGGTCAGGGATCAGGGAAACGAGAGATATAGACGGTGATGTGGAGAGATAAAGAACAATGAATGAAAGATATGCAAAAAAGTATCAATGATAAAGGGAACAAGCCATTGTAAGCTGTTTGTGGTGTGAAAATGAGAAGCTAGTGCGACTAGGGTGGGGGAGAGATAGAGAGAGAGGGAATGCCAGGGCCCGAGGGCTGAGGGAGAGGTGGGAAGGGGAGGAGACAGCAAGGGTTAACAGAATTGAGAAAATTCAATGTTCAAGCCCAAAGGATGCAGACTCCCCAAGCGGAATATGAGGTGCTGTTCCTCCAACTTGCGGTGTTGCTCACTCTGGCCGTGGAGGAGGCCCAGGACCGAGAGGTCGGATACGGAATGGGAGGGGGAGTTGAAGTGACGTTTCGGGTTGGGACCCTTCTTCAGGATATATATCTCTCTGAGGGAGAATGGAACCGCTGAAACTGCCCATATCAGTTTAGTTTAGAGATACAGCATGGAAACAGGCCCTTCGGCCCACCGGGTCCGCGCCGACCAGCGATCCCCGCACATTAACACTATCCTACACCCACTAGGGACAATTTTTACATTTACCAAGCCAATTCGCCGACATCCTGCACATGTTTGGAGTGCGGGAGGAAACCGAAGATCTCGGAGAAAACCCACGCAGGTCACGGGGAGAGCGTGCAAACTCCGCACAGACAGCACCCGTAGTCGGGGTGGAGCCCGGGTCTCCGGCGCTGCATTCGCTGTAAGGCGGCGACACTGTTGCGCCACCGTGACTGTAATCGGCCCGTCACGGACCATGTATTTGTGGTTCGTCACCTTGTTCACGGAGTCTTAGGGCTGGACCCTGTCCCATAGAACATAGAACAATACCGCATGGGAACAGGCCCTTCGGCCCACAACGTCCGTGCCGAACGTGATGCCGTTAAACTGATCTCTGCCTGCATGTGATCCATATCCCTCCATTCCCTGCATATCCGTGTGAGGGATAAAGTGATTAAACCCCACTATTGTAAGGGGCTTTAAAGAGGATTCAAACCGATAGGGGCCAGGGAGAGGGTTCTGACACAGCTGTGTTTAAAAGTTACCAGACCCAGCCTTGAGTAAGAAGTGATAGCATTGTATAGCGGTAGAAGGGAGTGATGTAGATAGATCCCTATCAGTAGAAGGGAGTGATAGATGGGACCCTTGTCACTATAGCTTAGCTTTAGTGCTGATATAGGAGAACTGAGAGAGTTCACTTGGAGGTGAGTAAAACTAGGGTAGGTCATGAACAACTGAGCATGCTTAATAAAATAAATGAATATTACAACACACCCCTGGTCAAGAAACTGCTCATTACCATGAACATGTCTGGACATGCGAAGTATGATGTGGGAGGTACTGGGGGGACGTACCTACAGATTGTGCACCTCAGACCCTGATTGGAGAAGGGTCCGAAGGGGAGGTTGGATGTAGAATTGTGTGTATAAAGGGGGTTTACCCTTCTGACTTCGGTGTGTCTCAACTTGGAGAGGCACCCGACTCTGCAGACTCGCAAATAAAGAATCTCTTGCTTCCACGATTTAGTCTTTGAGTAGTGATTGTGAGCACATCGCATATCTCACATCCGTGTGCCTGTCTAAAGGCCTCTTAAACACCACTATTCTATCTGCCTCCACCACCACCCCTTCAGACTGAAGAAGGGTCTCGCCCCGAAATGTCACCCATTCCTTCTCTCCAGAATGCTGCCTGGCTCGCTGAGTTACTCCAGAATATGAAGTGCTTTGGAGACTTTAGTCCTTTAGAGAGAGCTAACGGAACCAAGGGATATGGGGAGAAGGCGGGAACGGGGTACTGAGTTTGCATGATCAGCCAGGATCATATTGAATGGCGGTGCTGGCTCTTAGAGGGCCGAATGGCCTACTCCTGCACCTATTTTCTATGTCTCTATGAGATACAGTGTGGAAACAGGCCCTTCGGCCAACTGAGTTCATGCCGATCAGCGATCCTGTACACTAACACTATCCAACACACACTAAGGATAATTCTACCAAAGCCAATTAACCTACAAACCTGCACGTCTTTGGAGTGTGGGAGGAAAGCGGAGATCCAGGAGAAAACCCACGCAGGTCACGGGGAGAAGGTCCAGACAGTACCCGTTGTCAGGATCGAACCTGGGTCTCTGGCGCTGTGAGGCAGCAGCTCTACCCGCTGCGATATCGATCTGCGTTCCACTCAACAACAACAACGGAAGTGACTTCCCCGGCCTTACCGCTGCCCGCAGGCTTGTTGCCGAGCGCCGGGCCTGTTGCTGCGGCGGGAGGGCTGGGGTCCGCCCGGTGCCGCCGACCGTTCCTCGTCTGCCATCCCGGCTCGGGGCAGCCAACGCGGTCCCCGGGCACTTGATCCTCCTCCGCTGGCCTGCACAGGGCAATGGGAGGGAGAGAGGGTCGGACGCAAACCCCTCGACAACTTAAAATTCAAGAAGATAGACACAAAGCGCTTGAGTAACTCAGCGGGACAGGCAGTATCTCTGGAGAGAAGGAATGGGTGACGTTTCGGGTCAAGACCCTTCTTCAGACTCAAGAAGTCTGTAGTCTTCTGATTGAAGAAAGGTCTTGACCCAAAATGTCCCTCATTCCTTCTCTCCAGAGATACTGCCTGTCCCGCTGAGTTACTCCAGCATTTTATGTCTATCTTCGGTTTAAACCAGTATCTGCAGTTCCCTCCCATACAATTTAAAATTCGAACAGGACGAGATACAGGGGACACAGGGAAGGTGATCAGTACGGGTGTCAGGGGTAATGGGGAGAAGGCAGGAGAATGGGGTTAGGAGGGAAAGGTAGATCAGCCAGGATCGACTGGATGAGCAGACTTAGAAACAAAGAAAATAGGTGCAGGAGGAGGCCATTCGGCCTTCGAGCCAGCACCGCCATTCATTGTGATCATGGCTGAGCGTCCCCTATCAATAACCCGTGCCTGCCTTCTCCCCATATCCCTTGACTCCACTAGCCCCTAGAGCTCTATCTAACTCTCTCTTAAATCCATCCAGTGACTTGGGCCTCCACTGCCCTCTGTGGCTGGGAATTCCACAAATTCACAACTCTCTGGGTGAAAACGTTTTTTTCTCACCTCAGTCTTAAATGACCTCCCCTTTATTCCCACTTGATGGGCCAAATGGCCTAATTCTGCTCCTTTCACTTCTGACCGTATGTGTCCTAGGAGCAGAATTAGGCCATTCAGCCTATCGAGTCTACTCCGCCATTCAATCATGACTGATCTATCTTTCCCTCCTAACCCCATTCTCCTGCCTTCTCCCCATGGCACCTGACACCCGTACTAATCAAGAATCTATCTATCTCTGCCTTAAAAATATCCACTGACGGCCTCCACAGCCGTCTGTTACAATGAATTCCACAGATTCACCACCCTCTGACTAAAGAAATTCCTCCTCATCTCCTTCCTAAAGGAACGTTCTTTAATTCTGAGGCTGTGATCTCTGGTCCTGGACTCTCCCACTAGTGGAAACATCCTCTCCACATCCACTCTATCCAGGCCTTTCACTATTCTGAAAGTTTCAATGCGGTCCCCCCTCATTCTTCTAAACTCCAGCGAGTACAGGCCCAGGGCCGACAAACGCTCATCAAACGTTAACCCACTCATTCCTCGTAAACCTCCTTTGGACCCTCTCCAGAGCCAGCACTTCCTTCCTCAGATATGGGCCCAAACATTCCAGAGGACCGGAGACTTTAGAGCCAGGGTCGCAGTCTCCCCACCCTCAGCTTTGTCTGAGGAGAGTGGGAGGGAAGAAATGACCAAAGAGAGCGATGGGAGAAAAGCATTAAATGTTCTCAGGGATACGTTAGAGGTAGACAGGGCGGTCAAAAAGGCTTTTGGCACATTGGCCTCAATCAGTCAGAGCGTTGAGTATGGAAGTCGGGAGGTCATGTTGCAGTTATACAAGTCGTCGGTGAGGCCGCATTTAGAGTGTTGCGTTCAGTTCTGGGCACCATGTTACAGGAAAGATGTTGTCAAGTTGGAAATGGTACAGAGAAGATTTACAAGGATGTTGCTGGTTCTCGTTCTGAGCTACAGGAGAGGTTGAGCAGGCTGGGACTCTATTCCCTGGAGCGCAGGAGGATGAGAGGGGTGATCTTATAGAGGTGTACAAAATCATGAAAGGAACATGCACAGTCTCTTGCCCAGAGTAGGTGAATCGAGGACCAGAGGACATAGGTTTAAGGTGAAGGGGAAAAGATTGAATAGGATTCTGGGGGTAACTTTTTCACACAAGAGCTTAGATAGATCTCTTAAAGCTAGTGGAGCCAGGGGATATGGGGAGAAGGCAGGAACGGGGTACTGATTGTGGATGATCAGCCATGATCATATGGTATGGCGGTGCTGGCTCGAAGGGCCGAATGGCCTGCTCCTGCACCTCTGGTCTATTGTCAAAGGGTGGTGGGTGTATGGAACGAGCTGCCAGAGGAGGTCGTTGAGGCAAGGATGCAGTAGAGGGAGAGGGGGGTGGGTGGGGATATGGGGTAGGTGTAGCTGTGGGAGGGGTGAGGGTGGTGATATAGAGAGATGGGGTGGAGGATGGAGGTGATGGTGTGAAGATGACGTGTTCTGCAGTGTTCTAATCAAGGAAGGTTTCGGCAGCTCACTATCCAAGTGGACGAGGCGATAGTGCACCCCTCCACTTACCCCACGTATATCCCACCTACAGATCCCAATATGCAGTGCACCCTGGCCCCAAAATCCAATGTAGCCATTCACTGGCCCCCAAAATCCAGTGCCTTGTACTGGCCCCAATATCCAGTGCACCCTGGCCCCAAAATCCAATGTAGCCATTTACTGGGCCCCCAAAATCCAGTGCCTTCCACTGGCTCCAGTATCCAGACCATCCCCACTGTGCCCCAATATCCAATGAAACCCATCTACTGGCCCCAATATCCAGTGTACCCCACTTACTGGCCCCAATATCCAGTGTACCCCACTGACTGGCCCCAATATCCAGAGTACCCCATCTACTGACCCCAATATCCAGTGTTCCCCAGTTACTGGCCCCAATATCCAGAGTACCCCATCTACTGACCCCAATATCCAGTGTTCCCCAGTTACTGGCCCCAATATCCAGTGTACCCCATCTACTGGACCCAATATCCAATGTACCCCACTTACTGGTCCCAATATCCAATGAAACCCATCTACTGGCCCCAATATCCAGTGTACCCCACTTACTGGCCCCAATATCCAGTGTACCCCACTGACTGGCCCCAATATCCAGAGTACCCCATCTACTGGCCCCAATATCCAATGTACCCCACTTACTGGTCCCAATATCCAATGAAACCCATCTACTGGCCCCAATATCCAGAGCATCATTCCTGGACCCTGATATCCAGTGTGCACCTCCAATGGCCCCAATATTCAGTATCCAGTGAGCAGTGCTGAACAACTATCTACCGCTTTGGTGACCCTCGGCCTATCCTTGATCGGACGTTGCTGGCTTTACCCTGCACTAAACGTTATTCCCTTATCATGTATCTATACACGGTAAATGGCTCGATTGTGATCATGTGTTGTCTTTCTGCTGACTGGTTAGCACGCGACAGAAACAAAAGCTTTTCACTGTACCTCAACTGAACCCCTCCACTGGCCCCAATATCCAATGTGTTCACTAGCCCCAATGTCCAGTGTGATCCCACTTGCCTCAATATAAACTGTATTCACTGGGCCCAATATCCAGTACACCCATCCACTGGCCCTAATATCCAGTGGACTGCACCACTATGCCCAATATCCAGTGTGCCCATTCACTGGGCCTAATATCCAGTGCACTGCACCACTATGCCCAATATCCAGTGTGCCCATTCACTGGGCCTAATATCCAGTGTACTGCACCACTGGGCACAATATCCAGTGTACTGCACCACTGGGCCCAATATCCAGTTAACTCATCCATCCACTGACCACAAAATGCGAGTCCTCTCACTGCACCAGCCTGGGCCATTCTGATATACATCTGCAGGTGACAGGGATCAAGAACTGTGTAGGAAGGAACTGCAGATGCTGGTTTAAACCAAAGATAGACAAAGAGTGCTGGAGTAACGCAGTGGGACAGGCAGCATCTCTGGAGGGATGGAGAGCAGGTGATGTTTCCGGTCAGTCTGAGGTAGGGGCTCCACCCGAAACGTCACCCATTCCTTCTCTCCTGAGATGCTGCCTGTCCCGCTGAGTTACTCCTGCATTTTGTGTCTATTTGAGGATCACGGACTGAGCACTCCCCTTCAGGACCCAGCCTGTGGGCCCCAGGCGGGCTGGCACTGAGCTGCGGCCCACACAGTCAGGGGCAGCCTCGCACAGACTGGTGGGCGTCAGGGAGGGAGGGGGCGGCAGTAACAGACGGCTAAGGCCTGGCCAAGCTGGCCATCCGCGAGTCACTGCGCTCGGCGGAAGAGGGCTCTGCCCGAGCCGGCTGGCTGCCCCTTTTCCGGGGTTACGTCCGTGCCCGGGTGGTGTTAGAGAGGGACGTCGCGCTGTCCAAGGCCCCCTGGGGGATTTCCGGGACGCTGGGCACCGCGGGGGGTGGAATTCATCTTTGACAAGGATTGTAACATATGTACGGTAGGAAGGTACTGCAGATGCTGGTTTAAACCGAAGATAGACACAAAATGCTGGGGTCTCAGCGGGACAGGCAGCATCTCTGGGGATAAGGAATGGGTGACTTTTCTGCAGTCTGAAGAAGGGTCTCGACCCGAAACGTCACCCATTCCTTCTCTCCCAGAGACTGTAATATAGTGGTTTAATTTTCAGTATATTGATATTTAAGATTATTTGTTTTACCTTGTGCTATGGTGGTGGGCATAGTTTTGTATAGTAAATATTATTCTTGTAAATAATTGATACAATTATTCTTGGTAATATAAGAGTAATGGCCCCGTCGATACACAGCCTCCCACTTACTGCACGAGCTGCCTGCGCTGTGGCTGCTGTCCTCGACCCTGCCCCTGGGTCACGGCCACGGGTCCACACGACGGGTTCGTCCGCGGGAAACTGCCCGGTAGATACTTCTGTGGAGAGCAGAAGTGTTAGACCGTTACAGGTAGTGTTGCCAACTGCCCCGCATTAGCCGGGACATCCCATATTTTGGGCTACATTAGTTTGTCGTGTACGGGACCGCCCTTGTCCCGTGTTTGACCGCTACTACTCGGGTCGAGGGGACTGTCGGGTCGGACCCCGCCTCACCCGTCCCGACGTAGTGCAGCCGATGGAGTGCAGCAGCAGCAGCAGCAGCGCCTCGCCCGAGGCCCCATCGGTCGGTCGGTCGGCAGCCCGGCCAGCTGGCCGACCGTCGGACATTCGCTGACTGCCGACACCACCACCCCTCCTTCTTGTGACCGATCATCGGTTCACGAGTTGGACAGGGTGCGGCCCGGGGCCAAAACTCCTCAGCTGGCCGGTCGGCTGGGCTTTGTGTGCAGTCCAGCACCCGGGCCAACTCATCATTCACCCAGCCACGGCCGGGTCAGTCAACGAATTGCCTTCGGGAATTTGACTCATTTCCCGTATTTTGACTTTTTGTCCCTCATTTGGGAGTGAGAACGTTGGCGACTCTCGTTACAGGTATGTGTAGGAAGGAACTGCAGAGGAAGCTTGGACTTAGCCTTCCATCACAGTGAGCAACATGCGGAATCCACTGTGGTGGATGTTTATGTTAGTTGTGTGTCTTGTTGCTTTTTTTTGTATGGCCTTATGGTAATTTGAATTTCACTGTACACGTGACAATAAACTGACCTTGAAACCTTGAAACCAAAGATAGACACACCATGCTGGAGTAACTCAGTGGGACAGGCAGCATCTCTGGAGAGAACCATTGCTTCTCTCCACAGATGCCGTCTGTCCCGCTGAGTTACTCCAGCTCTTTGTGTCTATCTTTGTTGGGCCGTGAGAATGTTAGAAACACAGAGGAACCGTGCGCTGCAAGTCAAGGGGACATTGGCCATAAGTTTATACAGTGACAAGGTGCAGAGAACATCGCGCTCCGCACTGTCCCGTCACACACTCCCGGGACCCTGTGGCCTGTAACAGGTCCTTGAGCTGGTTCACGGGCTCGCCAGCAGCCTGTCGCTTCTGTGGTGAGGAGGAGACCGTGTTCCACGCCAACATGCAGTGTGAGCGGTGGCAGCCCCTGTTCGACTATCTGAAGGGGCTGCTCCTCAAGTTTTGGCTACAAAGACCACCAGGGGCTCCGGGGCGCTGGCAGTCTGTTTGTCTTTTCACTCTTTTTGTTATTTTTTAGTTTGTTAAAAGTTTTCTTTTAATGTTCTTTGGTTTGTTTTATGTGGGAGGGAGGGGGGGAGGGGATCGGGGGAAACTTTTTTTCAAGTTCCTACCTTCCCGGAGATGTGATCAATTTTCGGATCACATTCTCCGGGCTCTGCGGCCTGCCATCGATGGAGCTGGAAGCCTCCTCGGACCGTCGTGAGCCCCACGGCGGGGCGCGGACTTAACATCGGAGCGGATCCCTTGCCTGGGATCGCGGCCACCACGACCTCCACGGATTCACCATCAAGGGCTCGCAGTCTCGGGGGAGGCCGAGTCGGGAGCTCCAACGTCGAGGAAGGTTCACCAGCCCCGACGTGAGGTTCCATCGCCCGACGCGGGGGAGCTGACATCCCCCCCCCGATGCGGGAGCTGATCGCCTCGACACAGAGGGCCCGAACACCGCCGGCTACGGGAGTCAAGATCGTCCCGTCAACGGGGGGGCTCGAGGCTCACGACCGAGGAAGAACTAAGGGAAGGACTTGAACTTTATTTTGCCTTCCATCACAGTGAGGAATGTGTAGGAGTCACTGTGGTGGATGTTCATGTTAAAATGTGTTTTGAGTGATCTGTTGCTTTTAACTGTATGACTGACCTGGCCAATGAAATGCCTTGTATGTTGCAAAACATACTGGGCGATTAAAGTGTGATTCTGATTCTGATTTTAGCCCCACCCTCCTGATATTCGGGCACCCGGTACAGAGAGGGGAGGGTCCGGGGGGGGTGGGGGTTCTCCCTGTCGGTCTGCTCCTGGGCCTGGCCAAGATGGCCATTCTCGGGTCAGGTCAGCGGGCGGTCGATGGTCACACCAGAGTCGGCTGCCCGCCCCTCCTCCGGGCCGACGTCCGTGCGCACGTGTCCCTGGAGAGGGAACACGCGGTGTCCACGGGGACTTTGGAGGCCTTCCGTGAACGCTGGTTGCCGCGGGAGGCCGATGTGCAGAATGGGGTACTGATGTTGGACGAACAGCCATGATCACAATGAATGGCGGTGCAGGCTCGAAGGGCCGAATGGCCTCCTCCTGCACCTATTTTCTACGTTTCTATATTTCTATGGTGAGGATGACGTTTTTTAAAAACTGATGACTGTTGTAAACTGTAACTCATCGTGTGACCCATTTGTATGTTTGTTTTTGTTTTCTGAATAAAAGTATTTGTAATTTTGATAAAAAGGGTCAGATACGCAGAGTGAAGGTCGCTCTGCACTGTCCCGTCACACACTCCCGGAGTCAGACGCTGGAAAGGGTACAGAGAAGATTTACGAGGATGTTGCCAAGACTCGAGGGCCTGAACTATAAGGAGAGATTGAGCAGGCCGGGACTCTATTCCCTGGAGCGCGGGAGGATGAGGGGGTGATCTTATAGAGGTGTACAAGAACATGAGAGGAATAGATCGGGTAAACGCACAGTCTCTTGCCCAGAGTAGTGCAATCGAGAACCAAAGGGTGTAGGTTTAAGGTGAGGGGTAAAAGATTTAATCGGAACCTGAAGGGCAACTTTTTTTAACACAAAGGGTGGTGGGTGTATGGAACGAACTGCCACAGGAGGTAGTCGAGGCAGGTGCTATTGCAATGTTTAAGAAGCATTTAGATATGGATAGGACAGGTTTAGAGGGATATGGCCCAAATGCAGGAAGGTGGGACTGGAGTAGATGAGGCATGTTGGCCGGTGTGGGCAGGTTGGGCTGAGGGGCCTGTTTTCACACTGTATCACTCTAAATTGCCAACTGAATCATGGACTGGAATGGGCTACATGGAGGTACATCAGTGTAATGGTCACACGAGGTTCAAGGTCCCACAAAGAACAACATGGATTATGCCGAATCTTGGGCCCCTTGGGTTTCCCGAGGGTGGGATAAGCGAATCCTATGTGGGAGAGCCTGGGAGAGGAGCAGGAGCAAAACCAAAGGGAAAAGCAGGAAAACTAGGAGAGGTAATGATATACATTTTGGTAAAATCAAAGAAGATCTGAAGGTGGTTTTTTCGCTTTAGAGGCACAGCATGAAACAGGCTCTTCAGCCCATCGATTACACGGACTAGTCCTATGTCATCCCACTTTCCCAACAACTTCCCACACACTAGGGTGCAATTTACAGAGGGCCAATTGACCTGAGACCTGCACGTCTTTGGGACGTGGGGAGGAAAGCAGAGCACCTGGGGGAAACCCACATGGTCATCGGGAGAACGTGCAAACTCCACACACCCGAGGTCAGGATCGAACCGGGGTCTCTGGCGCTGCCAGGCAGCAGCACGAACCCGCTGCGCCACCGTGTGCCGTGGTTGTTATCATGTAAGTGGCTCGATCGTAACCATGCATTGTCTTTCTGCTGACTGGTCAGCATGCAACAAAAGCTTTTCACGGTACCTTAACACATGCGGCAATAAAGTAAACTGAACTGAACTGGTTTTTACTAGGGATTAATTTTGACAAGATTAATGGAAAGCCAAGGTATCGTGCTGCTACCTTCATTGGCGTGACGGCTGAGGAGAAAGTCAACAGCCTCAGGTCCCAGGGTGTGCACATGTTAGCACAGGTTAAGTTACAGAGAAAGGTTGAACAAGATTGGTCTTTATTCTTTGGAGCGCAGAAGGTTAAGGGGGGACTTGATAGAGAGTCGGGAAGATTCAAACAAGAGGACATGATTTGAGAATTAAGGGACAAAAGTTTAGGGGTAACATGAGGGGGAACCTCTTTACTCAGAGAGTGGTAGCTGTGTGGAATGAGCTTCCAGTGGAAGTGGTGGAGGCAGGTTCGATTTTACCATTTAACAATAAATTGGATAGGTATATGGATGGGAAAGGAATGGAGGGTTATGGTCTGAGTGCAGGTAGATGGGACTAGGTGAGAATAAGTGTTCGGCACGGACTAGAAGGGCCGAGATGGCCTGTTTCCGTGCTGGCATTGTTATATAGTTATATGGTTAACGTATGATGAGCGTTTGTCAGCACTGGCCCTGTACTCGCTGGAGTTTAGAAGAATGAGGGGGGGGGGGGGCACATTGAAACGTACAGAACAGTGAAAGGCCTGGATAGAGTGGATGTGGAGAGGATGTTTCCACTAGTGGGAGAGTCTAGGACTAGAGGCCACAGCCTCAGGATTGAAGTTCTTTTTGGAAGGAGATGAGGAGAAATGTCTTTAGCATTTTTGTCTACCTTCGATTTTTCCAGCAACTGCTGTTCCTTCTTAAACAAGTAGTTCCCTGCAGTTCAGTTTAGTTTATTGTCACGTGTACCGAGGTACAGTGAAAAACAACTGAACTGAATAGTGCACGACTTGGATTGTGGAGAGGATGTTTCCACTAGTGGGAGAGTCTAGGACTAGAGGTCACAGCCTCAGAATTAAAGGATGTATTTTTAGGAAGGAGATGAGGAGAAATGTATTTAGCCAGAGGGTGGTGGAATTATTTGGTGTATCACTCTGAGACAAAGGGGAAGATACAGAGTACTGAAGGTTATTCTCAGCATCGTAGTGCACCAGTTTACATATCGCATGCTTACATATTCTGTTGTGCTGCTGCAAATAACAAGTTAATTATTCTACCTTGGACAATAAAACACTCGTGACTCTTGGCAGTTCCAGAGACAAAGTCCAATGCCGCAATGGGGTAGAGGTGAATCGGACAGTGCCCGAGCTTATGTTCAGAAGCCCGATAACGAGGAAACACTTTTTCTCACAGAGAGTGAGTGGCGAGTCTGTGGAATTCTCTGCCTCAGAGGGCGGTGGAGGCCGGTTCTCTGGATGCTTTCAAGAGAGAGCTAGATAGGGCTCTTAAAGATAGCGGAGTCAGGGGATATGGGGAGAAGGCAGGAACGGGGTACTGATTGGGGATGATCAGCCACGATCACATTGAATGGCGGTGCTGCCTCGAAGGGCCGAATGGCCTACTCCTGCAGCTATTGTCTATTTTTCTATTGTCTAACAGAGGGGGAAGAAGCTGTTCCTGAGTGTGGTGGTGCACGCTTTCACGTTTCTGTACCTTCTGCCGGACTGGGAGCGGGGAGAAGAAGGAATGACTGGGGAATGATCCACAGGAGGCGCTACGTGGGACCTATTGGTAGAGGATGCTCCATTTTGAAATGGAGGAGTGTGTTGCGAATGGCAAGGTGGGGCTCATTGTTCATCGGAGGACCAGCGACGCCTGGAGTAACTACTCACCAACGGCATGGCGGGAAGGATGCCCCCAGCGTGGGGCAAAACACTGTTCAGAGACAGTTTATACTGGATGGCGTCTGCCAACTTGTTCACAATCCTCTCTTGTGCCGAGCTGGTAGATTCCTGGTAGGGAAAAGCCACAAAGGGGAACCAATGTTAATATAACCCCTATATCCGCTCTCTCATGAGGGATAGTAGAATTAGGCCATTCGGCCCATCAAGCTAGCTTCTTTCAGCTTTGGACGACAGCTAAAATAATACAATTCCTCCAGTTTGATGACCTCGAAAAGATCATCCACACATTTATCTCCTCCCGCCTAGATGACTGCAACTCCCTTCACACTGGCATCAGCAACTGTTCCCTGCCCCACCTGCAACTGGTCCCTGCCCCGCCAGCAACTGGTCCCTGCCCCGCCTGTAACTGGTCCTTGCCCCGCCTGCAACTGGTCCCTGCCCCGCCTGTAACTGGTCCTTGCCCCGCCTGCAACTGGTCCCTGCCCCGCCTGCAACTGGTCCCTGCCCCGCCTGCAACTGGTCCCTGCCCCGCCAGCAACTGGTCCCTGCCCGCCTGCAACTGGTCCCTGCCCCGCCTGCAACTGGTCCCTGCCCCGCCTGCAACTGGTCCCTGCCCCGCCTGCAACTGGTCCCTGCCCCGTCAGCAACTGGTCCCTGTCCCGTCATCAACTGGTCCCTGTCCCGTCTGTAACTGTCCCTGCCCCGTCTGCAACTGGTCCTTGCCCCGTCATCAACTGGTCCCTGCCCCGTCTTAACTGTTCCCTGCCCCGTCAGCAACTGGTCCCTGTCCCGTCTGTAACTGGTCCCTGCCCGTCTGCAACTGGTCCTTGCCCCGTCATCAACTGGTCCCTGCCCCGTCTGTAACTGGTCCTTGCCCCGCCATCAACTGGTCCCTGTCCCGTCTGTAACTGGTCCCTGCCCGTCTGCAACTGGTCCTTGCCCCGTCATCAACTGGTCCCTGCCCCGTCATCAACTGGTCCCTGCCCCGTCATCAACTGGTCCCTGTCCCGTCATCAACTGGTCCCTGCCCCGCCTGCAACTGGTCCCTGCCCCGCCAGCAACTGGTCCTTGCCCCGCCTGCAACTGGTCCTTGCCCCGTCTGTAACTGGTCCCTGCCCCGCCTGCAACTGGTCCCTGCCCCGCCTGCAACTGGTCCCTGCCCCGCCTGCAACTGGTCCCTGCCCCGCCTGCAACTGGTCCTTGCCCCGCCTGCAACTGTCCCTGCCCCGTCTGCAACTGGTCCCTGTCCCCGTCAGCAACTGGTCCCTGTCCCGTCAGCAACTGGTCCCTGTCCCGTCAGCAACTGGTCCCTGCCCGTCTGTAAATGGTCCCTGCCCCCGCTGCAACTGGTCCTTGCCCCGTCATCAACTGGTCCCTGCCCCGTCTGCAACTGGTCCCTGCCCCGTCATCAACTGGTCCCTGCCCCGTCTGTAACTGGTCCCTGCCCCGCCAGCAACTGGTCCCTGCCCCGCCAGCAACTGGTCCCTGCCCCGCCTGCAACTGGTCCCTGCCCCGCCTGCAACTGGTCCTGCCCGCCTGCAACTGGTCCATGCCCCGCCTGCAACTGGTCCCTGCCCCGCCTGCAACTGGTCCCTGCCCCGCCTGCAACTGGTCCCTGCCCCGCCAGCAACTGGTCCCTGCCCCGCCTGCAACTGGTCCCTGCCCCGCCTGCAACTGGTCCCTGCCCCGCCTGCAACTGGTCCAAAAGCGAGACTCCTGACGGGCACCCAAAAAAGGGACCACATCACCCCGATCCTGGTCTCTCTCCACTGGCTCCCTGTGCGGTTCCGAATAAATTTCAAGATCCTCCTTCATGTCTACAAAGCCCTCCACGGGCTTGCCCCCACCTACACTCAAAGTCTGCTTACCCACCGCACCGCCTCCAGGTCCCTCAGATCGGCCGACTTGGGGTTACTGAACATCCCGCGGTCTCGGCATAAGCTCAGGGGCGACCGACCGCGCCTTTGCGGTTGCAGCTCCTAGACTGTGGGACAGCATCCCTCTTCCCATCAGAACTGCCCCCTCCATTGACTCCTTTAAGTCGAGACTAAAAACTCATCTCTACTCCCAAGCCTTTCTTGACGTCCTCTGAGCGAGGGCTATATGTATGTAGATGTTTGTACTTAATCTATGAACCACTGTTGTTTGTTATCTTATTCCTTTACCAATGTAAAGCACTTTGGCCAACGAGAGTTGTTTTTTAAATGTACTATCTAAATAAAAGTGACTTGACTTGACTTGACTTGCAGTCTACTCCGACGATAGACACAAAGTGCTGGAGTAACTCAGCGGGACAGGCAGCTTCTCTGGAGAGAAGGAATCGGGTCTACCGCGCCATTCAATCATGGCTGATCTATCTCCCCCTCCTAATCCCATTAGTCTGCCTTCTCCCCGCAACCTCTGACAAGAGTCTGAAGAAGGGTCCCGACATGAAACGTCACCAGAGATGCTGCCTGCCCCGCTGAGTTACTCCAGCATTTTGTGCCTATCTACAATTTAAACAAGCATCTGCAGGTCCTTCGGACACACGAATCAAGAATCTATCTATGTTCAAGAAGGAACTGCAGATGCTGGAAAATCGAAGGCAGACAAAATTGCTGGAGAAACTCAGTGGGGTTTCTATGGAGCGTGGGGTTTCTATGAGTTCTATGGAATTCAGTGGGGAAACATCTATGGAGCGAAGGAAATAGGCAACGTTTCGGGCTGAAACCCTTCTTCAGACTATCTATCTATCTCTGCCTTAAAAATATTCTGACGGCCTCCTGTGGATTCCACAGATTCACCCCCTCTGACTAAAGACATTTAGACAATAGACAATAGACAATAGGTGCAGGAGTAGGCCATTCATTATGATCATGGCTGATCATCCCCAATCAGTACCCTGTTCCTGCCTTCTCCCCATATCCCCTGACCGCTATCTTTAAGAGCTCTATCTAACTCTCTCTTGAAAGCATCCAGAGATGCCTGTGATTTGCCAATATTCCTCTAAGTCTTCCCAATCCAGGTATCTGTATATTTCAGCTAAGGGTCCATCTACTCAACTACTCAACCTGGACTTGTTCCTATTTCTCCCCTCTCCCTCCCACATTCCAAATGGGTCGACTGAGCTTGTATTCACTGGAATTTAGAAGGATGAGAAGGGATCTTACAGAAACATATTAAATTAGTACGGGATTGGGCAGGCTAGATGCAGGAAAAATGTTCTCAATGTTGGGGGATTTCAGAACCACGGGTCACAGAGTTTAAAAATAAGGGGTAGGCCATTTAGGACTGAAATGAGGAAAAACCTTTTCAGCCAGTTGTGAATCTGTGGAATTCTCTGCCACAGAAGGCAGTGGAGGCCAATTCACTGGATGTTTTCAAGAGAGAGTTAGATAGAGCTCTTAGGGATAACGGAATCAAGGGATATGGGGAGAAAGCGGGAACGGGGTACTGATTTTGGAAGATCAGCCATGATTATATTGAATGGCGGTGCTGGCTCGAAGGGCCAAATGACCACTCATGCACCTATTTTCTATGTTTCTATGACCCGAAATGTCACCATTTTCTCCAGAGATGCTGCCTGATCCGCTGAGTTACTCCAGCACTTTGTGTCTACCCATAATTAAGCAGCATCTGCAGTTCCTCTCTGCATCTCCCAACTTCTCAATGCTGAGTGGCAGTTCATGGCAGATCGTGGGCAGTGCTTGGTTCTATACTGGCTGAGGTGGTCCCTGTGATAGACGCAAAATGCTGGAGCAACTCAGCGGGACAGGCAGCATCTCTGGATAGAAGGAATGGGTGATATTCAGGGTCGAGTCCTTTCAGCCAGGGGAGAGGGAGACGCAGAGAAAAGGAAGTGTAAGGTGTGAAAACGAGACATCCAAGGGGATGTAAATTAAGGAAAATGTAGAATAGATCATTTAGCTTAGTTTAGAGATAGCGCGAAAGCAGGCCCTTCGGCCCACCGGGTCCGCGCTGACCAGCGATCCCCGCACATTAACACTATCCTACACCCACTAGGGACAATTTTTACATTTACCAAACAGATTAACCTACAAACCTCTACGTCCTTGGAGTGGAGAGTGGGTGGTGAAGGATGAGGGGGATCTTATAGAAATGTATAACATTATAAAAGGACTGGACAAGTTAGATGCAGGAAAAATGTTCCCAATGTTGGGCGAGTCCAGAACCAGGGGCCACAGTCTTAAGATTAATGGGGGGAGCCATTTAAGACTGAGGTGAGAAAAAACTTTTTCACCCAGAGAGTTGTGAATTTGTGGAATTCCCTGCCACGAAGGCAGTGGAGGCCAATTCACTGGATGTTTTCAAGAGAGAGTTAGATAGAGCTCTTGGGGCTAACGGAATCACCTGTCGCAGTGGAGGCCAATTTACTGGATGGATATAAAAGATAGTTACGTTGAGCTCTAGGGCCTAGCGGAATCAAGGGATATGGGGAGAAGGCAGGCATGGGTTATTGATTGTGGACGATCAACCTCGAAGGGCCAAATGGCCTCCTCCTGCACCTATTTTCTATGTTTCTATGTATATGTATACCTACATGTATACGTGTGTATGTGTATACCTATGTGGAGGTACCTGTGACTTGGCCAGAGCAGCTAAAGCCAGCTTGTAGTAGAGTGTGGCCTTCTCAGGGTCTCCCAGACGGAACCTCGCAGCTCCCAAGCCTTCGCAGGCCTGCCACTGTCCGTGAAAATCATCTGCACTTGGAACAAGAGGGAAGAGAGAAACAGTCAATGATTAGAAGATGGAGAAGGGTCCCGACCCAAAACGCCACCTATTCCGACTAAGGGACTCGACCCGAAACGTCGCCCATTCCTTCCTTCTATAGATGCTGCCTCACCCGCTGAGTTTCTCCAGCATTTATGTCTACCCTATGCAGGAAAAAATGTCCCCCGTGTTGGGGGGAGTCCAGAACCAGGGGTCACAGTTTAAAAATAAGGGGTCGGCCATTTTGGACTGAGATGAGGAAAAACATTTTCACGCAGAGAATTGTGAATCTGTGGAATTCTCTGCCACAGAAGGCAGTGGAGACTGGATGTTCACTGGATGTTTTCTGGAGAGAGTTAGATTTAGCTTGCAGGGCTAACGGAATCCAGGTGTGAGGGATAAAGTGATTAAACCCCATTATAGTAAGGAGTTTTAAAGAGGATTCAAACTGATAGGGGCCAGGGAGAGGGTTATGACACAGCTGTGTATAAAAGTTACCAGACCCATCCTTGAGTAAGAAGCAATAGCATTGTATAGCGGTAGAAGGGAGTGATGTAGAGAGATCCCTATCTGTAGAATGGAGTGATAGATGGGACCCTTGTCACTATAGCTTAGCTTTAGTACTGATATAGGAGAACTGAGAGGGTTCACTTGGAGGTGAGTAAAACTAGGATAGGTTATGAGCAACTGAGCATGCTTAATAGAATAAATGAATATTACAACACACCCCTGGTCAAGAAACTGCTCATTACCATGAACATGTCTGGACATGCGATGTATGATGTGGGAGGTACTGGGGGGATGTACCTACAGATTGTGCACCTCAGACCCTGATTGGAGAAGGGTCTGGAGGGGAGGTTGAATGTAGAATTGTGTGTATAAAGGGGGATGACTTCTCTGGCTTCGGGGTGTCTCGACTTGGAGAGGCACCCGACTCTGCAGACTCGTAAAATAAAGAATCTTGCTTCCACGATTTGGTCTTTGAGCAGTGATTGTGAGCACAAAGCGTATCTCACACAGGGATGGGGAAAACGCATGAACGGGGTACTGATTTTGGATGGTCAGCCATGACCATATTGAATGGCAGTGCTGGCTCGAAAGGGCTGATTGGCCTATTCCTGCACCTATTTTCTATGTTTCTAAGTTTCCCCTTCACCAGAGATTTAGTCTAGTTTAGTGATAGTACAACGCAGACAGAGGCCCCTTCGACTCGCCGAGTTCACACCGACCAGCGATCCCCGCACATGAACACTATCATACACACCCAGACTAGGGACAATTTACAAGCTTTACCAAGGCCAATTAACCTACAAACTTGTATGTCTTTGGAGTGCGGAAGGAAACCGGAGATCCTGGAACAAACCCACGCAGGTCACGCATCCACCCGTAGTCAGGATCGAACCTGGGTCCCCGGGGCTGTGAGGCAGCAACTCTACCGTGGCTGCCCTGCTTGCTCAGCTACTCCAGCATTTTGTGTCACAAGGAGAAGAATTGGACCATACGGCCCATCAAGTCCACTCCGCCATTCAATCATGGCTGATCTATCTCTCCCCCCAAACCCCATTCTCCTGCCTTCTCCCCATAACCCCTGACGCCCGCACGAATCAAGAATATGTCGCTCTCCAACTTTAAAATATTCATTGATGTCCTCCATAGCTGTCTGTGGCAACGAATTCCACAAAGTGTCTATCTTCAATCAATGGTTAGTTTAGAGATACAGCGTGGAGACAGGCAATCTGCGCCAGTCTCTCCCCATCACCAAATCGCTGCCCCCATCCGCACCCTCCCCCCTTTCGGCCCACCGAGTCCTCGCCGACCAGCGATCGCCTGTCCACACACTAGTTCCATGCTATCCCACTTACCCATCCACTCCCAACACACTTGGGGGGTGGGGGCAATTTACAGAGGGGCCGATCGACCCACAGACCCGTACGGGCACGTCTTTGGGATGTGGGAGGAAACCGGAGCACCCGGAGGAAACTCATGCGGGTCACGTGGGGAGAATGTGCAAACTACACACCGAGGTCAGGATCGAACCTGGGTCTCTGGCGCTGTGAGGCAGCGGTTCAACCCGCTGCGCCACCGTGCCATCCTATGATTGGAGAACCTAGATCTTTATATCTCATATCGAGGTGTGTAAAATCATAGAAACATAGAAACATAGAAAATAGGTGCAGGAGGAGCCCATTCGGCCCTTTGAGCCAGCACCGCCATTCATTGTGATCATGGTTGATCGTCCCCAATCAATAACCCGTGCTTGCCTTCTCCCCATATCCCTTGACTCCACTAGCTCCTAGAGCTCTATCCAACTCTCTCTTAAATCCATCCAGTGATTTGGCCTCATGAGAGGAGTAGATCGGGTAGACGCACAGAGTCTCTTGCCCAGAGTAGGGGAATCAATGACTAGATTAGGTTTAAGGTGAACTGGGAAAGATTTTAACGGAATCTGAGGGACCTTTTCGGAATCTGAGGAACCTTTTCACACATAGGATGATGGCCGTGTGGAACGAGCTGCCGGAAGAGGTAGTTGAAGCAGGGACTGTTGCAACGTTAAACAGGTACATGGATTGGAGGGGTTTGGGGGGATATGGGCCAACACAGGCAAGTGGGACTAGTGTAGATTTTAATTCAGTTTAGAGATACAGCACGGAAACAGGCCCTTCGGCCCACACATCCCCTCACCGATCCCTGCACATTAACACTATCTTACACCCACTAGGGACAATTTTTTACATTTACCAAGCCAATTAACCTACAAATCTGCACAAATCTGGAATGTGGGAGGAAACCGAAGATCTCGGAGAAAACCCACGCAGGGAGAGCGTGCAAACTCCGTACAGACGGCACCCGTAGTCGGGATCGAACCCGGAGCTCTGCATTCGCTGTAAGACAGCAACTCTACCGCTGCGCCTCCGTGACGACCCAAATGGGACATGTTGGTCAGTGTGGGCAAGTTGGGCCAAAGGGCCTGTTTCCACGCTGTATGACTCTAAGACTCCCCAGGTCTCTACCATTTACAGAGTAAGCCCTGCCCTGGGTTGACATACCTTTCCAAGCTTTCCAACTACATCCTATCGCAAACATCCTTCCAACCCGACGGTATGAACGTTGAATTCTCCGTGTTTAAGTAACCTCTAACTAATCCATAACTCTTCAAACCTAACTCACACCTTTTGTTCTTATCTCTGGCCTTTGTTCCAACCATTTGACGGTCAAAGAAAACTGTCTGAAGAAGGGTTCCCGACCTGAAACTTCGCCCACCCTTTTACACCAGAGATGCTGCCTGCCCCGCCGAATTACTCCAGCACTTTGTGTCTTTTTTTTGTAAACCAGCATCTGCAGTTCCCTGTTTCTCGACAATTCCCCTTGCCTGTGTCGACCGATTACCTCCCTCTCCCCTCAATCAGCCTGCAGAAGGGTCTCTACCCGAAATGTCACCTATCCATGTTCTTCAGAGATGCTGCCCGACCCACTGAGTACTTTGCGTTGCACTTTGCGACAGAATGGGTCGATTGGGCTTGTATTCATTGGAATTTAGAAGAATGAGAGGGCTTCTTATAGAAACATATAAAAGTCTTAAGGGATTGGACAGGCTAGATGCAGGAATAATGTTCCCAATGTGAGGGATAAAGTGATTAAACCCCATTAAAGTAAGGAGTTTTAAAGAGAATTCGAACTGATAGGGGCTGGAGAGAGGGTTCTGACACAGCTGTGTCTAAAGGTTACCAGACCCATCCTTGAGTCCTTGAGTAAGAAGTAATAGCATTGTATCGCGGTAGAAGGGAGTGATGTAAAGAGATCCCTATCAGTGGAATGGAGTGATAGATGGGACCCTTGTCACTATAGCTTAGCTTTAGTACTGATATAGGAGAACTGAGAGGGTTCACTAGGAGGTGAGTAAAACATGAGCAACTGAGCATGCTTAATAGAATAAATGAATATTACAACACACCCCTGGTCAAGAAACTGCTCATTACCATGAACATGTTTGAACATGCGATGTATGATATGGTAGGTACGGGGGGATGTACGGGGGGATGTACCTACAGATTGTGCACCTCAGACCCTGATTGGAGAAGGGTCCGGAGGGGAGGTTGAATGTAAAATTCTGTGTATAAATGGGGATGACTTCTTTGGCTTCGGTGTGTCTCGACTTGGAGAGGCACCCGGGTCTGCTGCAGAGTCGAGAGGAATAAAGAAACTCTTGCTTCCAAGATTTAGTCTTTGAGCGGTGATTGTGAGCGCAAAGCGTATCTCACACCAATGTTGGGGGAGTCCAGAACCAGGGGTCACACAGCTTAAGAATAAAGGGTAGACCATTTAGGACTGAGATGAGGAAAATAATTTTCACCCAGAGAGTTGTCAATCTGTGGAATTCTCTGCCACAGAAGGCAGTGGAGGCCGATTCACTGGATGTTTTCAAGAGAGAGTAAGATTTAGCTCTGAGGGTGGGGTGGAAGATTGCACCCTTCACGTGGGCCCGCCCTGTTTCGACTAATGCAATCAACTCGATGTGCACAAACGGAAGATCAAATAGAACAAGTTGTCCAACAACTTTAGGCTGTGCACGCCACACGAAAGCAGAAGAAGCTCTGAGGGTTAAAGGAATCAAGGGATATGGGGAGAAAGCAGGAACGGGGCACTGATTTTGGATGATCAGCCATGATCAACTTGAATGGTGGTGCTGGCCTGAGGGGCCGAATGGCCTACTCCTGCACCTATTTTCTATGTATTGTAAACCAGCATCTGCGGTTCCTTGTATCCAGCCACCCTTTTACATTGATTCTCCCCTGACCCATTTTATTCTCCCTCACACATCGCCAAGTGGGACAGGGCATCTGCTCCTGTCGGTCCGATGCCTTAGCCCCTGCCCTCCAATGCTCCCTCCTCCTCCCCCGCAGCATCAGCAGCAGCGTCGCAGTAAAAGCCCGCTCCCTCACCGGTGTCTTTGAAAGCCTGCAGCGCATGCAGGTAGCCCTCTGCTGCCTCCTCGTGGTCACCCAGCTGACTGCAAGCGTAGGCCAGGTTGCAGAAACACTGGCCCTGGGCATTCCTGTTTCCAAGGGAACCTGCGGAGAGACGAGAAACATCCCGTTACAGTAGAGACATGAGATACAGGGTGGAAACAGGCCCCTTCGGCCCACCGAGTCCCCGCTTTTCTCCCCTTCACCTGCGTGGGTTTCCTCCGGGATCTCCGGCTGCCTCCCACACCTCAGGTTCTTGATTGGTATGGGTGTCGGGGGTTGTGGGGAGAAGGCAGGAGAATGGGGTTTGGAGGGGGAGATAGATCAGCCACGATGGAATGGCAGAGTAGACCAGGGGCCACAGTTTAAGAATAAGGAGTAAGCCATTTAGAACGGAGACGAGGAAACACTTTTTCTCACAGAGAGTGGTGAGTCTGTGGAATTCTCTGCCTCAGAGGGCGGTGGAGGCAGGTTCTCCGGATGCTTTCAAGAGAGAGCTAGATAGGGTTCTTAAAAATAGCAGAGTCAGGGGATATGGGGAGAAGGCAGGAACGGGGTACTGACTGTGGATGATCAGCCATGATCACATTGAATGGTGGTGCTGGCCCGAAGGGCCGAATGGCCTAATTCTGCTCCTATCACTTAGGAACTCATGAACTTATCAGTTTAGGTTAATGTAGGGATACAGCGTGGAAACAGGCTCTTCGGCCCACTGAGCCCGCGCTAAACAGCGATCACCCCGTGCACTAACACTAAAAACACTGACGTAAAAAATTCTCAAAGGATTGGACAGGCTAGGTGCAGGAATAATGTTCCCGATGTTGGGGGAGTCCCCAACTGGGGTCAATTTACAATTTTTACCAAAGCCAATTCACCCACAAACCTGTACGTCTTTGGAGAGTGGGAGGAGACCGGTGCACACGGAGAAAACCCACGAGGTCACAGGGAGAACGTACAAACTCCACATAGACAGCAGCCGTAGTCAGGATTGAACCCGGGTCTGTGGCGCAGTGAGGCAGCGGCTCTACCACTGCGCCACCGTGCTGCCCAAATTGGCAGTCTGATTCAGGTGATTTAAGTATCCAACCCCACACCGTGTAAAACATCGTGCCCTGCACTAGACGCGGAAATCGCTATCAAAATATGGACGGGACCGGGGCACACAATTTCTTGGCGGCCGTGCGCGCATGCGCACACTCACACACACGCGCGAGGCTTAGGAGGCTCAATCCAGCACTAAATGCAGCTCAACTCTGCCCGTCTCGCCAGGTTAACCTACAGCCCTGCCTGGACTGACGGGACACCAGCGCTGCTTCTCCACGCTGACTGTAAGCCTGGGCCATATTTCCCGCATGTCCAGGCAGGGCTGTAGGTTAACCTGGCGGGACAGGCAAAGTTGAGCTGGGTTTATCGCTGCTTCTCCGCGCTGGCTGTGGGCCAGGGGGCACAGCTGCCGTCTGACTCCCGACGTCTCTGGCCGCCAGTGGGGGGGGGGGACGAGGGAAGGACACTCGGGTAGGGACGGGACAGCGCCGGAGAGCCGGGATCGATCCTGGCTGCGGATGAGGCACAGGTCTGTGCCGAGAGTGTTTTGGCACGTCTCCCACCTCCAATCACCGAGCTCTATCCTCAGTCCCAGTCCCACCCCCACCCTACTTCCGCATCTGACCGACACCTCCCTCCTCCAATGATCGCACCGAATCATCATGTCCCTACCCCATTGCCTGCTGAGCGACGTCTCTCTCGTCCAATCGCCGCCCTCGATCAGCAGTCCCACCCCCACTGTCTCGCGGAAAGCAGAAATTTCACCAGCTTTTAAAATCCAGACCACAAAAACTGTGGGGGATCATCCACCACCTCTCAAAACAGAGGGGGACGCGTCCCCTCTGGCCCCCCCCCTGGATTTCCGCCCCTGCCCCGCACATCTCCTTTAAACTTTCCCCCCTCACCCTAAACACATACCCTCTGACCATTGACATTTCCATGCTGGGAACAAGACTGTATCTTCCTTAGTCATATATATACTTCAGTAAGTTGTACACACGGCCTGGAACAGCACAGGCAAAGGCCCTTTGGCCCACAATATCCGTACTGAACAATGATGTCAAGTTAAACCAAAGTCCTTAGTCTGCTTGTGATCCAGATCCCTCCATAGCCATGTGAAATGAAAGTCTCTAAAACGCCCCTATCGTATCTGCCTCCACCATCACCCCCTGAGTAAAAATACTTGCCCCGCGCATCTTCTTCAAACTTTGCCCCTCTCACCTTAAAGCTGTGCCCTCTAGTCTGTGACATTTGAAACCTGGGGCAAAGGTTCTGACTGTCTAGCCTATCTACACCTCTCATAACTTTATATACTTCTATCGGGTCTCCCCTCAGCCAGAGAACACAACCCGTCTGTCCAGCCTCTCCTTATGGCTTGCATCTCCTAATCCAGGCAGTGGAGGCCAGTTTAAGAATAAGGGGTCGGCCATTTAGAACGGAGATGAGGAAAAATTATTTCACCCAGAGAGTTATGAATCTGTGGAATTCTCTGCCTCAGAAGTCAGTGGAGGCCAATTCTCTGCATGCATTCAAGGGAGAGTTAGATAGAGCTCTTAAAGATAGCCGAGTCAAGGGATATGGGGAGAAGGCAGGAACGGGGTACTGATTGTGGATGATCAGCCATGATCACAATGAATGGCGGTGCTGGCACTGTAGATGATATGTGTGTACACCTTTAATTGATATTAACAATGTCCATGCTAACCACTCCCCCACCAGTTAGTATAATTGTAACTCACACGCCCCTAGCTCTCTCTCTAGTGATCGTGACAGACCACGTACAGCCAGGGCTATATATAATGTATACTGAATAAAGTAGTGAAAACTTTAAGGTGTCTGTTAACCTTATCTACAGGCACTAAGGGCCGAATGGCCTACTCCTGCACCTATTGTCTATTGTCTATTCACTGGATGTTTACAAGAGAGAGTTAGATTTATCTCTTTGGGCAGAGGGAATTAAGGGAAATGGTGAAAAAGCCAGAATGGGGTACTGATTTTGGATAATTAGTCATGATCATATTGAAAGGCAGTGCAGGCTCGAAGGGCCGAATGGCCTACTCCTGAACCTATTGTCTATGTTTCTAAATCTCCTCTGCATCCTCTCCAGAGTCGCCACATCCTCCCTATAATGGGGGCAACCACAACTGCACGCAATACTGCAAATGCAGCCTAACTAACTGAACTACAATGCAGACGCTAGTCTGAAGAAGGGCCTCGACCCGAAACATAGAAACATAGAAAATAGGTGCAGGAGTAGGCCATTCGGCCCTTTGAGCCTGCACCACCATGGCTGATCATCCAACTCAGTATCCCGTACCTGCCTTCTCTCCATACCCCCTGATCCCTTTAGCCACAAGGGCCACATCTAACTCCCTCTTAAATATAGCCAATGAACTGGCCTCAACTACCTTCTGTGGCAGAGAATTCCACAGATTCACCACTCTCTGTGTGAAAAATGTTTTCTCATCTCGGTCCTAAAAGACTTCCCCCTTATCCTCAAACTGTGACCCCTTGTTCTGGACTTCCCCAACATCGGGAACAATCTTCCTGCATCTAGCCTGTCCAACCCCTTAAGAGTTTTGTAAGTTTCTATAAGATCCCCCCTCAATCTTCTAAATTCTAGCGAGTTCAAGGCGAGTCTATCCAGTCTTTCTTCATATGAAAGTCCTGCCATCCCAGGAATCAGTCTGGTGAACCTTCTATGGCAAAAAACATCACCCATTCCTTCTTTCTGTCCAGAGATGCCACCTGTCCCCGCTGAGTTACTCCAGCTTTTTGTTTCTATCTGCAGCCTACCTAAAACCCTATAAAAGTGCGAAATGAGCTCTTTACTTGAACCCCCCCCCCCTCTACGACCCCAGGACCCGCCAGCCTGGTGGGGGTGGGCTTCATGGACCGAGCTCCCCTGTTCAGATGCCCAGGGCCCGGGGGCCCAGGCTCCTCACCGTGCAGGGCAGCAGCCCTCTGGTGGAAGTTCAGGGCCCGGCTGAAGTCCCCGGTCGTGTTGTGGACGGCGCCGAGGTTCTGCAGGATGACGGCCTCCTTCCTCCCCTCGGTGCAGTCTCGCCGGCAGTAGGGGAGGGCCTGCTCGAAGCACTCGGCTGCCAGGGAGAAGATCTTCAGCTGCGAGTAGCTCAGCCCAATGTCGTTGTAGAGTTTCCCTTGAAGCAGCAAGAACAGCAGCAGCGTGAAAACAGGCTCTTAAGCTTAGTTTACAGCCCATGTTCATAAATGCCAGGTGCAGAATTAGGCCAATTTGGCCCATCAAGTCTACTCCGCCATTCAATCACAGTTGATCCATCTTTCCCTCTCAACTCCATTCTCCTGCCTTCTCCCCATAACCTGACACCCATACCAATCAAAATTTGAATGTTTTATCATTAATGTTTTATTATTATTGATGTTTAGTGTTTTCTGAGTAATTCGTAACTGTCACTGTCTGTCATGGTGTTACTTGTGGGCGGAGCACCAAGGCAAATTCCTTGTATGTGAATACTTGGCCAATAAACTTACTTACTTACTTTAGTTTAGAGATACATTATGCACAAAGGAGGAAGACTGACTGAACTTTATTGCCTTCCATCACAGTGATGCATGCTGTGGTGGATGTTTATGTTAAATTCTATTGTGTGTTGTGTTCTTTTTAATTGTATGGTTGCATGGCAACTCATTTCACTGCCCCCTTAATTGGTGCGTGACAAATAAATGTGAACCTTGAACCTATAGAAACAGGCCCTTCGGCCCACCGAGTCCACACCGACCAACGATTTCCCCAGCCTAGACGTCGTACTAGTTTCACTGTCGCTCTGCTGATTTTCACTGTCTGTGAACCGTGTTTTCACCTAACCCACAGCTAACAATGGACCATGTAAACGTAAATCATTGTTACATTTTTACATATCTTTCATTTATTGTCCGTGTTCCCAAAAGGGCAAGGATTACTTGTCTTAATGACTACAGGCCTGACCTCTGTAGTCATGAAGACACTCGAAAGGCCCGTACTGGCCAAGCTTAAAAATATCACGATCCCCAGCTGGATCCTATGCCGTTTGCATTTCGGGCCAATAGATCTGTGGATGATGCAGTCAACCTGGGCCTGCACTTCATCCTACTGCACCTGGACCATCAGGGGACCTATGCAAGGATCCTGTTTGTTGATTTTAGTTCTGCATTCAACACCATTGTGCCAGAGCTACTACACTCCAAACTTTCCGAGTTGACTGTGCCTGAACCCCTGTGTCGGTGGAGCATCAGCTTCCTGACAGACAGGAAGCAGCATGTGAGGCTGGGAAAGCACATCTCGGACGCGCAAACGCTCAGCATAGGAGCACCGCAAGGCTGCGTACTCTCTCCTCTCCTCTCTCTACACCAACGACTGCGCCTCCACGGACACCTCTGTCAAGCTTCTCAAGTTTGCGGACGACACAACCCTGATTGGACTGATCCAGGATGGGGAGGAATCCGCCGACAGACAGGACGTGTCACAGCTGGCATCCTGGTGCCGTAGCAACAACCTAGAGCGCAATGCTCTTAAGTCAGTGGAATTGATTGTAGATTCTTTGATCTGGTATTTTGTTGGTTCACATGCTTGATCAATTGTGTTTTATCATTAATGTTTTATTATTATTAATGTTTAGTGTTTTCTGAGTCATTCGTAACTGTCACTGTATGTCATGTCGTTACTTGTGGGCGGAGCACCAAGGCAAATTCCTTGTATGTGAATACTTGGCCAATAAACTTACTTACTTACTTATTTGTTCTATCTCTCTCTCTCTCTCTCTCTCTTTCTCTCTAGAAGTCAGCAGAATAGGGTTGAGAGGGAAAGATAGATCAGCTATGATTAAATGGCGGAGAAGACCTGATGGGCTGAATGGCCTAATTCTACTAAAAACATTACACTGCTGCACAATAATGGAAAAATCTGGAATAAATGTATGTAGTATTGGTTCATTCCCTCTTCTTCCCTCTCCGATCGGGCAAAAGATACAAAAGTTTGAAAGATTCAGGAGCAGTTTTTTCCCCTGCTGTTGGTTTAGGGAAACAGACCTTTCCTGAGTCCATGCCGACCCCTGATCACCCCATACACTAACACTATCCTACACAGGTGCGACAATTTTATAGAAGCCAATTAACCTACAATCCTACCCCTCTTTGGAGTGGGGGGGGGAAACCAGAGAACCCGGAGAAAACCCACGAGGTCCCGGGGAGAACGTACAAACTCCGTACAGGCTGCACCCGTAGTCGGGGTCAAACCTGGGCCTCTGGCGCCATGAGGCAGTGGCTCTACCTGCTGCGCCTCTCTGCCATTATCAGACTCTTGAATAAGCCTCTCATAAACTAAGGTTGTATTCCTAATCCCCCATTCTACCCCGTTGCAGCTATTGCACTTTTATTTAGTCTGCACTTTCACTGTAGCTGGGACACTATATTCTGCACTCTGTTTTTTCTTGCTGATGTTAGCATGTATGGTATGATCATAAACTTATATGGCTGGCCTACAAGGTCACTCTAGCCTGTCCTGCTAATCAATATGATCATGGCTGATCTGCCCCAGACAATTCCTCCTCAGTGCCAGTCTACCACGCCTTCAATTGCCCGATCTTCCAAAAAAAATAATCTACCCCCTCTCTGAATACCCCTAATGATCCAGCCTCCGCAATTCTGCTGGGCGAAGAATTCCAGGGATTCACCACCTTCATAAGGAGCAGAGTTAGGCTATTCGGCCCATCAAGTCCACTCCACCATTCAATCATGGCTGATCCATCGTTCCCTCTCAACCCCATTCTCCTGCCTTCTCCCTGTAACCCCGACGCCCGTACTAATCAATACGCCTTGAAAATACCCATTGACGGCCTGTCTGTGGCAATGAATTCCACATCATCCTCTGATTGAAGAAATTTCCCCTCATTTTCTTTCTATAAGTACGTCCGTTTATCCTGAGGCTTTGCCCTCCAGGTCCTAGACTCTTCCATTGGCAGAAACATCCTCTCCACATCCAGGCATTTCACAATTTGATAAGTTTCAATCAGATCCCCCCCTCATCCTTCTAAACTCCAGCGAGTACAGGCCCAGGGCCGGCAAACAATCGTCATATGTTAACCCAATCATTCCCTGGGATCATCCTTGTAAACCTCCTCTGGAACCAGCACATCCTTCCTCAGATATGGGGCTCAAAACGGCTCACAATATTCCAAATGTGGTTTGACTAGCGCCTTATAGAGCCTCAGCATTACATCCCTATTTTTATATTCTAGTCTTCCTTAATTAAATGCTAACATTGCAAGATTAAGCTTCTAACTATGAAGGCTGCAGGAGGTGCCTCCGGGACACAAAGATCTAGGAGAGGAGAGGAACTGTTCCAGTTTTCCGAGCCCATGGGCCACTGGACTTAGGACTGAATAAATGCCCCAATAATATTTTTAAAACAGTTAGATAGATTCTTGATTAGTGCGGGTGTCAGGGTGTTATGGGGAGAAGGCAGGAGGATGGGGTTAGGAGGGAGAGATAGATCAGCCACGATTGAATGGTGGAGTAGACTCGATGGGTCGAATGGCCTAATTCTGCTCTTATTAGTTATGAATAATGTCGGCACCCACATGTGTAATATTGGCAAAAAAGAATTTCACCGTGCAGTGACTGATGTGACAAATAAAGCATGATTGACTATTGACCATCTCCCACTAGTGAAAACACCTCATCATCTACCCCGTCAATCCTTGCACATCTCAATATTGTCCTCCCTCTTTCTTTCAAACTCCAAGGAAAACAGACCCCCAACCTCTCCAGCCTCTTTAGGTAGGACAACCACCCCATCCTAGTCTGATGAATCTCCACTGAACTGCCTCCAAGGGTTCCAAAACTGTGTGCAGATGTGGCCACACTCAACGCCCATGCAACTGGTCTCCAAACCCTTCACAGTATTTGACTGGAGAAGTTGGGAGATCATGTTGCATTTATATTAGATGTTGGTGAGGCCCCGTTTAGAGTATTGTGTTCGGTTTTGGTCACCTTGTTATAGGAAAGATAAGGCGCTGGTCTGGACGCATTTGGAATATTGTGTGCAATTTTGGGCACCATACCCGAGGAAGGCCCTGGAGAGGGTC
>JAVHYY010000242.1:52500-102500 GCA_035221665.1 Okamejei kenojei | reverse complement strand
TTCGGGGCTGGCGCATGGTGCAGGCTCCAGGTCGGAGGCCATGATCCCCGGGACTGCTCCTGCTGAGAGTCAATGGCACAAGAAGGTGTGTTTCGGGTCAGAGAAACATAGAAAAAAAATAGGTGCAGGAGAAGGCCCTTCTAGCCAACACCAATATTCAATGTGATCATGGCTGATCATCCAAAATCAGTACCCCCTTCATGCTTTTTCCCCCATTTTCCTTGATTCCTTTAGCCCTAAGAGCTCGACCTTCACCCTACCAGTCCTACCAATTCCTCCTTCTTACACATAGGGACATAGACAATAGGTGCAGGAGGAGGCCATTCGGCCTTTCGAGCCTGCACCACCATTCAATATGATCATGGCTGATCATCCAACTCAGTATCCCGTACTTGCCTTCTCTTCATACCCCCTGATCCCTTTAGCCACAAGGGCCACATCTAACTCCCTCTTAAATATAGCCAAAGAACTGGCCTCAACTACCTTCTGTGGCAGAGAATTCCAGAGATTCACCACTCTCTGTGTGAAAAATGTTTTTCTCATCTCTGTCCTAAAAGACTTCCCCCTTATTCTTAAACTGTGACCCCTTGTTCTGCAGTTGTAGTTTAGTTAGAAGATAGCCCTCAAAGAAGGACATATGTAATAGGAGCAGAATTCGGCCCATCAAGTCTCCTCCGTCATTCAATTGTGGCTGATCTATCTCTCCCTCCTAACCCTATTCTCCTGCCTTCTCCCCATAACTCCTGAAACCCGTACTAGTCAATCTCAGCAATCTCAAAACATCCATGTGACTTGGTCTCCACAGCCGTCTGTGGCAATGAACCCCACAGATTCACCACCCTCTGGCTAAAGAAATTTCTCCTCGTCTCCATTCTGAAGGTACGTCCTTTAATTCTGAGGCTGTGGCCTCTGGTTCTAGACTCTCCCACTAGTGGAAACATCCTCTCCACATCCACTCTATCCAAGCCTTTCACTATTTGGTATGTTTCAATGAGGTTCCCCATCATCCTTCTGAACTCCAGTGCAAATCCAAAGGGCGGCACAGTGGCGCAGTGGTAGAGTTGCTGCCTTACAGCGCTTGCAGCGCCTCAGACCCGGGTTTGATATCAACTCCAGGTGCTGTCTGTATGGAGTTTGTACGTTCTCCCCGTGACCTGCGTGGGTTTTCTCAGAGATCTTTGGTTTCCTCCGACACTCCAAAGACGTGCAGGTTTGAGGGTTAATTTGCTAGGTATCAGTGTAAAATTGTCCCTAGTGTGTGTAGGGTAGTGTTAATGCGCGGGGATCACTGGTCGGCGCGGACCCGTTGGGCCAAAGGGTCTGTTTCCGCGCTATATCTCTAAACCAAACTAAATCTACACTAGTCCCACTTGCCTGTGTTTGGCCCATATCCCTCCATTCCCCTCCAATCTGTGTACCTGTCTAAGGTTGCAATAATCCCTGCCTCAACTACCTCCTCCAGCAGCTCGTTCCATACACCCACCATCCTTTAAAGTTTTTCCCAGTTCACCTTAAACCTAATCTAGTCATTGATTCTTTAGAAGGATGAGAGGGAATCTCATTGAAACATATAAGATTGTTAAGGGCTTAGACACGCTAGAGGCAGGAAACATGTTCCCGATGTTGGGGGAGTCCAGAACCAGGAGTCACAGTTTAAGAATGATGGGTCGGCCATTTAGGTCTGAGAAGAGGAGAAACTTCTTCACCCAAACATGTTCCCGATGTTGGGGGAGTTGTAAGATTTGAGAAGTTTTCCCTCATGCTACAATCAACAAAACCAAAGAGCTGCATTTTGGACATTTTTTTTAATACGAGTCTGGGACTGAGAGAGAGAAAAGCTGCGGTCAGTCTTAACAAGGGATGTCACAATCAGTGGGGCCCAAGATGGCCGCAGGACCTCCTGACCAGTCGCAAAAGCTAAACCCCACAGCCCAGACTCTGGGTTTCTTCAAAGTCACGGCCTGAACAATAGATGGATGTTGGCCGTGCAGAAACCCCCGAAACCAGGTTGAAGTCCAGACACTGGGGCGCTGACATCAGCAGGCATCACAATGCCCCAAGCCGACCTACATAGTTAATCTCGTTAAGAGAGCACAATAGCCTATAGAAACCTGGGGTACACAAAAAGCTGGAGAAACTCAGAGGGTGCAACAGCATCTAAGGAGCGAAGGAGATAGGCGACGTTTCGGGTCGAGACCCTTCTTCAGACTGGTCAGGGATCAGGGAAACGAGAGATATAGACGGTGATGTGGAGAGATAAGGAACAATGAATGAAAGATATGCAAAAAAGTATTGATGATAAAGGGAACAAGCCATTGTAAGCTGTTTGTGGTGTGAAAATGAGAAGCTAGAAGAAGCCTAGCCTATAGAAACCTACCTGGCCGGTGATGGGAAAACCAGATAAACCCATCACCTCTTATCGAGAAACAAATTAACAGACCGTCTAGCCATCACCTGTACTCCCGGACATAACGCAGAACAAAGAGAGAGCTCGAAAACCCATCTTGTAAGCAAAGATATTCCGAGATCTGGCGGGAGATAGGACGGGTCAGGATTAGAATAACTGGCCATGATATTTGGGTTTAAGAAGGGAAAAGAAAAAGGAGGGAGACACAGGAGTCACTGAACGAATCTGGAGACTCGCGGAGAGAGAGAGGACACAGGACAGCGCTTAAAAAGTACACGGTGTCTAGTGTGACACACACTCCGGCTGGAGTCCCCGCCACGTGGAAAGAAAAGGAAAGCAGTAGGACCCCTGGGCGAGGTGAACCCCCGGGACCACCCGAAAGACCGAGACGACCGCCGACGACCCTTCCACAGCCACCTAATCGGAGGAAGCAGCACGACCAGCCAGTAACCTCAGTAATCGCCCCATGTTGAGCATGTACCCCGATCCTGCACATCCTGGACATAGTTTAGTGTAGAGGGGAGGGGGAGGGGGTTATATTAACGTGGGTGTAAGTGTAGATGTGTTGGCAAATTTTACGATGTGCCGTACGTTCCCCATCCCGCACTCGAGTATTGTATCGTAGTTATTGCGTCTATGATCCCCGAAACAGGAACTGTAATTATGCATATGCCTTAAAGAACTGTGTCAAAGTATTCGTGTACCATAGTCCCAACCACTAAATAAAAGTTATTTTCCTGTTTAAACTCTGGTCTTCAAATCTGGTCTGGTTGAACTTTCTGCACTATCAACACTCCTGCAACTAAGTCCAGAGTCTAGATCCGTAGGGGGTGAGTGGGTCGAGCCACTCACGGGGAACCCGTGAGCGCAGCCTGGTCGAGGGACCAGAGCAAACCACAGGGACCTTAGGTCGGGCAAAAGCTCGATGCAGAAAACCCTTACAGAGTCCAGAACCAGGGGCCACAGTTTAAGAATAAGGAGTAAGCCATTTAGAACGGAGACGAGGAAACACTTTTTCTCACAGAGAGTGGTGAGTCTGTGGAATTCTCTGCCTCAGAGGGCGGTGGAGGCCGGTTCTCTGGATGCTTTTAAGTGAGAGCTAGATAGGGCTCTTAAAGATAGCGGAGTCAGGGGATATGGGGAGAAGGCAGGAACGGGGTACTGATTGGGGATGATCAGCCATGATCACATTGAATGGCGGTGCTGGCTCGAAGGGCCGAATGGCCTCCTCCTGCACCTATTGTCTATTGTCTATTGGTTCCCCTGGGCAAGAGACTGCGCGTCTACCCGATCTACTCCTCACATGATTTTATACACCTCGATATGAGATATATGGATTTTGGTTCTCTAATCATAGGAATGGCACGGTGGCCATCCAGTGAGTACAGGCCCAGTGCCATCAAACGTCCTTGTATGTTAACCCAATCATTCCTGGCATAATTCTAGTAAACCTCCTCTGGATCCTCATTCACAATTAGCAAGGGAAGGGATAACAACCCAGGGAGCCACATCAGTGGCAAGTGGAGTTTTGTTTAATTATAAGCACAAACACTACTAACTATGACACTTCTGAATGTGTTGATGCTGAGAATGTCTGAGAGTTTTTAGTTTATGTAAGAAGGAACTGCAAATGCTGGTTTACACCAGTACTTTATTTTCGCTCTAGATTCCCTCTGCCGTTCACTCATTCGCAGTCACTCTCTGTTTAAATGATAATCCATCTTTTTGCTTCCTCTCTTATAGAGTTATACAGTGTGTAAATAGGCCCCCTCAGCCTAACTTGTCCATGCAGGCCAACTTGCCCCATCTACACGATCCTATCTGCCTGCATTTGGCCCATATCCCTCGAAACCTTTCTTATCCATGGACCTGTCCAAATGTTCCTTAAACGTCCTATCAGGTCTCCCCAGGGGTCAAGGAAAGAACGTTCACGTCGCGGCTCTGTTTCCACCAAATCTTTCCACCACTACGCACAAGAGCACAAGACGCCGTTGTCTGCAGATGACTCTTCGCTTGAAAGTCCATGAGAAAGATGGTGAGTCACAGGGAAAGACAGTTTAAAAAGAGCGGCAAGTCCCAGGTTCAGGTAATTTACTAATTATCCACCATAGGGAGGAATTATTTACTAATAAAGTAGTTAATTAAGGAAGAGATTAAAAACAAGTACAGTTGTAGCAGAGCGGTCTTGTTGAGGTGAAGAGTCTTGGTGAGTAAAGTGAGAGTCTTTGGCTCAAGAGTCTTCAGCGAGGAGACTGAGGCAAGGAGGCTACACTTGATTTCCAAGCTGTGATTTTTTGTCATTGAAAGCAGGCAGTGAAGAAAGCGAATGGTATGTTAGCATTCATAGCGAAAGGATTTGAATATAGGAGCAGGGAGGTTCTGCTGCAGTTGTAGAGGGCCTTGGTGAGACCACACCTGGAGTATTGTGTACAGTTTTGGTCTCCTAATCTGTGGAAAGACATTCTTGCCATAGAGGGAGTACAGAGAAGGTTCACCAGACTGATTCCTGGGATGGCAGGACTTTCATGTGAAGAAAGACTGGATAGACTCGGCTTGTACTCGCTAGAATTTAGAAGATTGAGGGGGGATCTTATAGAAACGTACAAAATTCTTAAGGGGTTGGACGCAGGAAGATTGTTCCCGATGTTGGGGAAGTCCAGAACAAGGGGTCACAGTTAAGGATAAGGGGGAAGTGTTTTAGGACCGAGATGAGAAAATCATTTTTCACACAGAAAGTGGTGAATCTGTGGAATTCTCTGCCACAGAAGGTAGTTGAGGCCAGTTCATTGGCTATATTTAAGAGGGAGATAGATGTGGCCCTTGTGGCTAAAGGGATCAGAGGGTATGGAGAGAAGGCAGGTACAGGATACTGAGTTGGATGATCAGCCATGATCATATTGAATGGCGGTGCAGGCTCGAAGGGCCGAATGGCCTACTCCTGCACCTATTTTCTACGTTTCTATGTCCGTTGACTAAATGGCAGGTAAGTTGGTGCAGTGTGTTTCCTGCAGGATGTGGGAAGTCAGGGACACTGCTGGTACTTCTGGAAACCACCCCTGCGGATATTGTGTCCAGGTGCAGCTCCTGAATAAATGTGTTGGGAGACTAGAGCACCAGTTGGATGACCTCAGGGCCATCTGGGAAAATGAGAGTTTCCTGGATAAGGCCTACAGTGAGGTTGTCACACCAGGGAGACAGGAAGAGCGAAGGTGAGTGACTGTGAGAAAGAGGAGTAAACGTGGAGTGCAGGAGACCCCGGTGGCTGTACCCAATGAAAACAGGTACACCCTCCTGGGAGCGGACGACACGACAAGACTGAGTGGTTGCCAGGGCTGCGATTCCACCACTGGTGCTGAGGCTCACTGGGGAAGAGTGACGTCAGGCAGAGCCGTAGTGGTGGGAGACTCCATCGTCAGAGGTGCGGACAGGAGATTCTGCGGCAGCAGGCGAGACTCCGGGATGGTGTGTTGCCTCCCTGGTGCCAGGGTCCAGGACATCTCGGAGCGGCTGCACGACCTCCTCAAGAGGGAGGGGGAGCAGCCGGAGGTTGTTGTGCATGTTGGCACGAATGACATAGGTCGGAAGAGGAAGGAGGTTCTGCAACAAGATTTTATGGAATTGGGCAGAAGACTGAAAAGCACGACCTGCAGGGTAGTGATCTCAGGATTGTTTCCAGTAGCTCGTGCTAGTGAAGGTAAGAATAGGAAGATAGTGAATGTGTGGCTGAGGAGTTGGTACACGGGGCAGGGATTCGGATTTAGAAACATAGAAAATAGGTGCAGGAGGAGGCCATTCAGCCCTTCGAGCCAGCACTGCCATTCATTGTGATCATGGGTGATCGTCCCCAATCAATAACCCGTGCCTGCCTTCTCCCCATATCCCTTGATTCCACTAGCCCCTGGAGCTCTATCTAACTCTCTGTTAAATCCATCCTGTGATCTGGATCATTGGGATCTCTTCCGGGGCAGGGGTGACTTGTATAAAAGGGACGGGTTACACCTAAACTGGATTGGGACCAACGTACTAGCGGGAAGGTTTACTTATGCTATACGGGAGGGTTTAAACTAGTTTGGCAGGGGGAGTGGGATCTCGTGCAGGACAGAGGCTCAGGAGAGGCTAGAAGTTGGTATGGAAGGTGGTGTGGGAAAGGTTAGTGGACAGAATAGGCAAAAAGCCGGAGAGCGAGGAAGGAGGGTTGGGTTAAACTGCACGTATTTTAATGCAAGAGGTCTGACAGGTGAGGCAGATGAACTCAGGGCGTGGATAGGTACGAGAGACTGGGACGTAGTAGCCATGACTGAGACCTGGTTAAGGGAGGGGCAGGACTGGCAGCTCAATGTTCCCGGGGTACAGGAGCTTCAGGACAGACTGGGGTGAGGGAAAAAGAGGAGGGGGGGATTGCATTGTTGGTTAAGGAGGATGTCACGGCAGTGTTCAGATGTGACATTACGGATGGTTCGTCTAGTGAGGCTATATGGGTGGAGCTGAGGAACGAGGAAGGGATGATCGCCTTGTTGGGGTTGTACTACAGACCCCCGAATAGTTAACGGGAATTAGAAGAACAAATGTATCGGGAGATTGCAGACAGCTGCAGGCCAAATAAGGTTGTTGTAGTAGGGGATTTCAACTTTCCCAATATAGACTGGGAAAATCATAGCGTGAAGGGTTTAGATGGGGTGCAATTCCTCAAAAGTGTTCAGGAGAGTTTTCTTAAACAGTATGTGGAGGATCTTTGCTGAAAACTCCAATGAGCTAATCAAAACGGCCGGTCAGCGAAGGAGATTGCCTTTGACTGCCTGTAAGTAAATAGCGACCCCACTCCACTGGCTTTGACCAAATGGCAAACTAATTTTTAGTCGAGGCCGATTTTTTTTAAAAAAAATAATCGCAGGAACATAGAAGAAATCTCAACTACGCGGAAACCACTTTCCACCATTAGGGGGAGTGACCAAAACCTCCGGGAACCTCACGGAAAACTTGGGTGGGGCGCAAGGTATCCGGAGGTTTCCGTTCAGGTTTCATAAGTGGGACCGGGGCTTTTGGACTCAGAAATCACAGAGGGGGAACAGCGAGAGAAGGTGTTGCAGAACTCCCATTGGAGAGAGAAGCAGAACTTTTTCAAAGAAGACACACCTGGAAGAAATTTCACAGTGGAGCAGACAAAATGTGTAGGAAGTACAGGTGCTGGTTTACACCGAATATGGACACAAAATGCTGGAGTAACTCAGCGGGTCAGGCAGCATCTCTGGGGAAAAGCAATGGGTGACGTTTCAGGTCGAGACCCTTCCTCAGAATGGAATAAAATACATTTTGACAGTTACATGGATAAGAAAGGTTTCGAGGGACAATTTAAGTTTTTTTACCGAAGCTAATTAATCTCCAAACCTGTACAACCTCGTGAGGAAACCGGAGCAGCTGGAGAAAACTCAATTGATCACGGACAGACAGCATCTGTAGTCAGGATCGAACCTGGGTCTCTGGCGGTGTAAGGCAGCAACTTGCTGCTGTGCCACTGAGCCACCCCAAACTCCCCAACAAAAAAAGTTTCAGCCTATCCAACCTCTCCCTATAACTCAAGTGGAATTGCCGCGCATTTTTCCTTTGAGACCAAGATCCTTGCTATCAGAGGTTCTACTGCAGTTGTACAGGGCCTTGGTGAGACCATACCTGGAGTATTGTGTACAGTTTTGGTCTCCTAATCTGAGGAAAGACATTCTTGCCATAGAGGGAGTGCAGCGAAGTTTCACCAGACTGATCCCTGGGATGTCAGGGCTTTCATATGAAGAAAGACTGGATAGACCCGGCTTGTACTCGCTAGAATTTAGAAGATTGAGGGGGGATCTTATAGAAACTTACAAAATTCTTACAGGGTTGGACAGGCTAGATGCAGGAAGATTGTTCCCGATGTTGGGGAAGTCCAGAACAAGGGGTCACAGTTTAAGGATAAGGGGGAAGTCTTTTAGGACCGAGATGAGAAAAACATTTTTCACACAGAGAGTGGTGAATCTGTGGATTTCTCTGCCACAGAAGGTAGTTGAAGCCAGTTCATTGGCTATATTTAAGAGGGACTTAGACGTGGCCCTTGTGGCTAAAGGGATCAGGGAGTATGGCGAGAAAGCAGGTACAGGATACTGAGTTGGATGAGCAGCCATGATCATATTGAATGGCGGTGCAGGCTCGAAGGGCCGAATGGCCTACTCCTGCACCTATTTGCTATGTTTATATGTTTCTATATCAGGTAGTATATAAGTCCTCACGGCCAAAAAATGTGCCCTATTGTCCTGGGACCCGTGCTTGATTGATTGAATTGACTGAAAGATTGAGCATGGTAAAAGGCCCTTTGGCCCACTGAGTCCATGCTAACCCTATTCATACTATTCTCTTATCCAAGTTTCACCTCCATTCCCTGCAGGCTCGGGACAATTTACAGGAGCTCATCAGCCTACACATTTGCATGTCTTTGGAATGTGGGAGGACACAGGAACACCCGGAGGAGCCCCACATGGACACGGAGAGAATGTGCACCCTCCACACAGACAGCACAGACGCAGTCACAGGGAGAACGTGCAAACTCCACACAGACAGTAGTGAACCCGGGTCTCTGGCGCCGTGAGGCAACGGCTCTACCAGCTGTTAACAATCAATATCGGGCACAGCACCAGTTCGGTCACAGCACCGAAGCAGGCCCAACTTACGCATGCCTTCTCCCCATAACCCCTGACACCCGTGCTGATCACCCTTACCACTCATCCCCATTATCTGCCTAATTCCACATTCGTGCTGGTAGGAGCCTGCTGTGAAAACTGTCAGTTATTTCACTGAAGATAGATACTAAATGCTGGAGTAACTCAGCAGGACAGGCAGCATTTCTGGATAGAAAGCAACGGGTGACGTTTGGGGTTGAGACCCTTCATCTCCCTCAGCATTTTGTGTCTATCTTGGGTTTAAACCAGCATCTGCGGTTCCTTCCTACACATTTCGTCGAGCATGCTTCACCTGGTGCATTGGGATAACCTATTGGGGATGTGCCAGGCGCTTCACAAATGCAGCTCAGTCTTTTTTTCACACCCTCAGATCTGAAATAGAAACATAGAGACATAGAAAATAGGTGCAGGAGTAGGCCATTCGGCCCTTCGAGCCTGCACCGCCATTCAATATGATCATGGCTGATCATCCAACTCAGTATCCTGTACCTGCCTTCTCTCCATACCCCCTGATCCCTCTAGCCACAAGGGCCACATCTAACTCCCTCTTAAATATAGTCAATGAACTGGCCTCAACTACCTCCTGTGGCAGAGAATTCCAGAGACTTACCACTCTCAGTGTGAAAAATGTTTTTCTCATCTCGGTCCTAAAAGACTTCCCCCTTATCCTTAAACTGTGACCCCTTGTTCTGGACTTCCCCAACGCCGGGAACAATCTTCCTGCGTCTAGCCTGTCCAACCACTTAAGAATTTTGTAAGTTTCTATAAGATCCCCCCTCAATCTTCTAAATTCTAGCGAGTACAAGCCATCCAGTCTTTCTTCGTATGAAAGTCCTGCCATCCCAGGAATCAGTCTGGTGAACATTCTCTGTACTCCCTCTATGGCAAGAATGTCTTTCCTCAGATTTGGAGACCAAAACTGTACGCAATACTCCAGGTGTGGTCTCACCAAAACCCTGTACAACTGTGAGGGATAAAGTGATTAAACCCCACTATTGTAAGGGGCTTTAAAGAGGATTCAAACCGATAGAGGCCAGGAAGAGGGTTCTGACACAGCTGTGTATAAAAGTTACCAGAGCAGTCCTTGAGTAAGAATTGATAGCATTGTATAGCGGTAGAAGGGAGTGATGTAGATAGACCCCTATCAGTAGAAGGTAGTGATAGATGGGACCCTTGTCACTATAGCTTAGCTTTAGTGCTGATATAGGAGAACTGAGAGAGTTCAGTTGGAGGTGAGTAAAACTAGGGCAGGTCATAGACAACTGAGCATGCTTAATAAAATAAATGAATATTACAACACACCCCTGGTCAAGAAACTGCTCATTACCAGGCACATGTCTGGACATGCGATGTATGATGTGGGAGGTACTGGGGGGATGTACCTACAGATTGTGCACCTCAGTGCCTGATTGGGGAAGGATCCGAAGGGGAGGTTGGATGTAGAATTGTGTGTATAAAGGGGTTTACCTTTCTGTCTTTGGTGTGTCTCAACTTGGAGAGGCACCCGACTCTGCAGACTCGCAAATAAAGAATCTCTTGCTTCCACGATTTAGTCTCTGAGTAGTGATTGTGAGCACACCGCATATCTCACAAAGTGGGGGCTCGTCCGCGATCGCCACTCCGGCCGCTCGGTGGAGGCAAAGAAGGAAGGGAAGGTGCACCCTGCTGATTTCAGCAGTCTCTGATCTCCTTGCTTGCCATCAGCGGTTTGAGCGAGTGATATTCGGACAAGAGACTCAGGAAGCAAGAGGGAGTGTCAGATAAATAAACAAGGGACGGTCGAGCGATTCTTGTGCACAAGACCCGGGTAAGAAAACAGACTATTAAGTATTGCCTGGGCGACCGGGGGTCTGTCGGACGGGAATAGTCCGATAAGATAAAGATAACCGGAACGGGAAAAGTAAGAGTCCGGGGGGGGGGAAACAGGACAAGGCTCACACTGGTGAAGAGCCGCACATTCTGCCTGATAGTCCATTGGGGCGAATGTGGCAATCTTGGGGAGAAGGAAGCCCCGGGGGTAAAGATAAGGAGACTACGATTAAGTTCTGTTATTTTGATTAACCAAAGGAACCAGTAAAGGGGAGTTCAGTCTGGTGACACTGGACTGCACAGAATATTCAGAGTATCACCCAGGCATTGCAAAATCTAAGGAAAATCACAGTGCCAAATGTTTTAAGTACAAAAAGTTAAAAAAGAAAGGAGCAGCACGTGAAAGAAATATTGAGTTGTTTCACACAATCTCATTGAAGTAAGAATGGAACTAATGTGATTTTTTGTGTAAAAACCGGTTTTGTATGAATGAGGAAGTTTATATATGTGATAGGTTTGTTTGCTGTAGGCCACATGCTGTAAAGGTATGTATGTGTGTGTTCCTTTAAGAAATTGTAAGCAATGGGTAGGTTACGAACAGCTGTAAGGTAACGAACAACGCTTTGTATCATCGCAACTTAAAAGGGGAAAGTTGGAAAATGTAGGTTGCTTGGCTTCTATAGATTTCTTTTCAGTAAAGTTAATTTGGAAAATTGTTAGTCGTATGTATTTAAACTAGGAATTGGAATTTGGGAATTGTAGGGTAAATGGTTTGAACAAAATTAGAAATAAGTTAATTGCTGAACAACAAGCAGCTTTTATGGTTTGTTTAGATAAACATTCTGGTTGGAGAAGGGTAATAAATTAATGGGGCCCAGGGGAAAAAAAAAGAAGTTGGCAGACAATGATCTCAATAATGGGAAGTTTATTTACTTCAGAAGAAAGACAGATGGTCAGACAAGCAGGAATAAAGATCTGGGAAAAGGGATTGGGTGAAAAACAAGTCAGAATCTCGGGGGTAGGGGGAATCTGATGACTGCCCCCGAGGTAGAAGGGGTGGTGGTAAAATATGAGAATCGAGAAGTCAGTGGAAGATTTTAAAAGGAGGATAAACTATCTGAGAAGTAAGAAATTGAGTTTAGAATGAGAAAGAAGGCAGATCAGAAAGGATTAAAGTGGGAAGCAGAGGGATAAATTGATGAGACTGCTTTAAAAAGATAAGAGCAGGCCAGACACAGTTTATCCTTTGGGGCACCCGTAAACTGAGAGTGCCAAGAAATACCTTACCCAATATTCCTGATGGGGCAGGAAATGGATTATGGCTTTGGAGGACGATTATTGGCTATGGGAGATTTGAAGGCACTGTTGGTGAAAGTGATAGGAACCACTAAACTGACAGAACTCCTGAAGATGGCTGGTATAAAAAATGGCAATAACATGCTGTTTGACACAGTCAGGCAGGGGGTATGGCAGGCCCTCAGACAAAAATCCAGCAGCCTATCTGGAGAACAAGCTGAAAAGGTGAAGACTGGAAACTGAACAAAAATAGAAGGCAACCAGTTAATGAACATTATATTTTGAACCACTGTGGTGGATGTCATTCCTCCTAAAGTCAAGTCTAGATTGGAGGAGGTGGTGGGATTGTAATCTATTTCCCACCCCTGATTCAGTGATCATTTGGTCAATGAGGTTGAGAAATATCGCAAAGATAGGAAAAAGACTTGCAGACCAGCAGGAAGAGGTGCAGAGAAAAAATGATGCAAATGTAACTTGAAGAGCTCAAAAAGAAAAGAGCGTGAAAAAAGGAAAGACAATGTTGTCAGTAACAACAGACCTGGTTGAAAAGTCTGAAATAAGTGATGCACCGACACACAGTGAGTCCTATGACAGAGCCAAACAGGGGCCAGAGATTCCATGCCAATAATAAATGTATTTGGGAGAGTGTTTCCTCAAATGCCCTATCAGGAGTGAAATAAATCTGGATATAAGCCCAGACAGGACTGGGGTCCCCAAGGGAGGGAGGGATCTCAAGGAAGAGGTCAAGGAAGGCTAGTAAGGAGATAGGTAATGGATAAGGTGTGTTGGGGATGTGAACAGGTACGATAATCAGGAAATAATAATAATAATATTAAGATAATGGGTGAACATAGCTATGGTAAGAACATTAAGAAGAGGTATTAAATACACCTAGGCTAGGATGCGGCAGGGTTTTAAATACTAGGGCCATGATTTTAATCAGATGTTGTAGGCAGATTTGGAAGGTGTTGATATAGTATGTGGATGATTTGTTGGTTTGTTCCACAAGTGAAAAGCAATGTGAGAGAGAGACATTGTAATTATCTTGGAAAAGATGGCATAGGAGGTCATAATGTATCAAGGAAGAAGTTGTTGTTTTGTCAGCAGCAGGTAGAATATTTTGGACAAGTAATATCTAAAGAAGTAAAAGCTATAGCGCAGGATCAAATTGAAGCGATAATTGAAGTTCCCAAACCTCAGACAGTAGAACAGATGATGATGATATTGGGAATGGCAGGATATAGTTCAGACTAGATTGGGAAGTATGTTGAAATTGTGATGCCATTAAGAAAAATAATGAAGGAAGAAGGACACACAAGTCTGAGAAATGTTTTACAGTCAGAGCCTTTGAATGAAGGGGACAAAAAGGTTTTGCTTGTGGATGTTTCTTGTTAAAGGGATCATAATAGCAAGTATGCAGGGTTTGAAGTGATGCATCAGGATGAATTAGACTTTAAGGTAATTAAATTGGAAGCTTGCCTGCAATCTTGCTTAGCTCAATTGGCAGAAATTAAGGCTTTACGAGCAGCATATGTACATGGAGTCTGGCACATGTTTGGAGCAGTAGGGAAACAGAAAGGCTTTGAGAAAAGCAACGGAGACCCCATGCAAAGTTAGCAGTGTCCCCCTGTGAAATGTTGTTTGGGTTACCTTATTTGGGAAAGATAGAAGGAATACCCACCATAGAGGGCAGTGATGTATTCTTAAGGAACTGTTTACTGGCAGTATCTCGTTCCCTTACAGAATTAAAAGCTAAAGGATTATTGGCGCAAAGCCCACCACTCGACTTTCCAATACATGCTGTAAAGGCCGGCGACTGGGTACTGGTCAAGAATTGGAAGGAGGAGAAACTCCAGCCCAGGTGGACCCACCCATACCTAGTATTACTGACAACCGAGACAGCAGTATGAACAAAAGAAAAAGGGTGGACCCACGCAATCCGGGTTAAAGGACTCGTTGATCCACCCGCTCCTGATAAGGAGGAACAGTGGATGGTGAAGCCAGGAAATAAGCCCCTAACATTAACTTTTAGAAAAAATAAATGTATAACTAGCAGTATGAAAGGAGCATTTGTGGTATTGCTTGCTCTGCATGTAATTATGGTAAAAAGTATTAATAACTGTGATAAATGTTATCATCCTATCAGATACGGAGGGCGGACAACCAGATCATTCACTTATCATTCCCATGTGAACGATGCTTGCTATAACCTGAGGACTAGAACTATTTTGAGGACGGGGGAAAGAAGTATTATAGGGTAGAGAATAGAGGATATGTAGGGAGGTTTGGGTACGTTACCTGCCCAAATGGGGAGAGATGCGTTTGTATGACTAGGACAGGGCAGTTAGGTCTCTCTTTCCATGCCTTAGGATGGACATTAGACAAAATGAAGGAGGAAGTAATAACAAGGTTAATGAAAGTAGTGGTCACCAAGCCTCCCCCTCCCCCACCTACTCGGCCTCAATTGCACCAGACACTGTACGAAGAAATAAAGAAGCAGATTGAGATCCCTGAAGGAGGAAAAAACCTGTTTGTGGACTTGGCCCTCCGAATAGCTGGAACCCTGAATGTGACTAACTGTTGGCTCTGTGGCGGACCACTGATGAGCTCACGTTGGCCGTGGAGAGGATCCATTGTTGAAGTATGGGACCTGATGGAGTGGAACCTGACAGTTGGACAAGACCGAGATCCCCAGGCACGGGTCCTGACAAACGCTCCGGTTGGGACTGAGTGTATCTCTAGGCCCTGGGCAAAGGATGCCGTCCTAGTAGGCAGCAGCCCCTGCCAGCGCATCGTCACCCAGTGGCCAAATCAGTCCCGAGTGTGGTAGCCAGAGGAGTCTAAATGGTATCCGACTAAGAAAGACGGGAGAAACTGCACTATCTGGATGAAGACCGATGGAATGGAATCGACTGGACTATGGAACTGCACCGGGAACAACCCTTATCAAGGAATCCCGGTGTTGCGAGACATATGGAACAAGGTTACCTCTAGTGGACCAGCCCCTGAAGGACTGTTATGGATATGCGGACACAAGGCATACTCAGTGTTGCCAACAAATTGGAGCGGGACTTGCTTTATTGGACTGGTACAACCGGGATCTTTCCTGTTAAAAACCGAAGAAGGGCGGTCGCTAGGAACACCTGTATTTGACGACCTATATCGGAAGAAGAGGAAAATAGACATTGGAGAATGGGAAGATGATGAATGGCCACCCGCAAGAATCATCTCATACTATGGACCAGCCACTTGAGCACAGGATGGATCCCGGGGCTACCGAACCCCGGTATACGTTAAACCGGATCATAAGACTCCAGGCAGTAGTGGAAGTAATTACCAACCAAACTGCGGTGGCACTGGAGAAGCTGGCAAAGCAGCAGACACAGATGAGAGCAGCAATATACCAGAACCGGTTGGCCCTAGATTACCTCCTGGCAAAAGAAGGAGGGGTATGCGGGAAATTCAACCTTTCTAATTGCTGTCTAAACATCGATGACAATGGACAGGCAGTGATGGACATATCAGAAGGAATCCATAAGTTGGCACATGTTCCAACACAAAAGTGGAATTTGATTATGGGTACCCGATGGTGGGATTCCATCCTCGGAGGAACATGGTGGAGAACGGTGGGACTCGTGTTTCTATGTGCAGGGGCTGGACTGATCTTTATCCCCTGTTGCATCCCTTGTTTTAGGGAACTTATTACAAGGAGTATAAGTCAGATGCAGGCTGTAGTCATGCCTATGGGAGAGAAAGGGGAAATACAGAAAATAATGATAATGCGGCCAGGAAAGGTCCATGATCTACAGGAAAAGGAGATTAGGACAATGTTACGTCAATTCGAACTGAAGGAGCTTGAAATTGAGGTTTAATCAATAGATGTGTAGCAAAAGAAAAAGGGTGGATTGTGAGGTATAAAGTGATTAAACCCCACTATTGTAAGGGGCTTTAAAGAGGATTCAAACCAATAGAGGCCAGGAAGAGGGTTCTGACACAGCTGTGTATAAAAGTTACCAGAGCCATCCTTGAGTAAGAAGTGATAGCATTGTATAGCGGTAAAAGGGAGTGATGTAGATAGATCCCTATCAGTAGAAGGGAGTGATTGATGGGACCCTTGTCACTATAGCTTAGCTTTAGTGCTGATATCGGAGAACTGAGAGAGTTCAGTTGGAGGTGAGTAAAACTAGGGCAGGTCATAGACAACTGAGCATGCTTAATAAAATAAATGAATATTACAACACACCCTGGTCAAGAAACTGCTCATTACCATGCACATGTCTCGACATACGATGTATGATGTGGGAGGTACTGGGGGGATGTACCTACAGATTGTGCACCTCAGGGCCCTGATTGGAGAGGGTCAAAGGAGAGGAGGTGGAATGTAGAATTGTGTGTATAAAGGGGGTTTACCCTTCTGACTTCGGTGTGTCTCAACTTGGAGAGGCACCCGACTCTGCAGACTCGCAAATAAAGAATCTCTTGCTTCCACGATTTAGTCTCTGAGTCGTGATTGTGAGCACACCGCATATCTCACACAACTGCAGTAGAACCTCCCTGCTCCTATACTCAAATCCTTTTGCTATGAATGCTAACATACCATTTGCTTTCTTCACTGCCTGCTGCACCTGCATGCCTACCTTCGATGATTGGTGTACCATGACACTCAGGTCTCGTTGCATCTCCCCTTTTCCTAATCTGCCACCATTCAGATAATTCTCAGATAATGTCCTCAGATTTGGAGACCAAAACTGTACTCAATACTCCAGGTGTGGTCTCACCAAGACCCTGTACAACTGCAGTAGAACCTCCCTGCTCCTATACTCAAATCCTTTTGCTATGAATGCTAACATACCATTTGCTTTCTTCACTGCCTGCTGCACCTGCATGCCTACCTTCAATGATTGGTGTACCATGACACCCAGGTCTCGTTGCATCTCCCCTTTTCCTAATCTGCCACCATTCAGATAATTCTCAGATAATGTCCTCAGATTTGGAGACCAAAACTGTACTCAATACTCCAGGTGTGGTCTCACCAAGACCCTGTACAACTGCAGTAGAACCTCCCTGCTCCTATACTCAAATCCTTTTGCTATGAATGCTAACATACCATTTGCTTTCTTCACTGCCTGCTGCACCTGCATGCCTACCTTCAATGATTGGTGTACCATGACACCCAGGTCTCGTTGCATCTCCCCTTTTCCTAATCTGCCACTATTCAGATAATTCTCAGATAATTTCCTCAGATTTGGAGACCAAAACTGTACTCCATACTCCAGGTGTGGTCTCACCAAGACCCTGTACAACTGCAGTAGAATGCAACTTTCCACCACTATTAAACTCAGCCTTACCTCAGGATTCAGCAGTCCTGTGTTAGTTGTTTTGCTCCTGGAGACACAAATGTGATCAGGGTGTGTGGAGATGGCTGCAAGGTGTCCCCTTCCTAACTGAGCCTGTTTTGTCCCATCGTTGCCATGGCAGCCTATCCCCGCCCGTAAGGCCGACGATTGGACAGAAGCCCACGCCCACTCCATGACTGACGTCGGCCCCAGCCAATCACCGACCCGCATTCTCGGAAGGCGGCCCGCATTGCATCCTGGAACTTGTAGTCCACCGTACGCCTGCCGCGACGGCCCTCGTGTACGCGCAGGCGCGGAAGTAGGCAGCCGCATTGCATCACGGGACCTGTAGTCCGCCGTGTACCCACGTCAATGCGGAGCAGGCCGCGGGGGACTACAACTCCCAGTTCGCCCGGCGCTGCAGTCGCTTGCGGCGGGTCTGGATTTGAATGGACGTTGGTTAATTTGGCGCGATATTCGGGACGAAAGGAGACCGTGAGGAGAACGGGGCTTTTTTTTGTTGCTTTTTTAATTTAACGCGAATAAATAGCTGGAACGCGAATAAAGCGATCAAATCTGAGGAAAATGATGGCAAACGAAATGGCGTCGAGTGGAAGGCGACCGTGTGGATGTGAGTAGCTGGATGTGTAAACACGGCGAGCAATAGTTGAGTTTGAGAAAGAACTGCAGATGCTGGTTTTAAAGTCACAAAATGCTGGAGTAACTCGGGGCAGGCAGCGTCTCTGGAGGGAAAGAATTGGTACAATATACAATACAATATGTATTCAATGTCATTTGAACCTCAGTGATCTGTTTCTACAGCCATACAAACAAAATAAACTTCTACAAGACACACAAACAATGCAATTCACACAAACATTGGGTCGAGACCCTTCTTCAAACTGAGTTACTCAAACATTTTGTGTCTATCTGCAGTCCTTTCCCATGAGGTGAGGTTGAACAAACTTGTACTATTTTTCTCTGGTGTGTCTGAGGTGAAGAGGAGACCTGTTAAAGGTATAGGGAATCATAAAGTAGACAGTCAGAGCCCCTTACCCCACCCAGGGTGGAAATGTCAAAGACTAGAAGGCATAGCTTTACGGTGAGAGGGGCAAAATGTAAAGATGTGCAGGGCAAGTTTTTCTTGCCTGGAATGTGCTTCCAGCTGTGGTGGTGGAGGCAGATACCGTAGTGTTTAAGAGACATTTAGTGTAAGAAGGAACTGCAGATGCTGGTTTAAACCGAAGATAGTCACAGAATGCTGGAATAACTCAGTGGGACAGGCAGCATCTCTGGAGCGAAGGAGTGGGTGATGTTCTGGTCTGAATTACCCGTTCGCTCTTCATATACAGATAAAATCTTTTAAGATTCTTCTTAACATATCTTATCTGCCAGGAACACCTCATCGCCGGTTCGTCCTCCTCATTTCCCGCCTGTGTACTCCTACATCCATTATAATCCTTTTGTATTCTATCTCTATGTGCAAATATGGAATGGTGAAAGGAACTGCACACCTGAGGTGGAAGAGCGGCAGACTGGGACAATGTCAAAGTCAAAATGCTCCTTCAGACTGAGACTTTCAAATTCAGACTGAGTGTCAGTGGATTCGTATCAAGTATATGGGAGTCCCCTGACTCCCCTGAATGGGAGTCCTCTGAAGAAAGGTCTCAACCCGAAACGTCACCTATTCCTTACTCCAGCTTTTCAAGTCGTCGTCAAGTCAAGAGAGTTTATTGTCCAGTGTCCCAGATAGAACAACGAAATTCTTGCTTTTTGTGTCTATCTTCCCTCTACTCCAGGCAGCATTCTGGTAAAACCTCCACTGCACTCACTCCAAAGTGTTCACATCCTTCAGGTAATGGGGCGACTAAAATGCATGCAACACATCGAATGCAGCCAAACCAAATTCTTCTAAAGGAGCATTTTGACTTTGACATTGTCCCAGTCTGCCGCTCTTCCACCTCACCTCAGGTGTGCAGTTCCTTTCACCATTCCATATTTGCATATAGAAATAGAATACAAAAGGATTATAATGGATGTAGGGGTACACAGGCGGGACATGAGGAGGACGAACCGGCGATGAGGTGTTCCTGGCAGATAAGATATGTTAAGAAGAATCTTAAAAGATTTTACCTGTATATGAAGAGCGAACGGGTAATTAGGGGGAAAATAGGTCCACTTAAGTATTGGTGTATGGAGATGTAAGAAATTACTGAGGTCTTAAATGAATACTTCTCATCTCTGTTTAGCATGGAGAAGGACGGCAGGAAAAAACAAGGTAAAGAAGGCATATGGCATGCCTGCCTTCATTGTTCGGGGCATTGAGTATGAGTCATGATGCAGCTTTATAGGGTGTTGGTTAGGCTGCCCGCGTACAGTTCTGGTCAAAGGTTCTTTATTAGTCACATACACCAATTGGTGTAGTGAAATGCTTCTTGCCAATGCAGCACATAAAAAAGGAATACAGGCATAACATTAATAAAGGAATTTAAACATAAAAAACATCCCCCCACAATGGTTTCCATTATGAGGGAAGGCACAATGTCCAGTCCCCATGTCCACCCATAGTCGGGCCTATTTGGGCCTCCGCAGTTGCCTATTACGGAGGCCTGATGTTCCAGGCCCTTCGCGCTGCATGATGGTGCTCCGGCGTCGGGAGAATCCTCACTGCGGCTTGGGATACCTGGAAGAGCTGCTTCCTTGCTCGAGACTGCGGCTTCCGAAGCCGACAGGCCGCGCTGGATGGAGCTCCACTACTGGCGATCTCGACGAGAGATCCCAGGCTCCCGATGTAAAGTTCAGCGCGGCTGGCCGCTCCACAGACCCACAGCTCCGCAATGTTTTTCTCGGCGGTCTCAGCTCACCGGAGTTCTAGTGCGGCGACCCAGTTGCCTCGATGTATGGAGGCTTTGGAAAGTGCGCAGAGGAGGTTTACCAGAATGATGCCTGGATTAGTGAGTATTAGTTACAGGCAAAGGTTGGACAGACAATTGTTTTGTTTGGAACACCGGAGGTTGAGGAGAAACCTGTCGGAAATATATAAAAGAATAGGGTAGAGAGTAAGAACCTTTTTCCAGGGTGTTGAACAAGTCGAAACGTCACCTGTCCACGCTCTCCAGCGATGCTGCCTGACCTGCTGAGTTACTCCAGCACTCTGTGAAACGTCACCTATCCATGATCTCCACAGATGCTGCCCGACCTGCTGAGTTACTCCAGCACTCTGTGAAATGTCACCTATCCATGTTCTCCAGAGATGCTGCCTGACCCGCTGAGTTACTCCAGCACTCTTGTCTTTTGTTGACATGACCTGTATCAGCCGACGTGTGAGTTGACAGCTACTCGATTGGATCAGGGTAGCGAATATCTCTCCCAGAAGAACTCTAGTGATTGTCTTTAACAGTCACCCAGTAATTTCTTTATTTATTTCTGATACTAGCTTTTAATTATTTCGTTACGTGACATTAAATGTCCCGTCTGCATAGTGACGTGAACTAGTGGCTCTGGATCATTGGTTTAGGCCAAAAGGTTCTGTAAAAAATAAATCAAAATTTCCTTGTAAAACTCTTTTAGACCTTCCTCCTCTTGCTTTAAAGCTATGCCCTCTAATGCACCTCTTGTTTAGTTTAGTTTATTGTCTCGTGTATCGAGGTACAGTGAAAAGCTTTTTTTGCATGCTAACCAGTCAGCAGGAACTTTATACATGATTACAACTGAGCCATTCATAGCGTTACAGATACACGATAAAGGGAATACGGTTCGCGCAAGATAAACTCCAGTTAAGTCCGATTAAAGATAGTCCGAAGATCTCCTGTGAAGTAGATAGTAGCTCAGGACCACTCTTGTTGTCGATAGGATGATTCATTTGCCTGATTTCAGCTGGGTAGAAATTGTTCCTGAATCTGGAGATATGCGTTTTCACACTTCTGCACCTCTTGCCGAATGGGAGAGGGGAGAAGGGTGAATGACTGGGGTGAGACTCTTCCTTGATTATGCTGGTGGCCTTGCTGAGGCAGCGTGAAATGTACAGTGCCCCCCATAATGTTTGGGACAAAGACCCATCATTTATTATTTATCTCCACAATTTGAGATTTGTAAAGAAAAAAAAATCACATGTGGTTAAAGTGCACATTGTCAGATTTTATTAAAGGGTATTTTTATACATTTTGGTTTCACCATGTAGAAATTACAGCTGTGTTTATAAACAGAGCATCACCAGAGAAGACACCCAGCAACTGGTGATGTCCATGAATCGCAGACTTCAAGCAGTCATTGCATGCAAAGTATATGCAACAAAATACTAAACATGACCACTTTCATTTACACAATATTGCTGTCCGAAACATGATGGTGCCCTGAAATGGGGGGACTATGTATAAACACAGCTGTAATTTCTACACGGTGAAACCAAAATGTATAAAAATGGCCTTTAATAAAATCTGACTCTGCATTTTAACCACATGTGATTTTTATTTTATTTTTTCTCTATTAGAAATCTCAAATTGTGGAGTACAGAGGCAAATAAATAAATGGTGGGTCTTTGTCCCAAACATTATGGAGGGCACTGTAACTCGGCAGGTCAGGCAGCATCTCTGGAGAGAAGAAATAGGTGACATTTCTCCAGACCCAATACAAATTTCAATGAGGTCCCCCCCCCTCATTCCTCTAAACTCCAGCAAGTACAGGCCCAGTGCCGTCAAACACTCTGTTTATCCAGGGTCACTCTTGGTGAAATGAGAGAATGTATTTGTCCCAAACATTATGGAGGGCTCGGTAGATGGAGTCAATTGGATTGATGATACTCAATTGGATTGAGTCCAATTCAAGGGAGGTTGGATTGAAACTGGGCCACGAGGGTGAAATTGTGGTAAAAGTTGTTGAAACAGTTGTTGTGTAGCCTAGCTGCAGTTTAATTTAGAGATACAGCGCGGGAACAGGCTGTTCGGCCCACCGGGTCCGTGCCAACCAGCGATCCCTGGACATTAACACTACACACTGGGGACAATTTACATCTATACCAAGCCAATTATCCTACAAACGTGTACGTCTTTGGAATGTGAGAGGAAACCGAAGATCTCGGAGAAAGCACTTGCAGTTCACGGGGAGAACGTACAAACTCCTGTAGTCAGGATTGAAGCTGGGTCTGTGGCGCTGCGCCACCACGCCAAGTTTCAGCATGCAGGGGGCAGGCAGGTATCAGCATTCAATGTCGTCACAATATTCATTGTGAGCCTGTGAATGATTGTGACTGAACTGATTCCATTCAGTTTTTCAAAGGCCATGGACGGTTTGCTTTCCCCTTGGTAGTAGTCCATTTGCTTTTGTTTATACCTAGAAACAAGTACGTGCAGATGCTGGTTTACATAAAAAGACACAACATGCTGGAGTAACTCACCAGGTGAAGCAGCAACAGTGGAGAACACAAATAAGTGACATTTGGGTTTGGGGCTCTTCATCGGTCTGAATTTTTGACCAGCGTACAAAACCTCGTGACTTAATTCCTATACCTAACTATGCCCAGTCCCGACCCGAAACGTCACCTATTCATGTTCTCCAGGGATGCTGCCTGAATGGGCCAAATGCAAACAAATGGAACTAGCATGTTATGCCATCTTGGTTAGCATGGACAGGATGGGTCGAAGGGCCTGCTTCCATGCTGTAGTAGTCTGATTCCACGGAGACCCATAAACTGCAGTATGAAGTGGCACATGGATCTGTTGTGTATAGATTTGTAATTGAAATTAATTTGCAGCCCCGTTTTTCTCCCAGACAAAGGGGGAATTGTTTTCGTAGACATGGCCAACGCACGTTCACTTCATCAATTACTCTTTCTTTCCATAAATCTCTACGTGTGTTTAATGAGCAGCTCCTCCCTGTGTGTAAACACTGGATACTGGGAGTCTGCCAAAAGCCAATTTGTTTTAAGTAGGAAAGATTGTTTGGGCCAGTGAGTTGGTCAGATGTAGTAACATTTGACTCTGCCCTGCTAATCCCAATGGCTGCTCCAGCAATGTCTCACTTTTTCCTGAATACAAAGAATGTATAAATCGATTCACCGAATGGTTAGTGGGTTCTTTGTTGTGTCTGTCCTGTCACTGTACCTGCCTGATCTCAGCCTTTTGGAATGGTGCCTCTTGGTTTTGATTTCGACAAAAATGTCTGACGTAATCTAAATCTGAGTTTTCCAATCTGCTCCCGGAGAAGGGCACCTCGCGTTTTCCGCCTGCTTGATTTGCACGTTTTTAGAAAAACGTGCTTGTCTAATTACTACCAAAGTTTAATTTAGGTGCTCCTATTTCTGGAATAACATCCTCAAATTCATTCCGGGCAGCGCAGCCATGCGGTGTCTGGCATGGGTTTAATTTACTCACTGCATTTCAAGTGTGTAACCCCTTCCCGTAAAGAGTGAGGCGCCTGTACTCGGCAGCTTTGACTTGCCAAGTACTATTGACAAGGGAACCAAAGGAGGCATACTGTCGTTTTCACACCTTACCCTTCCAGATCTCTAGTTTTCCCCCCTCCCCTGACTCTCAGTCTGAAGAAGGGTCTTGACCAGAAACGTCACCCTTTCCTTCTCTCCAGAGATGCTGCCCGTCTCGCTGAGTTACTCCAGCATTTTGTGTCTACCTTTGGAATTAATTTTTATTTTTATTTTTATTTTTAATTAGAAGCAATTGTACAAGGATAAAACGTTCGGCATCTGCAATTATACAATTATTGTACAGCTTATTTTTTAACATTATCTAAATTTTTAAAAAAAGGAAATTAAATTTAAAGGATAGGTGAGTGGGTCTGATTTTGAGTGGCTGAAGGATGGACTATACGACAAAGGCTTGAGGTGAAAAGGAGACAAAGGATGTCAGATAGGAGGAGTGAAATGTGAAGCCAGAATGAGGGGATAACATAGCATTTCCACAACTAGACTTCAGAGATACAACACGGAAACGGGCGCTTTGGTTCACTGAATCTGCGCCGACCAGCGATCGCTGCTGTAGACTTGCTATATCGTACATAACAGGGACTATTTACAATTTTACCAAAGCCAATTAGCGTACAAGCCTGTACATCTTTGGAATGTTGGAGGAAACCGGAGATCTCGGAGAAAACCCACACAGGACACAGGGAGGATCGGACGTGGATCCCTGGTGCTGTGAGGAAGCGCCTCTACTGCTGTGTCACCACGCCACCCTGTTTCCATGCTGTACAGCTCTGACTCTTCATGACAGAGCAGGCATGAAAGGTCTACAGTTGTATTCTTGCCTGAAATGTAATAGGTGGTCATTAGATAGTGGCAGTACAGAACTCCACTTGATTAGCTTTCTCCTTTGCCTGTAAATTGTTTGACTACCAGTCTAGATTTTAGTACCAGAGTGCTTGAAAGTTTCTTCCAGCTAAAAGATTAACTCATTCAAAATCTTCATCACCCAGCTAATGACTCTGACATTTTTCCTGTCAGCCTTGGTATCAGTCTTCAAAATTGGTTTGAAACGGCATATCCATGCCCTAACCAAGACGCAGTTTGCTTCCAAACGTACCCTGATCTTCTTGCCTGCCCTCATCTATGGCACTGTTATCTCTGGACAGTTTGACTGTCTCCCGTCCCTAAGTTTGCTGACCAATGTTTGTTTCCAGTTAAGCTTCCCAGTCTAATTTTCCTCATGTCTCCCTGTCTATCTCTGTAACATTCTTCAGCCCAACAGCCTTCCAACGTGTTAACGAAGGAACTGCAGATGCTGGAGAATCGAGGGTTACACAAAATGCTGGAGAAACTCAGCGGGTGCAGCAGCATCTAAGGAGCGAAGGAGATAGGCGACGTTTCGGGTCGAGACCCTTCTTCAGCCTTCCAACGTGTCTGCTGTAATTCTGATCTTTATCACCTTCTGTTTTCACCACTCGAACATTGGCTCCCAAGAGCTTTAGAAGCATTTGGCCCTTCGAGCCAGCACCGTCATTCAATATGATCATGGCTGATCATTCAAAATCAGTACCCCCTTCTGGCTTTTTCCTCATATCCCTTAGCCCTAAGAGCTAAATCTAACTTTCTCTTGAAAACATTCGAGCCAGTACTGCCATTCCATATGATCATTGATGATCAATCAAAATCATAATCCCGTTCCTGCTTTCTCCCCATATTCCGTTAGCCCAAAGAGCTAAATCTAACTTTCTGTTGAATACATCCAATGAATTGTCCTCCACTGCCTTCTGTGGCAGATAATTCCACAGATTCACAACTCTCTGGGTGAAAAAGTTTTTCGTCATCTCAGCCCTAAATGGCATATCGCTTATTTTTAAACTATGACCCTTGGTTCTGGACTCCCCCAACATTGGGAACATTTTTCTTGCATCTACCCTGTCCCATCCTCTAAGAATTTTATATGTTTCTAAATTCCAGTGAATACAATTCCAGTCGACCCATTCATATGTCAGTCCCACCTTCCTGGGAATTAACCTGGTGAACCTACGCTGCACTCCCTCAATCGCTTTGAGACTTTGGAGATACAGCATGGAAACGGGTCCTTTGACCCAATGAGCCCCCGCCGACCAGCGATCACCCCGTACGCGAACTTACATGCAACAGGGACAATCTTGCAACTTATTGAATCTAATTAACCTGTGCGTCTTTGGAATGTGGGAGGAAACCAGAGGACTTGGAGAAAAACCCACGTGGTCACATGGAGAACGTAGAAACTTCATACAGACAGCACCCATACGGGATCAAACCCAGGTTTCTAGTGCTGTAAGGCAGCAGCTCTACAGTTGCATCACTGTGCTGCCCTGTTTGAATTTGACCCCTCAAACCTCTCTGGCTTCCTCTGCCCAGGATGTCCATGGAATACATATTCCTGTGAGCAAGCTTGTGTGAGACTTTGTTGAATAAAACTGTGAAGCATTCGAGACAATAGCGTCGTGCAATTGCAAATTGTTTATAATTCACTTGAGACTGCTCTGATATTAATCAATAATTGTCACCGTGGAGTGTGTGTGGACACTGTCTGGTCTTGGCCTGATAAATAACATGGAGCATTTTTTCACTGCATATCTCGGGCCATGCCCATCTGGAACAAGAGCATCCTCCTGCATTGACGCTCCACATGCACCAGAATGCTGTGGGACTTCCTCACTGAGCTGGGAGTGTGCCACCATCGATCAGCACTTAATCAGACCACACACTATCATCAGAACATAAGCTAGATACTCCAAACAGGTCACCTCCAGCTTCGTGGACCTCCCCTCCGTCTGCAGGGGACTTGGCATCGAATGCCTGCTTCATCTGCTGCACAGGCTGTTCTACAAATTATATCGCTGCTATTCATCCAGATTAGGGTCTCTCTTTCTTCCTTCCTTAAACCGTTTGACAATTTTCTAGATTCAGTAAAATTGGAGACAGAAGACTGCAAATACTTGAGAAGACCTCACTGCTCCCCTTCTGTGATTCCCACGCCTCTCTCGGCATCTTCGTAGAAATTTATTTATTGTTTCCTTCTGCCTTTTGACATAGAACAGCACAGAAGCAGCCTTTCTGTGCCGAACATGATGCCAGGTTAAACTAATCGCCCCCGCCTGCGTGTGATACACATCTCTCCATTCCCAACGAATCCACACGGCCATCTAAAAGCCTCTTAAATACAGCTATTGTATCATCTGCATCCAACACCTCCCCTGGCAGCACCATCCAGTCACTGTCACACTCTATGTTTATATTAAAAAATAAAATTATAAAAAAAATCATGACTCGCACATCCTCTGTGAAATGTTTCTCCTCTGACCGATATGTCATCTGGTTATGATATTTCCACCTGGGGGGGGGGGGGGGGGTTGAAGGTGGAGGAGTGTTTAGTTTATTGTTACGTGCACCGAGGTACGGTGAAAAGCTTTTTTGTTGCGTGCTATCCAGTCTGCGAGAGGACTATACAGGTACACAATTACAATTGAGTTGTCTACAGTGTGCAGATACAGGATGAAGTTAATAACATTTAGTGCAAGATAAAGTCCAGTGAAGTCTGTTTAAAGATAGTTTGAGGGTCTCCAAAGAGGTAGGTGGTAGCTCAGGACTGCTCTCTAGTTGGTGATAGGATGATTCAGTTGCTTGTTAACAGCTGGGAAGAAACTGTCCCTGAATCTGGGGGTGAGGCAGCATCTATGGAGCAAAGGAATAGGTGACGTTTCTGAAGAAGGGTCTCGACCCGAAACGTCACCTATGCCGTTGCTCCATAGATGCTGCCTCACTCGCTGAGTTTCTCCAGCATTTTTGCCTACCTTCGATTTTTCCAGCATCTGCAGTTCTTTCTGAAACACTGAATCTGGAGGTGTGTGTTTTCACACATCTTGTCTGATGGGGAGGGGAGATGAGGGAGTGTACGGGGCGAGACTGGTCCTTGATTATGCTGCTGGTCTTGCCGAGGCAGCGTGAAATGTAGATGGAGTCGATATTCTCTCTGTATCCTTGTGAGTTTCCTCCGGGTTCTCTGGTTTCCTCCCACATCCCAAAGACGTGCGGGTTTGTCGGTTTATTGGCCTCTGTTTTAGGTGAGAAGGGCAAGATGGGAACCTGTGGGACAACCTCTCCACTCAGAGTGTGGTGGGTATATGGATTTAGTTGCCAGCGGAGATAGTTGAGGCAGGCAATATAACAACATTTAAAAGACACTTGGACAGGTGCAAGGATATTAATGGTCTAGAGGTATATGGGCCAAACGCAGACAGATGGGACTAGCATGTTGGTCGACATGGACGTGTTGGGCCGAAGGGCCTGTTTCCATGCTGTGTGACTCTATAACTGGTGATGTTGAAAGGCACCATACAATTGCATTCTATTGTGTTTCCCACACTCCAACGATGTACACGTTTATAGATTAATTGGCTTTGATAAAGATTGTAAATTGTTCCTATCATGCTGGATAGTGCTAGTGTATGGGGATCGCTGGTCGGCACAGACTTGGTGGGCCAAAGAGCCTGTTTCCTTGCTGTATCTCTAAACTAAACTAGTTCCATGTGGGAATGAACTGCAGATGCTGGTTTACACCTAAGATAGACACAAAATGCTAGAGTAACTCAGCAGAACAGGCAGCATCTCTGGAGAAAAGGAATGGTGATGTTTCGGGCCGAGGCCCTTCTTCAGAGTGAGAGTTGTGGGAGAGAGAGAAAGAGAGACACACACACAGTGATACGGAAGGGTAAGAGATGTCTCGTTTTCACACCTTACCCTTTAATATCTCTGTCCCCCCCCTCTCCCACGACTCTCAGTCTGAAGAAGGGTCTCGACCCAAAACATCACCATTCCTTCTATCCAGACATGCTGCCTGTCCCGCCGAGTTAAGCCAGTTCTCCGTTATCCCAACTCGTTCTCCTGCGTCTTTTGGCTGTCGTTGCTGACTCCAGTTGGGTCAGAACTTCTGGTGTTTTGCCCAAGTATTTATTTTTCCCGTGTGATCCTGGACGGGTGTTGTTGATGGGATACTTGGCCACAGCACATCAGAAAATGTGACTGCGGTTTACAGTCAGGCATAAATGCTTCACAGCCTCTGCGCTGGATGACCAGTAAAGCCTGATTTTCCCTTCTGCCACAACTTCCACTCCCCTACCCCAACCCCCCCCCTAAAAAAAAACCCGAGGGATAATTAAAAACAAATCTGACATTGAGTATCTTGTATGCAATCAAATCATTCAGCATGAGCAGAAACGTCTGCCCTGGGGGGTCTTCAGGTTGATGAAGTTTAAATCGACAACAGATGGTGCTCTTTCCCCATAGCTGGTGGGAGTTTTAATGACAGGCTGCAGTAGTACTTTCGTTCATTAGGAAGTAATCTGGTTTGAATCGCTGGGAGACTACATACCAGGGTAGACACAAAAGGCTGGAGCAACTCAGTGGGTCAGCCGGCATCTTTGGAGAGAAGAAATAAATGGGTGACATTTTCCTTTTCTCCCGTCTCTGAAGATGCTGTCTGTCCCGCTGAGTTGCTCCAGCATTTTGTGTCTATAGACAAGAAAAGCTGGAGTAACTCAGTGGGACAGGCAGCGTCTCTGGAGAGAAGAAATGTTGGATGTTTCGGGTCGAGATCCTTCTTCAGACTGAAGAAATGGTCTCAACCCGAAACGTCACCCATTCCTTCTCTCCAGAGTTGCTGCCTGTCCCGCTGAGTTGCTCCAGCATTTTGTGTCTATGTTTGCAGTTCCTTCCTACACATTGTTTGACCCTGCCATACATTACTCCGCTTGTGTTGAATTTTATTTAAAACTAGATCAAGTACAGACCCGTTGGGTCTGTTCTCCCCCCAACGCAAGATTCCACCATTCACCCGTTCCCCCAATGCAATATTGCACCACTCGCGCATAGCCCCCAGCTGCACAGGCGCGGCTCATTTCTCCTCATCCCCCAGCACTCGCTCCTCCTCCTCTTCACCCTTCCTCTTCAATCCCTAGGGGGGGGGGGGGATAGAGAGGGTGGGAGTGAGGATAGATGGGGAGGGGGCATCTACCTCCTCCACACACACCCCCCCCCTCGCCCTCTACCACCCCAGCTTGGCCCTCCCTCCAGCACCACCCTCTCCACCGTGCGTCGGGCGCCGCCACCGGGTGTGCTGGAGTGGCCCTCTCTCCTGGAGTGTCCCGTCCTGCCTTGCGAGTGCATTGTGACGTCATTGGGGTTTTTATTCTGAAATGGGCGAGTTTTCGGGTTTTTAAAACTTTAAATTATTTAAAAGTTTGGAAATATAGGTGGGAATGTGACGGGAAGATGTTTATCGCTTCGACGGTAAAAAGTGAGCAGAATGTTTGAAAATGGGAAGGCTGTGGCCAAGCGTTTTATCCGTATTAAAATAGCCGGCAATGAACCTGAATATAGTTTTAAACACTCTATCTTCAGATTCCATTGTGTTGTGGCAAGATTTCCCAGTGTTTGGAACTAGATGGGACTAAAGTGTATTAGTAAATCATGATAATATATCTAAGTAGACAATGCAGCTCACTATCGGTGCTCCACGGAGAAGAGCGGCATGTAAAGATAGACGCAGGATGCTGGAGTTACTCAGCAGGACAGGCAGCGTCTCCAGAGAGAAGGAAACGGTGACTTTTTGGGTCGAGACCCTTCTTCAGGCCATTTGCTCAGTTTCCCTCACTTAAACATAGAAACATCGAAACTAGGTGCAGGAGGAGGCCATTCGGCCCTTCGAGCTAGCACCACCCGCCATTCATTGTGATCATGCCTGATCGTCCCCAATCAATAAACCGGACCTGCCTTCTCCCCATATCCCTTGATTCCCCAAGCCCCTAGAGCTCTATTTAACTCTCCTAAATCCATCCAGTAATTTGGCCTCCACTGACCTCTGTGGCAGGGAATTCCACAAATAGAAACATCACAACTCTGGGTGAAAAAGTTTTTTCTCACCTCAGTCTTAAATGGCCTCTCCTTTATTCTAAGACTGTGGCCCCTGGTTCTGGACTCGCCCAACATTGGGGAATTTTTTCCTGCATCTAGCTTGTCCAGTCCTTTTATAATTTTATCTATATAATTAACTCAAATCTTGACCACCTCCTGTTTGCACCTCATATTGATTTTAGAAAAAATGCTACCACTTACAGCTGCGATTTTTGGCCATCTTACTCAGAGTCCCACTCTGCTGTGCAGGACAAGAGGAATTTTCCCATTGATGAAAAATAAAAGACTTATTAATGTTTAAAATGTTGAGATTCTCTCTCTTGTCAATCATGCCATGAAGGCCACGCCCCTTCCAGGGGGAGGGACTATAAAACCCGGAAGTGTGGACTGCCTCGGTCTCTGCAAGATGGGGGAGCGAGAGGTCACGACTCTGTCTGAACTGTGAATAACACTGAACACATGTCTAGTAAACTGAGTTGTTTTACTGACCTGCGAGTGCCCTGAATGTGGTTTGAAAAAGCAAATGTGGTGGTGGTTGGTTGGTTTGAGAAAGTGGTGGTTAATTTGAAATAGCTTATAATTAAAAGTCTAAACTTGACCACTTCTTGTTTGCACTGTATATTCATTTTAGAAAAAACGCTACCACCTATGGCTGTGACTTTTGGCCATCTTACTCAGAGCCCCCTCCGCTCATCAGGTGCAGGGGATTTTTCCTGTCGATGAAAAATAAAAGAGTTATTAGTGTTTAAAAAATGTTGAGGTTCTCTCTCCTGTCAATCACACCATGAAGGCCACCCACCTTCCGACACACTGAATGTCTACTGAACTGTGAGTGTGTTTTTATGTGGTGTTTTATGTGGTTTTGTGGTGGTTTCACCCTGTCTTTCCATCCTTCTCTTCCAGACTTTCCCCTGTCCTCGCTTGCATGGTCAAGTGGAACAAAGTGCAAGCTGTCACCCTAGGTTTTTGAGTAAAACACAATGTGCCAGAGGAACTCAGTAAGCCAGGCAATGACAGTGGAGGGAATGACAGATGACGTTTTGGGTCGGGACCCATCTGTAGATTGATCGGAGTAGCAGGGAGAACACTGGAAAAGAGAGGTGGTAGCGTGACAGCACGTGATACAGGGGCTGGCTGCGTATTAGCGGATGGGGGAGATAGTGACAAAGGCTAGAGATGAAAAGGAGACAAAACTCTGTCAGATCAAAGGTGGTAAGCTGGCGCAGCGGTATCGTTGCTGTCTTACAGCCCCAAAGACTCTGGTTCGATCCTGACTATGGGCGCTGCGACCACACAGGTTTCACCAGGTGCTCCGATCTCCTACCACATTCCAAAGACAGGTTTGTAGGTTCATTGCCTTTTGCAAATTGTTCCCAATGCGTAGGATAGAAACAAGTGTGCGGGTGATCGCTGGTCGGCATTGACTCGGTGGGTGTGGGCTGGTGGGCATGTTTTCACGCTGTTATCTCTAAACTAAACAAGGAGAGGAGGGATGTTGGATATAAAACTGGAGGAAGCTATTTGGCTGGAAAGGCACAGGTGGGAGGTGACAGAGAGAGCATAAAAGGGAGATGGGGGGGTGGGACTCTGGGATGGGGAGAAAAGGAGCAGTGAAATGGAAAGCTGGAGGGAAGGATATAGGTGGAGGGAGAAAAGAGATGGGGGGGATTAAAGAGGAGGGATACTGACTTGTTTAATTTCTCTTTTTGAAGAGTGCAGGATTTTAACTTTTTTTCAATGGTTCATGGTTACCAATAATTAAGGACTAAACTTTGCAAAGAATTGAAATTAAGCATAATTACCTCAAATAAAAATTCTAATACAAATGATTTGCAGCTGTTTTGAGGACTGCTCCTCAATGAATTGCCTCCTTGTGTAATAAACACTTAAGACATTTTGGTTCTCTGGCAGTAAGTGGTGTTTGTTGTTTTGTCATCTTCTTGAGCTATTCAGAATGTTAACTTCATAAGTTATAGGACAGAATTAGACCATTCGGAATATCAATAACCAATTATAGCATTAGGTGTAGGAAAGAACTGCAGGTGCTGATTTCAATCGAAGATGGACACACAAAGCTGGAGTAACTCAGTGAGACAGGCAGCGTCCCTGGGGAGAAGGAATGGGTGACGTTTCGGGTTGAGATCCTTCTTCAGACTGATCCTGATTCACCCATTTCCAATTGAAGCTAGACACAAAATGCTGGAGGAACTTACCGGGCTAAGTTCCTCCAGCATTTTGTGCCTATCTTCAATTATACCATTAGTTCCATCTCAAAATGAGGTGCTAGAGGAGTATTAAGAATGTAAAAAGAATCTCAAGAAAGAAATTAGGAAGGCTAAAAGAAGATATGAGGTTGCTTTGGCAAGAAAGGTGAAAGTAAACCCAAAGGGTTTCTACAGCTATATTAATAGCAAAAGGATAACGAGGGATAAAATTGGACCATTAGAGAACCAGAATGGACAGCTATCTGCAGAGCCAAAAGAGATGGGAGAGATATTGAACAATTTCTTTTCTTCGGTATTCACCAAGGAGAAGGATATTGAACTCTGTGAGTTAAGGGGAAAAAGTAGAGTAGCTATGAGATTCAAAGAGGAGGAAGTACTGACACTTTTGAAAAATATAAACGTGGATAAGTCTCCAGGTCCTGACAGGATATTCCCTAGGACATTGAGGGAAGTTAGTGTAGAAATAGCAGGAGCTATGACAGAAATATTTCAAATGTCATTAGAAACGGGAAATAGTGCCGGAGGATTGGCGTACTGCGCATGTTGTTCCATTGTTTTTAAAAAGGGTTCAAAGAATATACCTAGCAATTATAGACCTATTAGTTTGACGTCGGTGGTGGGCAAATTAATGGAAAGGATACTTAGAGATAATATATATAAGCATCTGGATAAACAGGTCTGATCAGGAACAGTCAACATGGATTTGTGCCTGGACGGTCATGTTTGACAAACCTTCTTGAATTTTTTGAAGCGGTAACTAGGGAAATTGATGAGGGTAAAGCAGTGGATGTTGTCTATATGGATTTCAGTAAGGCCTTTGACAAGGTTCCCCATGGAAGGTTGGTTAAGAAGGTTCAATCTTTGGGTGTTAATGGCGGAGTAGCAAGATGGATTCAACAGTGACTGAATGGGAGATGTCAGAGAGTAATGGTGGATGGCTGTTTGTCAGGTTGGAAGCCGGTGACCAGTGGGGTGCCTCAGGGATCTGTGTTGGGTCCACTGTTGTTTGTCATGTACATCAATGATCTGGATGATGGGGTGGAAAATTGGATAAGTAAGTATGCAGATGATACTAAGATAGGTGGTGTTGTGGATAATGAAGTAGATTTTCAAAGTCTACAGAGAGATGTGGGCCATTTGGAAAAGTGGGCTGAAAGATGGCAGATGGAGTTTAATGCTGTTAAGTGTGAAGTGCTACATCTTGGCAGGACAAATCAAAATAGGACGTACATGGTAAATGGTAGGGAATTGAGGAATGCTGTGGAACAGAGGGATCTAGGAATAACTGTGCATAGTTCCCTGAAGGTGGAATCGCATGTAGATAGGGTGGTAAAGAAAGCCTTTGGTGTGCTGGCCTTTATAAATCAGAGCATTGAATATAGGAGTAGGGAAGTAATGTTAAAATTGTACAAGGCATTGGTAAGACCAATTCTGGAGTATGGTGTACAATTTTGGTCGCCTAGTTATAGGAAGGATGTCAACAAAATAGAGAGAGTACAGAGGAGATTTACTAGAATGTTGCCAGGGTTCCAGCAACTATGTTACAGAGAAAGGTTGAACAAGTTAGGTCTTTATTCTTTGGAGCGCAGAAGGTTAAGGGGGGACTTGATTGAGGTCTTTAAAATGATGAAAGGGATAGACAGAGTTGACGTGGATACGTTTTTTCCCATTGAGGGTAGGGAAGATTCAAACAAGAGGGCATGACATGAGAATTAAGGGACAGAGGTTTCGGGGTAACGTGAGGGGGAACTTCTTTACTCAGAGGGTGGTGGCTGTGTGGAATGAGCTTCCAGCAGAAGTGGTGGAGGCAGGATCGATTTTAACATTTAAGAGTAAAGTGGATAGGTATATGGACGTGAAGGGAATGGAGGGGTATGGTCTGAGTGCAGGTAGATGGGACTAGGGGAAAACAAATGGTCGGCACGGACTGGAAGGGCCGAGAGGGCCTGTTTCCGTGCTGTAATTGTTATATGGTTATATGGTTAAAATATTTATGACCAGCTGCCTGCCTTTCTGCCCCATGTACACACACTTGACTTCAAGGAGAAGGGTCTCGACCTGAAACGTCACCCATTCCTTCTCTCCAAAGATGCTGCCTGTCCTGCTGAGTTACTCCAGTGTTTTGTGTCTATCTTTGGTTTAAACTAGCATCTGCAGTTTACCTACATTTTACTTCAAGGACTGGACACGTGTGTCTTCTCTGTCACCAAAACCATTTACCGCAAGTCATTAATTAACCAGTTTCAAAAGGAACAGGTAGCCTGACCAACTCTTTCTTGATTAAGTAAAGTCCCTTTCCTCGGGCTGCGTTGGAAGTCTGCTATGGGGACGGATCTGCTGGTTCCAGCCGGGCAGAGTTCCAGAGCCCCAGAAGCAGGGGGGAAGCTTTGCCCTGCCGCAGAAGTCCCGATGAGATCAACATCGGCTGCCTCTCCCGGGCTGGGTGCCATATTTTCGGGCAGACTTCCAGCGGGGATTTTAAGTGCGCTCTCGTAATGTCCGATTAAAGGAGGTGCCGGGCCACCAGTTGCCGGACAATCAGTGATGGACCTGTAGCTTTGTCAGCATCAGAAACGTGGTGACTCTTGTGTACTGGAGAGGTCTGATGTATGACTTTACTGGGTTGTGTGCAGAGCAAAGCATCTCACTGCACCTAGATACATGTGATAATAAATCTGAAGAAGGGCCTCAACCTAAACGTCAACTCATTCTTCTGTCCAAAGATGCTGCCTCACCCGCTGAGTTCCTCCAGCATTTATGTCTACCTATAAATGAACTTTGAATCATTTCCCATTGTCTGCTTACTGCTGTGATTTAAGATGCTCAGCTTGTTCACAAGTTATAGGATTAGAGTAAGGCCATTCGGCCCAATGAGTCCACTCTGCCATTCAAGCATTCAATTGTGGCTGATCTCTCCCTCCTAATCCCACTTTCCTGCCTTCTCCCCATAACCCTTGACACCCATTCTAATCAAAAGTGTGTCTATCTCTGCCTTAAAAAAAATTGACTTGGCCTCCACAGCCCTCTGTAGCTAAGAATTCAACAGATTAACTACTCTCTGACTAATTAAGTTCCTCCTCGCCTCATTTCTAAATGAAATTCTGATGTTATGACCTCTAGTCCAAGACTCTTCCCCCCACCAGTGGGAACACCCTATCCACATCCACTCTGTCTATGCCTTTCATTATTCTCTAAGTTTCAATTGGGTCCCCACTGAACCTTCTAACCTCCAGCGAGTACAGGCCCAGTGCTGACAAATGCTCATCAAATGCTAACCCACTCATTCCTGGGATCATTCTTGTAAACCTCCTCTGGACCCTCTCCAGAGCCAGCACATCCTTCCTCAGATATGGTGCCCACATTTGCTAACAGTACTCCTAATGCGGCCTGACTGCACCTTATAGAGCCTCAGCATTACATCTCTGTTTTTGTATTTAGTCCACTTGATATAAATGCTAGCATTGAATTGGCCTTCCTTACTACCGATTCGACTTGCAAATTAACTTTTTGGGAGTCCTGCACCAGCACTCCCAAGTCTCTTTGCACCTCCGATTTCTGGATTCTCTCTCCATTTAGAAAATAATCTATGCCTTTATTCTTATTACCAAAATGCATGACTCTACGCTTTGCTGTACTGAATCTCATCTGATTTTTTTTTTTTTTAAAGCTTCTGTCAAAATAGGCAAGAGACAATAGGTGCAGGAGTAGGCCATTTAACCCTTTGAGACTGCACCGCCATTCACTGTGATCATGGCTGATCATCCACACAGTACCCCGTTCCTGCCTTTTCCCCATATCCCCTGACTCCGCTATCTTTAAGAGCTCTATCCAACTCTCTCTTAAAAGCATCCAGAGAATTGGCCTCACTGCCTTCTGAAGCAGAGAATTCCACAGATTCACAACCTTCTGGGTGAAAAAGCTTTTCTTCATCTCCGTTCTAAATGGCTTGTCCCTTATTCTTAAACTGTGGCCCCTGGTTCTGGACTCCCCCAACATCGGGAACATGTTTCCTGCGTCTCGCGTGTCTAAATTGTGAGTGTTTATTTTAATGTTTTCCTATCTCTTGGCAGATGGTCTGGGCAGCGAGCGCCTCACCGCGGAAGAAATGGACGAACGCAGGCGGCAAAACATCGCCTACGAATACCTCTGTCACTTGGAGGAGGCCAAACGGTGAGATGAGTTTTCAAAGGCCTTTGGTGTATGGCTTATTTGTGGCACAGGCCTATCACTGATTTTCCGGCACCCTTTTTTACTAAAGCACTGCTGTTCCGGAGACCCAGCCGCGGGGCGGGGCAAATTCAACCCGCCGATCGTCCACGGAAGTCCCAATGAGGTCGGGATCGGTTGCCGCTGGTTCGGGGGGACTTCCGGGGGTGGATTTCCAGTGCGCTTTCGTAATTTTGTCTGGATTAAAGGAGGTGCCGGACTACGGGTTTCTGGAACATCGGTGGTGGGCCTGTACGTCAGACCAACAGACAGCACGCTCAATAGTTGACACAACTTTCCACACGTTGTTCCAAACATTTTTCCCCTCGCCGCTGAGGTATCAAAAAACTATCGGACAAAGGCTTGCATAAAGGGGAGTTGGAGGCGATAGGAGAAGAGATTATACTTCATCCAGAGTGCGATAGGAACCCAGTGCCTGGGGGCGGTGACGCTTACAATGTTTAAAATGCATCCAGACCAGTACTTGAATCACCAAGGCATGGAAAGTATGGATCAAGTGAAATGGAGCGTGTAGCATGGAAACGAGGCCTTCAGCCCCACTCACCCATGCTGACAAAGGTGCCAACTAGTCCCACTAGTTATGCCCAGATCCCTCTTAAACCTTGCTATCCATGTATTCGTCTAACTGTCTTTTAAACATTGTAGTTATACCTGCCTTGACCATCTCTTCTGGCAACTCGTTCCAAATACCCACTTCCCTCGTGCATGGAAAAGGTGGCTTATACGATGTGACACGACAGAACTTTATTTATCCCAGGAGGGAAATTGATCTGCCAACAGTCGTAAAAAACACTAAATGCATGAAACATTAAATTAAAGTGATGAGTGGAAAAGCTTTTGACGTGCAAAGATTGAAGGGGGGGGGGGGGAGAGAAAGGAAGGGGAGTCAGTCTCGGTCTGCGTCTACAGAAGGGGGAGGAGTTGTACAGTTTGATAGCCACAGGGAAGAAGGTGTTCTGTGCTGCATTCTGTTGCTGAAGGTGCTCCTCCGGTTGACCAGTGTGTCACGGAGGGGGTGAGCTGTATTGTCCAGAATGCTCCGCAGTTTGAGGAGCTTCCTCCCCTCCAAGACCAACCTCCCGTGAATCCAACTCCAACTCTGACCTCCAGGACGGAGCCAGCCTCCCTGATGAGTTTGTTGATCCTGTCCGTATTTATTTTTTTTCCTTCTCACCTTAAATCTATGCCCTTTGGTTTTAGACTCCCTTACCATGGGAAAAGGACTTTGATCTTTCACCCGATCTATGCCCCTCAGGATATAATATACCTCCATTAGGTCATCACTCGATAGACAATAGGTGCACGAGTAGGCCATTCGGCCCTTCGAGCCAGCACCGTCCATTCATTGCGATCATAGCTGATCGTCCCCAATCAGTACCCCGTTACTGCCTGCCTTCTCCCCATATCCCTTGACTCCGCTATCTTTAAGAGCCCTATCTAACGCTCGAAAGCATCCAGAGAATTGGCCTCCACCGCCTTCTGAGGCCGAGAATTCCACAGACTCACAACTCTCTGGGTGAAAACGTTTTTCCTCACCTTCGTTCTAAATGGCCTACCCCTCGTTCTTAAACTGGCCCCTGGTTCTGGACTCCCCCAACATTGGGAACATGCTTCCGGCCTCTAGTGTGTCCAATCCCTTAATAATCTTATATGTTTCAATAAGATCCCATCTCATCCTTCTAAATTCCAGTGTGTTCAAGCTCCATTCTTTCAACATATGACCGTCCCGCCATCCCGGGAATTAACCTTATGAATCTACCTTGTGAATCCCTCATTAGCAAGAATGTCCTTCCTTAGATTTGGAGACCATTCTTTCCAGTCGGCGGATGCTGACTTTAAACACCGCGGAGCCTGGGATCTTTCGCCGAGATCGCCAGCGTTGGAGCTCTGACCAGCGCGGTCTCCGGTAGCAAGCATTGTGGGGGGATGTTTTTATGTTTAATGTTAAAATTCTTTAATGTTGTGTTTATTTTTATTGGTGTGCTGCATGGCAAGTCAAATTTCACTGCACCAATAGGTGTATGTGACAATAAATGTCCTTTGTCCTTTGTCCAAAACTGCACACAATACTCTAGGTGTGGTCTCACCAGGACCCTGTACAACTGCAGAAGGACCTCTTTGCTCCTATACTCGACTCCTCTCGCTATGAAGGCCAACATGCCATTTGCTTTCTTCACTGCCTGCTGTACCTACGTGCTTACTTTCAGTGACTGATGAACAAGGACCCCCAGATATCTACTTCCCCTTTTCCTAACATGACACCATCCAGATAATAATCCTACACTCCAAGGATAGCCTCAGCCTATCCAGATTCACCTTGTAACTAAGGCCCCTTTCCCCTCCCCCAGTCCAGCTAACGTCCTTGTGAATCTTTTCTGCACCCGTTACAGCTTAATATCATCTTTCCTACAGCTCGGTACCCAGCACAGTACGTATTTCTGTAAGTGTGGTCTCACTGTCTTGTACATTGTCATGTTACTTAGTAAATAAGCTTAGTGTAAATGGGTGCCCGATCGCTGGCTTGGACATGGTGGGCTGAAGAGCTGCTTGTGTCCTGTCTGATATGCCCATATGGAGTTTAGAAGGATGAGGGGGGATCTTATAGAAACATATAAAATTATAAAAGGACTGGACAAGCTAGATGCAGGGGACGATCAGCCATGATCACAATGAATGGCGGTGCTGACTCGAAGGGCCGAATGGCCTTCTCCACCTATTTTCTATGTTTCTATATGCCAACCACTAGGTTTACGTCGGTGGTGGAGCTGAGCCCCAGAAAAGAATCCTACTTTCAGTAACTCAGCAGGTCAGGCAGCATCCTTGGAAATAATGGATAGGTTGGGCTTGTGGCCCAAAACGTCACCTATACATTTTCTCCAGAGATGCTGCATGACCCGCTGAGTTACTCTGACATTTTGTGTCTATCTTTGATGTAAACCATCGTCTGCAGTTCCTTTTTATTTTGTTGCATTCTATTCAGAGCAGAAAGACTAAGCATTGCTGGAGAAACTCAGCGGGTGCAGCAGCATCTATGGAGCGAAGGAAATAGGCAACGTTTCGGGCCGGAGATGCTGCTGCACCCGCTGAGTTTCTCCAGCACTTTTGTCTACCACCGAAAAGACCAATTAAAGATAGTCCGAGAGACTCCAATGATGTAGATGGGAGTTCAGGTGCATTCTCTAGTTGGGGATAGGATGGTTCAGTTGGCTGACAACAGCCGGAAAGAAACTCCCTAAATCTGAAGGTGTGCGTTTGTTTTCATATAGAAACATAGAAAATAGGTGGAGAAGGCTATTCGGCCCTTCGAATCAGCACCGCCATTCATTGTGATCATGGCTGATCGTCCCCTATCTATAACCCGTGCCTGCCTTCACCCCATATCCCTTGACTCCTCTAGCCCCTCTTGTCTGCCTGGAGAGGGGAGAAGAGGGAGTGAAAGGGGTGAGACTGCTCCTTGATTATGCTGGTGGCCTTGCCGAGGCAGCGCGAAGTGTAGATGGAGTCCATAGAAGGGAGGTTGGCTTGTGTGATGGTCTGGGCTGTGTCAACATTTCCCTGCAATTTCTTGCGGTCTGCGATGGAGCTGACCACAAATCATGCCGTGAGGCATCCCGATAAAATCTCTTCTATGGCACATCTGTAGAAGCTGGCGAGGGATGTTGGGGGCCTGCCGAACTTCCTACGCTTTCTCAGGATAGTCGAGGCATTTGTGTGCTTCTCGCCTGATGGGGGAGGCAAGAATACAAAACAATACAATAATACTTTATTAGCCAAGTATGTTTTGCAAACATACGAGGAATTTCATTTGCCAAGTCAGTCATACAAATAAAAAGCACCAGAACACACAAAATACATTTTAACATAAACATCCACCACAGTGACTCCTCCACGTTCCTCGCTGTGATGGATAGAGAACTGGCTGGCAAACAGGAAGCAAAGAGTAGTAGTAAACGGGTCCTTTTCACAATGGCAGCAGTGACTAGTGGGGTACCGCAGGGCTCAGTGCTGGGACCCCAGCTATTTACAATATATATTAATGATCTGGATGAGGGAATTGAAGGCAACATCTCCAAGTTTGCGGATGACACTAAGCTGGGGCCAGTGTTAGCTGTGAGGAGGATGCTAGGAGACTGCAAGGTGACTTGGATAGGCTGGGTGAGTGGGCAAATGTTTGGCAGATGCAGTATAATGTGGATAAATGTGAGGTTATCCACTTTGGTGGCAAAAAAAACAGGAAAGCAGACTATTATCTAAATGGTGGCCGATTAGGAAAAGGGGAGATGCAGCGAGAACTGGGTGTCATGGTACACCAGTCATTGAAAGTAGGCATGCAGGTGCAGCAGGCAGTGAAGAAAGCGAATGATATGTTAGCTTTCATAGCAAAAGGATTTGAGTATAGGAGCAGGGAGGTTCTACTTTAGTTGAACAGGGTCTTGGTGAGACCACACCTGGAGTATTGCGTACAGTTTTGGTCTCCAAATCTGAGGAAGGACATTATTGCCATAGAGGGAGTGCAGAGAAGGTTCACCAGACTGATTCCTGGGATGTCAGGACTGTCTTATGAAGAAAGACTGGATAGACTCGGTTTATACTCTCTAGAATTTAGGAGATTGATTTAGGGGATCTTATAGAAACTTACAAAATTTCTTAAGGGGTTGGACAGGCTAGATGCAGGAAGATTGTTCCCGATGTTGGGGAAGTCCAGGACAAGGGGTCACAGCTTAAGGATAAGGGGGAAATCCTTTAAGACCGAGATGAGAAAGACTTTTTTCACACAGAGAGTGGTGAATCTCTGGAACTCTCTGCCACAGAGGGTAGTTGAGGCCAGTTCATTGGCTATATTTAAGAGGGAGTTAGATGTGGCCCTTGTGGCTAAGGGGATCAGAGTGTATGGAGAGAAGGCAGGTACAGGATACTGAGTTGGATGATCAGCCATGATCATATTGAATGGCGGTGCAGGCTCGAAGGGCTGAATGGCCTACTCCTGCACCTAATTTCTATGTTTCTATGGATGTTTCTATGGACGGCGAAAAAAAAAAGTTTAGTCTTTTCCCTTTGTTCTCCTGCAGTCTGAGGCCTCGAGCCTTCCGTGACGAGGCGATCTTGCTCCCGTAGCCGGCAGATCAGCCCTTCCTGTCGGGGCCATCAAGCTCCTGCGAGGCTCTGAACTTGTCTCCGTTTCCCTGATGTAGGTGGATAGAGGTGTGCTTGGGTGAGGAGCTCCCACCCACCACTGACCTGGAGGAGAGCTTGAGGAACGGTGTCTTCTTGGCCAAGCTGGGCCACCGTTTTGCGCCCACTGTCGTCCCCCAGCGGAAGATCTATGACCAAGAACAGCTGCGGTACAAGGTATGGGGGCAATCCGCACTGGTTGATGTGCGGTTTATCTCCTGAGAGAATACCGTTGGTGGACCATCATCCATTTTGGGCGGTTACGGTGGTGCAATCGTACAGTTGCCGCCTTACAGTGAATGCAGCGCCGGAGGCCCAGGTTCGATCCTGACTACGGGTGCTGTCTGTACGGAGTTCGTACGTTCTCCCCATGACCTGCGTGGGTTTTCCCAGAGATCAGTTTAGAGATTCAGCGCAAAAACAGACCCTTCGGCCCACTGGGTCCGCGCTGACCAGCGATCCCCGCACATCAACGCTATCGTGCACCCATTAGGGGCAATGTTTATATTTACCAAGCCAATTAACCTACAAACCTGTACGTCTTTGGAGTGTGGGAGGAAACCGAAGATCTCAAGAGAAAACCCACGCTGGTCACGGGGAGTGCGTGCAAACTCCGTACAGGCAGCGCCCGTAGTTGCATTTGCTGTAAGGCAGCAACACTACCTCTGCGCCATCGTGACCGTGACTGCGATCTTCAGTTTCCTCCCACACTCCAAAGACGTACAGGTTTGTAGGTTAATTGGTTTGGTGAATATAAAAATTGTCCCTAATGGATGTAGGATAGTGTTAATGTGCGGGGATCGCTGGTAGGCCGAGGGCCCTGTTTCCGCACTAAACTCTGTAAACTAAATTTTAAACAAAAATGTAGGTTATGTGGAACAACAGGCCGTGTAGTAATGTGCGACGGCTTGGGTTGAAGCATGTGTTCCATGTTTTAGTTTGGTTTTAGAGATGCAATACGGAAAAAGGCCCTTCAGCCCACCAGGTCCACACCGACCAGCGATCCCCATGCACTCTGTAGGATAGTGTTAATATGCGGGGATCGCTGGTCGATGTGGACTCGGGCCAGAAGGGCCTGTTTCTGTGCTGTATCTCTGAACTAAACTATGACACAAAGTGCTGGAGTGACTCAATGGGTTAGGCATCTCCAAACTAAACTGAATTAGCACTATCCTACACACTAGGGACACTTTCCAATGTGTTTTACCAAGGCCAATTAATCTACAAACCTGCACGTCTTTGGAGTGTGGGAGGAAACCGGAGCACCCGGAGAAAAAACCCGTGGATTTTTCGTGACGCTACAAGTGGCGCAGCTGGTTTGCACCACGGGCCTGGAGCACCTGCTTCCACGAAGCCATCGCGCAGTACATCACGATCTGAGTTGCGCAGCGGGTAGAGCTGCTGCCTCACAGCGCCAGAGACCCGGGTTCGATCCTGACTATGGGTGCTGTCTGGACGGAGTTTGTCCCGCGTGGGTTTTCTCCGGGTGCTCCGTTTCCTCCCATATTCCAAAGATGTAAAGGCTTGTAGGTTAATTTGGCTTTGGTGTAAATTGTCCTTGGTCTGTAGGATAGTGTTAGTGTGCGGTGTGATCGCAGAGAAGAACCTGGACGTTACAGTTTTCAGGCTCTTGTACCTTCTTCCCGATGGCAGGAGTGAAATGAGAGCGTGGTCGTGGCAGTGTTGGTCTCTGATGATGTTGGCTGCCTCTTTGAGGTGGGGAGGTCAGGATCCGTGATGGAGCTTCGATGCTAGCGAGGTCAGTACCTGTGATGGAGTTTTGATGGTGGGGAGGTTAGTACACGTGATGGACCGGGCAGTGTCCACCACTTTTTGTAATGTAGTACTTAAAAGTGTTTTTTTTCAATGTAGTACTTAAAAGTGTGAAATTTGTGTTTCTACAGGCAACTGGACTTCACTTCAGACACACGGACAATATCAACCACTGGCTGAACGCGATGGCCAAGATTGCCCTCCCATCGGTAGGCAGCTCCTCTCCTGATCCGTAACCTTCGCTGCGATCGAGGTTTTGTAATATTGTTAGTCTTGAACTCGCGGACACAAGAATCACAAGGCAGGATGCAGGAGCTTTTTAAAAAAACATAACAAATGAAACATTGCTTAAGAAAGAACTGCAGATGCTGGAAATATTGAAGGTAGACAAAAAGCTGGAGAAACTCAGCGGGTGAGGCAGCATCTATGGAGCGAAGGAATGGGTGATGTTCCGGGCCAAGACCCTTCTTCAGACTGATGTGGGGGTGGGGGGAGAAGAGAGGAAGAGGTGGAGTGGAGACAGTTGGCTGTGGGAGAGCTGGGAATGGGAGGGAGAAAGCAAGGACTACCTGATATTGGAGAAGTCAATGTTCATACCGCTGGGGTGTAAACTGCCCAAGCAAAATATGAGGTGCTGCTCCTCCAATTTGCGGTGGGACTCACTTTGACCATGGAGGAGGCCCAGGACAGAAGGGTCGGATTCGGAATGGGAGGGGGAGTTGAAGCTCTGAACCACCGGGAGATCGGGTTGGTTATTGCAAACTGAGCGGTAGTGTTGGGCGAAGCGATCGCCAAGCCTGCGCTTGGTCTCACCGATGTAGAGCAGTTGACACCGAGAGCAGCGGATGCAATAGATGAGGTTGGAGGAGGTGCAGGTGAATCTCTGCCTCGCCTGGAAAGACTGCTTGGCTCCTTGGATGGCGTTGCGAGGGGAGGTAAAGCAACTCTACCGCTGTGCCACAGCGACACCTGCAATGTGCTGTAGAATTGTAAATCTTTCATCCAAACAGCCTCATTGGAAAGGTTTTTGTTTCATTTCAGATATTTTATCCGGAAACCACGGACATCTACGACAAGAAGAACATTCCCCGCGTTGTTTACTGTGTTCACGCTTTCAGGTACGATACGATACAACTTTATTTATCCCAGGAGAGAGATTGATCTGCCAACATTTATGTGAAATTAAAGTGAAATATGAAATTAAAGTGACGAGTGGAAAGGATTGGCGATGTGCAAAGATTGTGAAGGTGGAGGGGGGAGTCGGTCTACCCCATGACAGAAGGGGGAGTCGGTGTACAGTTTGATTGCAGCAGGGAAGAAGGATCTCCTGTGGCGTTCTGTCCTCTATAGGTACAATACTATTAATAAGTAAAATGCTTCTTATGACTTGTGGAGTGTTTCAACAGAAATCCCCCCTTCTATTTGTAATCTCTTTCTGCCCATAACCCTCTGAGATCTTTATTCTCCTTCAGTTCTGACCTCTGGGCATCGCTGTCTGGATTCACACCTCCAGAGTCAGGGACAGTTTCGTCCCAGCTGTTATCAGGCAACTATTGATACTGATAGTGCCTTTCACAACAGTGAAGAATGCTGTGGTGGATGTCGGTGTTGAATTATAGACAATAGGTGCAGGAGGAGGCCATTTGGCCCTTCGAGCCAGCACCGCCATTCACTGTGATCATGGCTGATTATCCCCAATCGGTACCTCGTTCCTGCCTTCTCCCCATATCCCCTGACTCCGCTATTTTTAAGGGCCCTATCTAGCTCTCTCTTGAAAGCATCCAGAGAACCTGCCTCCACCCCCCTCTGAGGCAGAGAATTCCACTCAAAGTGTTTCCTCGTCTCCGTTCTAAATATAACCATATAACAATTACAGCACGGAGACAGGCCCTTTTCGGCCCTTCCAGTCCGTGCCGACCATTTGTTTTCCCCTAGTCCCATCTAAATGACGTACTCCTTATTCTAAAACTGGCGGGTGCACAAAATTCTGGAGAAAACTCAGCGGGTGCCGCAGCATCTATGGAGCGAAGGAGATGGGTAGCATTTCGGGCCGAAACCATTCTTCAGACTGGCGGGGGGGGAAGAAGAAAAAGGAAAAAGGAGGAGGTGGGGGCCCGAGGGCTGAGGGGGAGGTGGGAAGGGGAGGAGACAGCAAGGGTCAACAGAATTGAGAGAATTCAATGTTCATGCCAAGAGGATGCAGACTCCCCAAGTGGAATATGAGGTGCTGTTCCTTCAACTTGCGGTGTTGCTCACTCTGGCCATGGAGGAGGCCCAGGACAGAGAGGTCGGATACGGAATGGGAGGGGGAGTTGAAGTGCTGAGCCACCGGGAGGTCGGGTTCGTTATTGCGGACCGAGCGGAGGTGTTTGGCGAAACGATCGGCAAGCCTCTGCTTGGTCTCACCGATATAGATCAGCTGGCATCTAGAGCAGCGGATGCAATAGATGAGGTTGGAGGAGGTGCAGGTGAACCTCTGTCGGACCTGGAAGGACTGCTTGGGTCCTTCAAAGGAATGGAGGGGGGAGGTAAAGGGACAAGTGTAGCATCTCTTACGGTTGCAAGGGAAAGTGCCTGTGGAAGGGGTGGAGCGGGAGGGAAGGCAAGAATTGACAAGGGAGTTGCGGAGGGAGCGGTCTTTGCTTAAACTGTGGCCCCTGGTTCTGGACTTCCCCAACATCGGGAACATTTCTCCTGCCTCTAGTGTGTCCAAGCCCTTAACAATCTTATGTGTTTCAATTATGTTGTGTATAGTGTCCTTTTTTAATTGTAACGCTGCATTTTCTTTCATTTACTACTTCTTCTTTCGTGTGGCGTGCACAGCCTAAAGTTGTTGGACAACTTGTTCTGTTTGATCTTCCGTTTGTGCACGTCGAGTTGATTGGGCGGACCACGTGAAGGTTGCAATCTTTCACCCCTTTCATTTACTTAAATTAATTTCAACTGCGTGGGTTTCTGGGTGTTTTTGGTTTCCTCCACGTCCAAAAGTCGTTGCAGGCTTGTGGGTTAATTGACCCACTGTAAGTTGGCCCTCGTGTGCCACGGGTACCATGTAATCCTGTGCTACCTGCTCCATGGTCGGATAGTCAGCGACTAAACTGTCTCCCCTACCTGGTTTGCCGGGTGAGGAGGGGGCTGTGGACCCCCAGCAGGACCAAAAACATGACTTGTCAAAGAGCGGATGAGCTTCCAGCGAGCCAACGGCATCCACACTTCAGTAGAAGTTGCGATCACTGTCGTCCGTAGCATTGTAAGGAATGATGAAAAAGTACACACACCAAAATCCTATACTTCCAGCGGCGGAGGTCCGCAGGAACTGGAGGACAGATGTGTGGTGCGTCCGTCACCGTTCCCGTTGGAAACCAGCACCACTGCGTTGCTAATGTTTCCAACGATGATGAATGAATGAGAGGTTGGACGGACATAGCTTGCTTTCTCTGGAACACTGGAGGTTGTGTGGAGACCTGATAGAACTTCATAAAATGATGAGATTCATAGATAGGGCGGGCAGTCAGAACCTTTTTCCCAGGATGGAAAAATCGAAGGCTAGAGGGCACAGGTGATGAAAGAGTAGATCGACTGGACTTGTATTTCTTGGTATTTAGGAAGATGAGAGATATAAAATTCTTGAGGGATTGGGCAGGCTATATGCCGGATAAACGTTCCCGATGTTGGGGGAGTCCAGAACCAGGGGCCACAGTTAAAGAATAAGGGGGAGGCCATTTAGGACTGAGATGAGGAAAAACCTTTTCACCCAGAGATTTGTGAATCTGTGGAATTCTCTGCCACAGAAGGCAGTGGAGGCCAATTCACTGGATGTTTTTAGGAGAGAGTTAGATTTAGCTCGTAGGGCTAACGGAATCAAGGGATGTGGGGAGGACGTTTCCACTAGTGGGTGAGTCTCAGACCAGAGTGCACAGCCTCAGAAATAAAGGACGAACAGCGTCCAGAGAAAGCAGGAACGGGGTACTGATTGTGGATGATCAGCCATGATCATATTGAATGGGGGCGCTGTTCGTCCTTTATTTCTGAGGCTGTGCACTCTGGTCTGAGACTCGCCCACTAGTGGAAACGTCCTCTCCACATCCACTCTCTCCGAGCCTTTCACTATTCTCTACGTTTCAATTTACGTTTCTCCCCCACTCTTCTAAACTCCAGCGAGTACAGGCCCAGTGCCGACAAAACCTCATCATATGGTAACCAGCTCGTTCCCGGGATCATTGCGTTTGAAAATCTAGTGTTAAAATGTTTACAAGTGCCAGTATGGTGGTACTACCACAAACAAGCACTGCTTTTAATTTGAGACTGTTGCACGGTCTGGTAATGATCACTCTGTGTGGAAGTCACGTGTGCTTGGCCACTCCTCTTTGTCTTGCAGCAGAATGAGCAAAATTGGCCGATTGGTGATTTGCGCTCTGGCCACTGAGTCTTCCCTCTATCTTTTTGCAGCCTTTACTTATTCAAGCTGGGTATGGCTCCACAGATGCAGGACCTCTATGGAAAAGTGAATTTCACAGGTAAGGCTTGTAAGTCATCCGATCATCGCCTGCTTGGTTAGTATGTTTGCAGCTTTATTGCAGTTGAACACAACTAAAATGGGTCAGCGCACAATGGCGTAGGGGTAGAGTTGCTGCCTCGCAGCGCCAGAGACCAGGGTACCATCCTGACCTCGTGCTGTCTGTACGGAGTTTGTACGTTCTCCCCGTGACCGCGTGTGCTTTCTCTGGGCGTTCTGGTTTCCTTCCACACTGATAGGAGTGCATGCTTGTAGGTTAATTGGCTTCTGTACATTGCAGGGGAAGTACAGTAAGAACTGCTGGTCCTTGTTCATCAGTCACTGAAAGTAAGCAGCAGGAACAGCAGGCAGAGAAGAAAGTGAATAGCATGTTGGCCTTCATAACAGGAGGAGTTGAGTATAGGAGCAAAGAGGTCCTTCTGAAGTTGTACAGAGCCCAAGTGAGCCCACACCTAGAGAAGTCTGAAGAAGGGTTTCGGCCCGAAACGTTGCAATTTTTCCTTCGCTCCATAGATGCTGCTGCACCCGCTGAGTTTCTCCAGCACGTTTGTCTACCTTTGATTTTCCAGCATCTGCAGTTCCTTCTTAAACCCCACACCTGGAGTATTGTGTGCAGTTGTGATCTCCAAGTTTGAGGAAGGACATTCTTGCTATTGAGGGATTACACCTACCAGTGTAGGTTTACAAGGTTAATTCCCGGGATGGCGGGACTGACGTATGAGAGAATGGGACGGTTGGGCTTGTATACTCTGGAGTTTAGAAGGATGAGAAGGGATCTTATTGAAACACATAAGGTTATTAAGGGTTTGGACACGCTAGAGGCAGGAAACATGTTCCCGATGCTGGGGGAGTCCAGAACCAATTTGGGCCACAATTTAAGAATAAGGGGTAAGCCATTTAGAACGGAGGCGAGGAAACACTTTTTCTTACAGAGAGTTGTGAGTCTGTGGAATTCTCTGCCTCAGAGGGCGGTGGAAGCCGGTTCTCTGGACACCTTTAAGAGAGAGTTAGATAGGGCTCTAAGAGATGGCGGAGTCAGGGGATATGGGGAGATGCACCTATTGTCTATGGATCTCTGCTGTGCATACACAGACATTGTTTCGGGTCTTCAGACTGATAGAGTGAAGTGGAGATAACTGGCAGAAAGAGGTGAGGGGAAGGAG
>JAVHYY010000242.1:0-50000 GCA_035221665.1 Okamejei kenojei | reverse complement strand
GGAGGAGATCAATAACATGAAAACTGAGTTGGACAAATATGGAATACAGATGCCCTCCTTTAGTAAGATCGGTGGAATCTTGGCCAATGAACTTTCAGTCGATGAAGCAGCAGGTAAGGTACAGTACAGGGCGGTATGGGTCGGCGCGGGGTAGAGTTACTGCCTCAGAGTGCCAGAGACCCGGGTTCGATCCTGACTGCAGGTGCGCTCTGTACGGAGTTTGTATGTTCTCCCTGTGACCTGTGTGGGTTTTCTCCAGGAGCTCCGGTTTCCTCCCACGTTCCAAAGATGTGCAGTTCTATAGGTTGATTGGCTTTGGTAAAGATGGCAGAATATCTCCGGTGTGTCGGATCATGCTAGTGGACAGGGTGATCGCTGGTTGGAGTGGGCTGCAGGGCCAGTTTCCATGATGTATCTCTAAACTAAACTAGAGGCACCTCACATTTGACACGTGCTTGATTTACATGTATTTAGAATAACCCGCTTGTCTAATTACTGAAGTTTAATTTACGCGCTCCTATTTTCTGAATAACACGGTCAAATTTCTGCCTGGCGCTGTGTGGCAACATTGGGGCGTGTGGCAGCATCAGAGCATGTGGTAGCGTTGGACCATAGGTTTGATTTGCACACTGCTTTTCAAGCACGTAACCCCGGCGTAAAATGCTTGTTTCCCGTACAGCACAGGCCCTTTGGCCCACAATGTCCGTCCCGAGTACAATGCCCTGTTAAAAGATTTGGGAAGGCTTATAAATGTTTTTTTTTTTTTTCTCTAAATCTTAAAGCAAAATACAAACCGCCAGGAATATTCCCCGAAGATGGTCTTCCCTTTATTTAATGTTGTCGGTGAAATGCTTTGTTTTTTGTACAACCTGGTAAAATCACAAAGCAGACCTCACTGACACGGTGGCACAGCGGTAGAGTTGCTGCCATCGCAGCGCCAGAAACCCGGGTTCAATCCTGACAAGGATGCTGTCCGTACGGAGGTTGGACATTCTCCCTGTGACCTGTGTGGGTTTTCACCGGGTGCTCCGGTTTCCTCCTGCACTCCAAAGATTTGTAGACTAATTTTCTAGGTAAAATTGTGTTCCAAGTGTGTGTGGGATAGTGCTAGTGTGCGAGGATTGCCGGTCGGAGTGGACTCGTTGGGATGAAGGGCCTGTTTTTGCGCTGTATCTCGCCACTTAATCGAGGCAGGCAACAAAGAGTCACCAATGTAAGAAACCAACTCGATGTAAGAGGCTCGGGGCTGTGGCGGCGTTCCGGCAATGGCCCGACCTGGCAGCAGCAGCGGCCCGACTCGGAGCTGTGGCGGCGTTCCGGCAGCGGCCCGACTCGGAGCTGTGGCGGCATTCCGGCAATGGCCGACTGGCCCGAACTGGCAGCAGCAGCGGCCCGACTCGGAGCTGTGGCGGCGTTCCGGCAGCGGCCCGACTCGGAGCTGTGGCCTGACTTCGGAGCTGTGGCGGCGTTCCGGTGGCGACACGGCTTCCGAGGCCCGGCTGCGGGCCCAGTGGACGACATCGTCGGGAGCCCGCAGGTCCCAGGTTGGTGACCTGTTTTCCGGAGCTCCCGCAACAACAGCTGCTGTCCGCTGGACTGGAGAGCAGCAGCTTCAACCGCCCCGGGCCGCGGAGTTTGGACCGGCCCGTTCGCGGAGCTCGGATTCAGCCGCGGAACTTACTTACCATCACCCGGTGGGGTCACAACATCTGAAGCCTGGATCGCCTCAGTGCAGAGGGAGAACAAGGAGGGAAGAGACGAGGACTTTTCCTTCCATCACAGTGAGGAGGTGCCTGGTGAACTCACTGTGGTGGATGTTAAATTTGTGTTTATTGTATGTTTTTGTTATTTTTATTATATGTTTGACTGCAGGCACGAAATTTCGTTCAGACCGAAAGGTCTGACTGACAATAACGGTAGCATTTCATTTCATTTCTTTTCATTTTCAATGTAAGAATTCTGAGCTGCAGGGAGAGGTTGAGCAGACTGGGACTTTATTCCCTGGAACACAGGAGGATGAGGGGTAGATCTTATAGAGGTGTATAAAATCTTGAGAGGAATAGATCGGGTAGACGCACAGAGTCTCTTGCCCAGAATAGGGGAATGGAGGACCAGAGGAGATAGGTTTAAGGTGAAGGGGAAAAGATGATAATAGGAATCTGAGGGGTAACTTTTTCACACAGAGGGTGGTGGGTGTATGGAACAAGCTGCCAGAGGAGGTAGTTGAGGCTGGGACTATCCCAATGTTTAAGAAACAGCTAGACGGGTACATGGATAGGATAGGTTTGAAGCGATATGGACCAAGCGCAGGCAGGTGGGACGAGTGTAGCTGGGACATGTTGGCCGGTGTGGGCAAGTTGGGCCAAATGGCCTGTTTCCACGCTGTGTTACTCTGTGGCCACATTGCTGGCGCTGACAAGGTTACAAGAAGTTAATTGAACAGTTTAATCCTGTGCTCGTAGCGGGGCACCAGGCCTGGCCCCGCACATAATGTGGCACTGGACGGACATGTGTGCGTTTGTATTGTGCTTTTTAATAACATCAATTTGTGGAATCACCACCTGATTTGGTGAGAATTACTATGCGCTGTACCACTGGAGAGCTGTGGTCACAGCTGGAAAGGGCATTTCTTGCCTCTTATCTCTAGAGTTGCGGAGATCATGTCTTTAGGATGTGCTGTCAAAGAAGCCTTCAGGGAGACGCGAGAGACTGCAGATGCTGTCAAAGCATAATCAGTTTAAAACAAAAACAAAATAAATCGATGCGTGTGGAATGTCGCCAGATTTGTCCAGCGTTTGCAACAAACTTGTGCTTCCGCTTCCCTAATAATTAACAGTGTTATCAGCGGTGCCAGTGTTTGTGGTATATGTGCAGCTTACCCTTGAGAAGGTGAGCCGCCGCCGTAATCTGTTGTGCCGGTGTGTTGTTGGTACCTGGATCTTGTGGAGGTGTGTAAAATCATGAGAGGACTAGATGGTGTGAATGCACAGTGGTGGAAAGAACTGCAGATAGACACAAAATGCTGGAGAAACTCAGCGGGTCGGGCAGCATCCATGGAGAGAAGGAATTGGTGACGTTTCGGGTTGAGACCCTTCTTCAGACTGATGTCTGGGGAGGGGGCTAGGACAAAGAAAGAATGTAGGCGGAGACAGTGGGAGAACTGGGAAACGGTGGGCGGAAATGGAGCGAGGGGGAGAGAGAGACAGACATACATACATATATAGATACCGCTGGGGTGTAAACTACCCAAGTGAAATATGAGGTGCTATCGTTCCAATTTGTGCTGGGCCTCGCTCTGGCAATGGAGGAGGCCCAGGACAGAACCGTCAGATTGGGAATGGGAGGAGGAGTTGAAGTGCTGAGACCCCAGGAGATCAGTTTGGTTAAGACGAACTGAGCGGAGGTGGTCAGCGAATGTTTTAAACCAAAGATGGACACAAAGTGCTGGGGTAACTCAGCGGGACAGGCAGCATCTCTGGAGAGAAGGAATGGGTGACGTTTCGGGTCGAGACATCTGGGCTCTGTTTGATATGTGTGGGGTCTGAAGAAGGGTCTCGACCCAAAACGTCACCCAGAGGTGACGCCAGCACTTTGCGTATCTTCAACTGAATACACAAACTTTCACCCAAAACTGGGGGAATCTAGGTTTAAGGTGAGAGGGGAAACGTGAAAGATTTATGCAAAGTTGGCAGGACTCAAGGGCCTGAGCAATGGGGAGAGTTTGGGCAAGCTAGGACTCTTTTGCTTGGAGCGCAAAAAGCTGAGGGGCGATCTTCTAGAGGTGCATAAAATTGTTGGGTGTAGGAAGGAACTGCAGATGCTCGTTTAAACCGGATAGTCATAAAATGCTGGAGGAGTAACTCAGCGGGACAGGCAACATCTCAGGAGGGAAGGAATGGGTGACGCTTTGGGTTGAGACTTTTTAGCCTGAGACTCGGGGGAGAGGGAGTCTAGAGATATGGAAGGGTAAGGTGTGAAAACGACAGATCAAAGCTGACGATGTTAACGAAATGTAGAATGGTTCATTGTTAGCTATGGGGAAGGTGAGAAGGAAGCATACAAACCATAAAATGAATCAGGATAGTGAAGCTAGTCGGTGAACTATGGTGTGGGTGGGCGAGAGGGAACGCAAGGGTTATTTGAAGGTGGATAAAATAGTTATTGCTACCTTTACAGTGTATTTGTGCGGCAACTTGTAGGACTTGGACCTAGTCGTGAGGAACGATCTCTGGTGTATTTACAAGGGAAAGCATGGCATTTATATCTTGCAAACGTACCACTAAGTACTATCATTGAGTTGCTATAGTGCATAAGATCGTAAGACATTTGAGCAGAATTGGCCAGTCGGCCCATCCAGTCTGCTCCGCCATTCAATCATGGCTGATTTTAAGGGTTTTTTTTTTTCTTTCAAGGTCAGTTCATGTCACATGTACCAATTAAGGTACAGTGAAATTTGAATTACCATACAGCCAGACTTAAAAATAAAAAAGTAACAGGATAAAAGTTAACATAAACATCCACCACAGTGGATTCCCCACGCTCCTCACAGTGATGGAAGGCAATAAAGTCTACTCTTCTTCCTCTTCTCCCGCGGTCGGGGAGGTCTACGCTCCCGCAGCCGGTGTTTGAAGCCCCCGGGTTGGGGCGGTCGAAGCTCCTGCATCTTGGAGTTCCCGAAGTCGGTCTCTAACCATAGACCGCGAGCACCACGATGTTAAAATCCGCAGGCTCCCGCAGTTGGAACCCCCAAAGCACCCATAGTCAGAATAGAACCCGGGCCTCTGGCGCTGTGAGGCAGCAGCTCTACCGCTGCTTCACCGTGCAGCCCCTTACTGTAGATGTTGTGTCAAAGCTCTGATTACTCTACACTGTCTCGATGGCGGGTTTGAACAAGGGGGCCTGAAACATTGACTCTGTATCACTTTGAAGGGCCTGCCCCCACTGTACGAGGTAATTCAAGAGTTCTCCCGAGTTTTCCCCTGATTGGAACTCGGAGAATGTCCGTTGGAATTCGTGGATGTCTCGTAACGACTCGTACGAGTAAAAAAGTAACAATATTTTTCATCACGGGTATTTATTTTACTCGTGGACATTTTTCACAGTGTTGAAAAAACATTACGGGTTACCGGATTTCCCGAGTACCTACCGTTAGCATTACGAGCCGCTACGGGACATCCACGAACTCCTGCGGACCCGCTACGGACATTCTCTGAGTTCGAATCAGGGGAAAACTCGGGAGAACTCGTGAATTACCTCGTACAGTGGGACAGGCCCATGATGCTTTGAGCATTTTGGAGTGCATAGTTGTACCTCCTGGTAGTGGGAAGGCATACAACTCACAGTGGAGTCTCTGTCTTTACTGGCGAAAGTTATATCGCAGCCAGCCTTTAGAGACCGACTGCACGGGAACTCAACTATGCTGACCCAAATGTCCACATACGCTTGACCCATTTCCATACATTTGACTCGGATCTCAAGATACAAGATATTTATTTGTCACATGTGCCAGATGGCACAGTGAAATGTGATCACCATACAGCCATGCACTAAAATAAAGAACAAACCACACAATATTCAACATAAAACATCCCCACACAGCAGAATCCAAAGTTTCCCACTGTGAGGGAAGGCACCAAAGTCAGTCTTTTCCTCGATGTTCACCCGTGGTCGCGGCCTCCGGAGCCCTCCGCAGCCGCCGCTACAGGCAGCCCGCCGCTCAGGCCCGCTCTAAACCTTTCCTATCCGTGTTCTGTCTTACAAAAAAGTTGTTATTGTATCCACCTCAGCCACTTCCTCTGGCAGCTCGTCCATGTACGCACTGCCCTCTGTGTGGAAAAAGTTGCTCCTCAGCTGCCTATTAAATCTTTCCCCTCTTAAGCCAAGGCGTTCTAATTCTTGATTTGTAACCCTGAGGAAAAATACCATGTGTGTTCACCCTAACTATTTTCCCCGTGATTTTATGCACCTATAGCATCCCCCACCACCCCCAGTCAAAGGAGACTTCAGACAGGATAAAGTCCCAGTCCGTCCAACTTCTCCCTATAATGCAGACCCTCCAGTCCTGGCAACATCTTTTGTTTATTCTGTGGCCTTGACTTCCCTTGGCTAGTTTTACACTCTAGTGGTCTGGTATTAAATAACTTTGCAGATATAAGTGTTGAATTTTGCTCCAGAATGCAGAGTTTAGAGATACAGCGCGGAAACAGGCCCTTCGGCCCACCGAGTCCGCACCGACCAGCAATCCCCGCACATTAACACCACCCCTACACACACTAGGGACAACTTACACATACACCAAGCCAATTAACCTACAAACCTGTGTGTATTTGGAGTGTGGGAGGAAACCGAAGAGCTCGGAGAAAACCCCACGCGGTCACGGTGAGAATGTACAGACAGCGCCTGTAGTCGGGATTACACCGGGGTCTGTGGTCCGGCAAGCGCTGTAAGGCGGCAACTCTGCCGCTGCGCCACTGTGGCCGCCCACGACAAATTTCCACACCATTTGGAAGTAAAACCATAAAAATAGCAAGCATCCAAGGAAAGGGTGGCACAGCGGTGGAGTGGCAGAGTTGCTGCCGTTACAGCACCATAGACCCGGGTTCAATCCCGACTACTGCCGCTGTCTGCGTGGAGTTTTTACGTGACTGAAGAGGGGACTTGACCCGAAACCTCACCCATTCGTTCTCTCCAGAGATGCTGCCTGTCCTGCTGAGTTACCCCAGCATTTTGTGTCTACCTTTGTGTTAACCCTGTGACTGCGTGGGTTTGCTCCGCATTCCTCCCACTCTCTAAAGACGTGGGTGTGCAGGTTAATTGGCTTCTGTAAATTGTCCCTGGTGTGTAGGATGGAACTGGTGTGCGGGGTGATCGCTGGTGGGCGTGGACTCGGTTGGCGCAGCATTTTGACGCTGTATCTCTAAAACAAAAAATTGAAAACTAAAAAAATACAGCGGCGTGCACTCACTCCACATTTGCGTTTAGTTTACAGTGCGGAAACACTATTCACACCAACCAGCGATCACCGCACACCAAAACTACCCTACACACATTGTTTTACATTTATACCAAGCCAAATAACCTACAAACCTGTACATCTTTAGAGTGAAGGGGAGGGGGAACCCGGAGCACCTGGAGAAAACCCACACGGTTACAGGGAGAACGTGCAAACTCTGTACAGACAGCACCCATAGTCAGGATAAAGTAAGTTTATTCGTCACTTACACATACGAGATCTTTATTCGTCAGATACACAAACGAGACCTGGATCGAACCCAGGTCTCCGGTGCTGTGAGGCAGTAGCTCTCCCGCTGCGACACTGTGCCGCACTAAATGTCCTGTAAACCCAGTCTTTGGAAACATAAACATAGACAATAGGTGCAGGAGGAGGCCATTTGGCTCTCCGAGGCAGCACCGCCATTCAATATGATCACGGCTGATCATCCAAAATCGGCGCCCCGTTCCTGCTTTTTCCACATATCCCTTGATTCCGCCAGCCCTTTTCAAGAGGTATATCTATCTCTTGAAAAGTGCGATATTAGGGTTTAAACGGTAACAAACCAAAATAGTTGCTGCAAATTAACATCTGTACAGGCTGCGGCGTTGTAGTGGGATCGTTGCCCAGAGCCTGCCATTGATCTGTGAGTCTGACATTTATTTTACACAACAGCTTGTTGCAAGTAAGTAGAACTGCTTTCACATATTTTATGTTATTTAATGACCCAAAGCATGTGCATACTCGATGGATTCGCATCGATCCCAGTTAGCTGGGCTGCGATTATACTATCAGCACAAAATCAAGTTAATTTGGACCCTGCTCCACAATTCATAAAACCATGGCTGATTTAAAAAAATGATATTTTTTTGCCTCAGTTATACCTTCCAATACTCGCTGCATATCATCGTGTCACACAGCATTGAAACAGGTCCTTCAGTCCAACTTGTATATGCTGACCAAGATGCTCCAACCGTTGGTCCCAGTTGCCCACACCTGACCCATCTATCTATCCTATTACAGAGCTGGTCGGGGGGGGGGGCAGAGGAACAACTACAGGACTGTAATGGAGTCTGTAGACCTGGGCAATGTTCAAGGACTCGGCAACGGACTTGAATGAATATGCCACAGTCGTTACAAACTTCATTAAGAAATATGTGGAGGACTGCATCCCTACAAAAACCTTCCGAGTGTTTTCCCAATCAGAAACCTTGGATGAACTCTGAGATCCGCACTCTTCTGAAGACCAGACACCGGCATTCATGTCTGATGATACAGTGGTCTACACGAAGTCCAGATACGACCTTGGTAAGACCATCAAAAAGGCCAAAGTGGAGTTCTGCTCCAAACTGGAGGATGAGACAGATGTTTCGGCAGCTGTGGCGGGACTGAATGCAATCACCTCCTACAAGGCGAAACCAGGAGGCAGCTCGGATGTCGGCGATACATCAACTCCCTGATGAGCTCAATGCATTTTGCGCACGCTTTGATAGGGAGGAGAACACCGATGTGCCTTCCCGAGCCCCCATTCGCTGTGATGGTATTTCAGTCTCAGTCACAGAGGCCGACGTCAGGAAATCCTTCAGAGGGGTGAACCCTCGAAAAGCGTCTGGACCTGATGGCATACCTGGTCGTGTTTTAAAAACCTGTGCGGACCAACTGGCTGGAGTTTTTACGGACATTTTCAACCTGTCACTTCTGGGGTCTGAGGTTCCCGCCTGCCTCAAAAGGGCATCAATAATACCGGTGCCCAAGAAGAGCAAGGTGACGTGCCTCAATGACTATCGACCTGTGGCACTAACGCCTGTGGTGATGAAGTGCTTCGAGAGGTTGATCATGGCGCAAATCAACTCCTACCTCGACAAAAACCTGGACCCACTGCAGTTCGCTTACCGCCACAACAGATCAACGGTGGACGCGATCTCGCTGGCCCTCCACTCCGCTCTGGACCACTTGGACAACAAAAACTCATATGTCAGGCTGTTATTCATTGACTACAGCTCGGCATTTAATACAATCATCCCCTCCAAGCTGGTTACCAAACTCGCAGAACTGGGTCTCTGCGCATCCCTCAGCAATTGGATCCTCGACTTCCTCATTCGCAGACCAGTCTGTTCGTATTGGTGGAAATGTGTCAGACTCGATAACAATCAGCACGGGAGCACCTCAAGGCTGCGTGCTCAGCCCCCTGCTGTACTCACTCTATACTCATGACTGCGTAGCCGGTCACAGTGCGCGAACTCCATCATCAAGTTCGCTGACGACACCACTGTAGTGGGACGTATCACTGATGGGAGTACAGAAGAGAGATCGAGCGACTGTCCATATGGTGCCAGCACAATAACCTGGCCCTCAACACCAGCAAAACCAAGAAACTGATTGTGGACTTTGGAAGGAGTAGGAATGGGGACCCACAGTCCTGTTTATATCAACGGGTCGAATGGTTGAAAGGGTCAAGAGCTTCAAATTCCAGGCATGTACATCTGTGAAGATCTTTCCTGGTCCGAGAACACAGATGCAATTATTAAGAAAGCTCATCAGCGCCTCTACTTCCTGAGAAGATTACGGAGAGTCGGTCTGTCAAGGAGGACTCTCTCTAACTTCTACAGGTCCACAGTAGAGAGCTTGCTGACCGGTTGCATCGTGGCTTGGTTCGGCAACTTGAGTGCCCTGGAGAGGAAAAGACTACAAAAAGTAGTAAACACTGCCCAGTCCATCATCGGCTCTGACCTTCCTTCCATCGAGGGGATCTACCACAGCCGTTGCCTCAAAAAGGCTGGCAGCATCATCAAGGACCCACACCACCCTGGCCACACACTCATCTCCCTGCTACCTTCGGGTAGAAGGTACAGGAGCCTGAGAACTGCAACAACCCGTTCAGGAATAGCTACTCCCCCACCACCATCAGGCTATTAAAACCTGGCTCGGACAAAACTCTGAACATTAATACCCCTCCATCTGTTATTTGCACTTTATTAATTTATTAATTAATGTGTGTATTTAAGTATATAACTGTAGTCAATGCCTACTATGTTCTGTTGTGCTATGCAAAGAAATAATTTCATTGTCCTGTCAGGGACACATGGCAATAAACTCTTTTGACTTTTGACCTGACTTTGACTATTACTAAAACTCTCATCTTCATCACTTACGGTCTGTGGTGTTTTTAAATTTGCGCAAAAACGCTACCCTATACCGTTCTCTTCTGCTCCAAGCGCACCAAGTAGTGTTCTGATCGGTGGAAGATTACTAACCCCTCCCCTACACTCTCCTCTCCTCCCCCCCCCCCCCCCTCACTCGGCGTTTAATACCATCATCCCCTCCAAGCTGGTTACCAAGCTCGCGGATCTGGGTCTCTGCGCAACCCTCTGCAATTGGATCCTCGACTTCCTCATTCACAGACCAGTCTGTCCGTATTGGTGGAAATGTGTCATCCTCGATAACAATCAGCACGGGAGCACCTCAAGGCTGCGTGCTCAGCCCCCTGCTGTACTCACTCTATACTCATGACTGCGTAGCCGGTCATAGTGTGAACTCCATCATCAAGTTCGCTGACGACACCACTGTTGTGGGACGAATCACTGATGGTGACGAGTCAGAGTATGGAAGTGAGATCGACCGATTGACCAAATGGTGCCAGCACAATAACCTGGCTCTCAACACCAGCAAAACCAAGGAACTGATTGTGGACTTTGGAAGGGTAGGATAGGGACCCACAATCCCGTTTATATCAACGGGACAATGGTGGAAAGGGTCAAGAACTTCAAATTCCTGCGCGTGCATATTTCCGAAGATCTTTCCTGGTCTCAGCACACTGATGCAATTATAAAGAAAGCACATCACGCCTCTACTTCCTCAGAAGTTTAGCGGAGAGTCGGTCTGTCAAAGAGGACTCTCTCTAACTTCTACAGGTGCACAGTAGAGAGCATCCTGACCGGATGCATCATGGTTGTGTTCGGCAACTTGCGCTTCCAGGAGTGGAAAAGACTGCAGAAAGTTGTGACCACTGCCCAGTCCATCATCGGCTCTGACCTCCCCACCATCGAAGGGATCTATCGCAGTCGCTGCTGTAAAAAGTCTGGAATTCTCTGCCTTCGAGGCCGGTTCTCTGGATGCTTTCAAGAGAGAGCTAGATAGGGCTCTTAAAAATAGCGGAGTCAGGGGATATGGGGAGAAGGCAGGAACGGGGTACTGATTGGGGATGATCAGCCATGATCATATTGAATGGCGGTGCTGGCTCGAAGGGCCTACTCCTGCACCTATTGTCTTTTTTGTTTATTGTAAAAAGGCTGCCAACATCAAGGACCCACACCATCCCGGCCACACACTCATCTCTCCGCTGCCATCAGGTAGAAGATAAAGGAGCCTGAAATCTGGTACATCCAGCTTCTTCCCCACATCCATCAGGCTATTAAACTCGCCATCAAACAGACTCTGAACTATAACAGCCTATTGCACTTTATCTGTTTATGTCTGTGTGTGTGTGTGTGTATATATATATATAGTCTATACTATATTTTTTCTTTTTTTGTATGGCTTTGTAAATATTTGATTAGTGTATAAATGTACATATAGCTGCTGGTGTACATATAGCTGCTAAATGTGTATAAGATAATTATAAGCAGTTGAATAAGGGGTGGGAATTAATAAGCTTTGGCTTTTTCCTGCTCCTTTTCGAACACATACGATTTCATCGATTTATAGATATTGTTTATGACACTTTATAAATATTCTGGTTTTGGTTTTGGAATGCTGTTATACACCTGCTTTTTATTCTTTTATTCTGTTCGAAATAAAGAATTAAATTAAAATTAAATTAAATTATAGACACACTGTTCTGTATTTATGCTTACAATACTCTGTTCTGCAGCAAAGCCAGAATTTCATTGTCCCATCTGGGACACGTGACAATAAACTCTCTTGAGTCTTGATTTGATTATAGAGTGATACAGTGTGGAAACAGGCCCTTGGCCCAACTTGCCCATACCGGCCAACATGTCCCAGCTACACTAGTCCCACCTGCCTGAGCTTGGTCCAGATCCCTCCAAACCTGCCCTATCCATGTACCGGTCTAACTGTTTCTTGAACGTTGGGATAGTCCCAGCCTCAACTACGTCCTCTGGTAGCTTGTTCCATACACCCACCACCCTTTATGTGCAAAAGTTACCCCTCGGATTCCTATTAAATCTTTTCCGCCCTCACCTTGAACCTATCTCCTCTGGTCCTCGATTCCTCTACTCTGGGCAAGAGACTCTGCCTGTCTACCCGATCTATTCCTTTCATGATTTTATACACCTCTATAAGATCACCCCTCATCCTCCTGCGTTCCAGGGAATAAAGTCCCAGCCTGCTCAACCCGATCTATTCCTCTCATGATAAAGATAAAATTTAATTGGGACAGTCGGACTGGTCAGAGAACTAGTACGGGGGAGGGATGGAGAGAGAGGGAAAGCAAGGGTCACGTTAGAGAAATCAATGTTCACACCGCTGGGTTGTAAGCTGTTGTTGATGGTATTGGAAACCTTTTCTGCGATCGAGCTGAAGCGAATGCTGCTACTAAACAAAGCACTTGCAGCGCACCCCTTGAGGCTGAGATCAATGAACCAAACACGGCCCTGGAAAACATCTTTATTCCTTAATGAGATGAGAGGGAGGCATTGCCAGCAAGGTTGTGGAATCCCCACTCTCTCTGGTCGATGAATATAAAACTATGAGAGGCATAGATAAGGGAGAGACTATCTGAATATAGACATAGAGCATGGATCTGTACACTCCGAATGGCTCGATTGTAATCATGTATTGTCGTTCCGCTGGCTAGCACGCAGCAAAAGCTTTTCGCTGTACCTCGGCACACGTGACAATACACTGCACTGAAACTGAAAATGCAGGAGGAGCTCAGCGGGTCAGGCAGCATCTCTGGAGAAAATGGTCAGATGACGTTCAGAGTTGGGAACTTTGTTATCGGGCAGTCGGAATCTTTTTATCCCAGGCAAAATGTGCAGGGAGGAACTGCGGATGCTGGTTCAAAGGGGAAAGAAGCTCCAGTAACGCAGCGGGTCAGGCAACTTCTCTGGAGGAAAGGAATGCTATTGTTCATTTCGAGAGGGCTTGTATACAAAAACACGGATGTAATGCTGAGGCTCTATAAGGCGCTGGTCAGGCCGCATTTGGAATAATGTGAGCAATTCTGGGCACCATATCTGAGGAAGGATGTGCTGGCTCTGGAGAGGGTCCGGAGGAGGTTTACAAGGATGATCCCAGCAATGAGTGGGTTAATATATGATGAGCATTTGATGGCACTTGGCCTGGAGTTTAGAAGAATGAGTGGGGAGGGGGGGGACACACCTCATTGACATGTTCGGGATAGTGAAAGGCTTAGATAGAGTGGATGCGGAGAGGATTTTTCCACTAGTGGGAGAGTCTAGAACTAGAGGTCATAGCGTCAGAAGTAAAGGATGTTCTTTACGGAAGGAGATGAGGAGTTTCTTTCCTCAGAGGGTGGCAAGGTGTCAATACGAGACATCAAATCGGACGAAGTTCAAGGCAAATTTAAAACAGATCATTGTTAGTTAGGGGAAGGTGGCAACGAAACATGCAAAGAACAAATTTTACTCAGCAAGACGATCAGACTGGTCGGAGATCTGATGTGGGGAGGATGGAGAGAGGGAGAGCAAGGGTTACTTGAAGTTAGAGAAGTCCCCACCTTGATGTCTCGTTTTCACACCCTGCCCTTCCATATCTCTGCGTTTCCCTCCCCTCCCCCCCCCCCCCCCCCCCCGACTCTCAGTCTGAAGAAGGGTCTCGACCCAAAACGTCACCCATTCCTTCTCTCCAGAGATGCTGCCTGTCCCGCTGAGTTACTCCAGAACTTTGCGTCTATCTTCGGTGTAAACCAGCGTCTGCAGTTCCGCCCTACACGTTGATGCTGCTGCCATCATGGCACTACCTCGACATCCCGAGGCTGAGGCAGTACCACAAGGTGCCCGCAGCATGGTCGGGCACAGAGGGTGGCAGGTGGGCAACTGGAATGTCACATGATCGAGCCAGATCTATATGCCTATTACAGTTTAGCTTATTGCCACATCCATTAGACAGGTACAGGGATAGGACAGGTTTAGAGGGATATGTACCAAGCATGCATGTGGGACTAGTGTAGCTGGGACATGTTGGCCAGTGCGGGCCGAAGGGCCTGTTTCCACACTGTATCACTCTAGGACGAGTTACGAGGTACAGTGAAAAGCTTTTGTTGCGTGCTATGTAGGCAGCAGAAAGACAATACATGATTCCAATCGACCCATTCACAGTGTATTGATATGTGATGTGTAGGAAGGAACTGCAGATGCTGATGTGAACCAAAGATAGACACAAAATGCTGAAGTAATTCAGTGGGACAGGTGGAATCTCTGGAGAGAAGGAATGGCATTCTTTCTCTCCAGAGATGCCGCCTGTCCCGCTGAGTTACTCTGTGTCTCTCTTCGTGATGGGGGAATAGAGTGCAGTGGTTCTGACGGAGTGCGTCCCTTTCTTCCCCGCTCAGTGCACGCGGCTGTGATCGCCATCAACGAGGCCATCGATCGCGGGCGTGTGGAGCAGACGATGGCGGCCCTGCGTAACCCCAACGCCATGCTGGTGAACCTTGTCGACAGCCTGGCCCCAGTGTACCAGGAAATGCTGTGCCAGGTGAAGAGTGAGAAGGCAGCCAACGCCAGGAAACGGATTGACACGGTGAGTGACGCGACGCCAACTTTTGCTGCCGCCATAGCTTAGTTCAGCGCTACAGCGCGGGAACGGGCGCTTCGGCCCACCGTGTCCGCGTCGACCAGAGATCCCCGCACCCTTACACTATCCTACACGCACTAACCATATAACCATATAACAATTACAGCACGGAGACAGGCCCCTCTCGGCCCTTCCATCCGTGCCGACCATTTGTTTTCCCCTAGTCCCATCTACCTGCACTCAGACCATACCCCTCCATTCCCTTCACGTCCATATACCTATCCACTTTACTTTTAAATGTTAAAATCGATCCTGCCTCCACCACCTCTGCTGGAAGCTCATTCCACACAGCCACCACCCTCTGAGTAAAGAAGTTCCCCCTCACGTTACCCCTAAACTTCTGTCCCTTAATTCTCATGTCATGCCCTCTTGTTTGAATCTTCCCTACCCTCAATGGGAAAAGCTTATCCACGTCAACTCTGTCTATCCCTTTCATCATTTTAAAGACCTCAATCAAGTCCCCCCCTTAACCTTCTGCGCTCCAAAGAATAAAGACCTAACTTGTTCAACCTTTCTCTGTAACATAGTTGCTGGAACCCTGGCAAACATTCTAGTAAATCTCCTCTGTACTCTCTCTATTTTTGTTGACATCCTTTCCTATAACTAAGCGACCAAAATTGTACACCATACTCCAGAATTGGTCTTACCAATGCCTTGTACAATTTTTAACATTACTAGGGGCAGTTTACGATGATACCATGCCAATCAACCTACAAACCTGTGCATCTTCTTTTCAGCTTCGGACGATAGCTAAAATAAAACAATTCCTCCAGTTTGGTGACCTCGAAAAGATCATCCACACATTTATCTCCTCCCGCCTAGATTACTGCAACTCCCTCTACACTGGCATCAGCCAATCTTCCCTGTCCCGCCTGCAACTGCTCCAAATCGCTGCAGCAAGACTCCTGACGGGCACCCGAAAAAGGGGACCACATCACCCCGATCCTGGCCTCTCTCCACTGGCCCCCTGTGCGGTTCCGAATACATTTCAAGATCCTCCTTTATGTCTACTGTTGCAGAATGTTAGTACCTACACCAATGTAAAGCATTTTGGCCAACGAGAGTTGTTTTTTTAATGTGCTACGTAAATAAAAGTGACTTGACTTGATCTTTGGAGTGTGGGAGGAAACCGGAGCTCCTGCAGAAAACCCACGCAGGTTACGGGGAGAGCGTGCAAACGCCGCACAGACAGCTCCCAATCCATGCAGTCGTCAGGATTGAGCCCCGGGTCTCCGTGGCAACTATACAGCTGCGCCACCATGCTGCCCTTCTTTTCCTGAGCTCTTCTCCTGAGAAAGTTATTCCGTGTCCGTTCTGGATGTAGGTGATCCAGAAGCAGCGAGCGCGCGGCATAACCGGCGAGTTGCTGCCTCGCGGCGCCAGAGATCCTGCCTACGGGCAGCAACTCAGTGGGTGAGGCAGCATCTCTGGAGAGAAGGGAAGGGGATGGAGAGAGAAAGCAAGGGCTGTCTGAAGTTAGGGAAGTCGACGTTCGTATCGCTGGGATGCAAATCACCCAAGCGAAATATGAGGTGCTGTTCCTCCAGATTGCGCTGGGCCTCACTCTGACAAATTCAGGAGGCCCAGGACTGAAAGGTCAGATTGGGAATGGGAGGGGGAGTTGAAGTGCTGAGCCACCGGGAGGTCCGGTAGGTAACCTGACTATGGGTGTTTTCTGTTCGGAGTTTGCACGTGCTCCCCGTGAACAAGTGGGTTTTCTCCGGGCGTTCTGCTTTCCTCCCACATTCCAACGATGTCCAGGTTTGTAGGTTATTTGGCTTTGGTAAAATTATAAATTGTCCTTGGTGTGTAGAATAGAGCTAGATAGGGCTCTTAAAATAGCGGAGTCAGGGGATATGGGGAGAAGGCAGGGACGGGGGTACTGATTGTGGATGATCAGCCATGATCACATTGAATGGCTCGAAGGGCCGAATGGCCTACCCCTGCACCTGTTGTCTATTGTCTATTGTCTAATAGTGCTTTTGCACAGGGATCTGATCGCTGACTCAGTGGTCTGATGGGTTGTTTCCGCGCTGTATCTCTAAAGTAAAGTCTAAAGTCAATAAGTCTTGCAAGGTTGTGCAAACGCATCATAGAAAGCATACCGTCGGGTTGCATGTGTGAGAAACGGGCTCCCACATTAAGACATTAAGACCTGGAGCAGGGCCTTACACCGGGGGCTTTAACATCGGGAGAAGAATGGAACACAGGAGAGAAAAGACTCTGCCTTCCATCACAGTGAGGAGGAGATTCACTGTGATGGATGTTTGTGTGAATTAAAGTGTTTGTGTGCCTTGTAGAAATTGTTTTGTTTGTATGGCTGTAGAAACAGAGTTTCCTTTGAGCCTCATTTGAGGTTCAAATGACAATGAATAAAAATATGGGAAAGACTCTGTACTGACTTGCGTGTTTGTTTCTTCTTCAGTATAAAGCGGAGCTGGACGAGGGGAAGGACGTGTACGAGGAGCTCTTGACTCACGCTGAAATTCAAGGCAACATTAACAAAGTCAATGGTAAGTACGGTGCTCTTGATGCCTGGGGGTAGGACTGGCGTGAGGATGAAATGTTCATTGTGCAGAGAGGGGTAATGATCTGGATCTCTGCCTCTGCCTGCAACACCCAACTGAGCTTTCAAAGGGGAGTCTAGTTTAGTTTAGAGATACAGCACAGAAACAGGTACTTAAGCCCACCGAGTCTGCGCCGACCAGCGATTGTCCCCCACACTAGCGCACCATCACAAAATGTTGGAGTAACTCAGCATGGGTCAGGCAGCATCTCTGGATCTCTGGTTTTGAGTCGGGACCCAAGGCGAACAGAATCTTGACCAGAAACATCGCCCATTCCTTTTCTCGAGATCTGCTGAGTTACTCCAGCGTTCTGCGTCCGTCTTTAGTGTAAACCAGCATCTTCAGTTCCTTCCTACCTAACTCTGGTCTACGCAGGACAAGGCAAGGCCTTTAATGCATCCACTAGTTACTTTGTGCTGACAAATTCAATGACTAGGAGGTTCAGAACAAATCGGAGCGGGCACCGGTGGCCAAGGAAAGGTGGAGCCCACAATAGTCCATTGCTGACAAAGTTACAAAAGTATGGAACAGTCCTATCTGGTGCCTCTACAGCCCTCCCTCCCCAAATTGGTCTCACCAGCCCACCTCTCTCTCGGTCCCTCCTTGCTCTGGGTTGACAGGTTCCCATCGACGCCAGTGGCTCTGGGTCGTTTCGGAGCCTGGCCGACCGGGCGGGTCCTCCGTCATCAGCTCACTGTGGGCATGTCCTCCATGATTTACAAAGTGGAGTCTCGGGTTTAGTCTAGTTTAGCGATACAGCGCGGAGACAGGCCCACCCAGTCCGCACCGACCAGAAATCCCCACACGCTAACACTATCCTACAGGCAGGAGGGACAACTTACACATACACCAAGCCAATTAACCTACGCACCCGTACGTCTTTGGAGTGTGGGAGGAAACCGAAGATCACGAACAAAACCCACGCAGGTCACGGGGAGAACGTACAAACTCCGTGGTCAGGACGTATACATTTTGGAATGAAATTTTTGAAATGTTCACAGAATTATTTAAAATAAAATTAAACCCCAACGCAGAACTGATTATGTTTGGAACAATGGAAGTCGGCTTTGAGCTGACTCAAACTCCAAAAGAGTTTCCTTAACTATGGCTTAATAACGGCAAAAAAAAGGTATACTAAAATTCTGGAAAAATACACCCACACCAACGCTTAAAATGTGGATTTCAAACGTGTCTGAAATGTTACACCTCGAAGATATGAGATTCGTCCCAGCAGGCAAACCAGACCAATTCTTAAAGATCTGGTCTCCCTTTATCGACTTAATACAAGCATATGGTGCGACATAACCCTGGAAATAAACTGTTTCAGAACCGGGTGAGGGGTGTGTAAAGAGACGAGGCAGGTATATCCCTTTTATTTTCTTTATATCGTTTTATTTATATTTTTCTCTCTCTCTCGTCCTTTACATCTTTATGGGCTCTTTTTCTCTACTTTTTCACGAACTATCAATACCACTACCTTACCTAACTTTCTCTTTCTCTCTTTTTCTTGCTTCTGCTATTTTTCTAATATTAAATTTTAAAACAAGAAGTTGTATATGAAATGTATTATGTTATAAAATATTTTTTAAAAATAAAGAATGGAACCGGGGTCTCTGGTGCTGCAAGCGCTGTAGGGCAGCAACTCTGCCGCTGCACCATCGTGTTGCCAAGACTCGAAGGGCTGAGCTACAGAGAGGGGTTGAGCAGGCTGGGAATCCATTCCTTGGAGCATATGACGATGTGGGGTGATTTTATAGAGGTAGAATGAAGGGAGGCACGGGTGGCACAGCGGTAGAGGTGCTGCCTCACAGCATCAAAGACCCAGGTTCGATCCTGACTACGGGTGCTGCTGCCTGTACGTTCTCCCTGTGGCCGCAGGGTTTTTCTCCGGGTGCTCTGGTTTCCTCTCACACTCCAAAGACGTGCAGGTTTGTAGGTTAATTGGCTTCTGTAAGTGTGTAGGATAATGCTAGTGTATGGCTTGATTGCTGGTTGGAGCAGACTCGGTGGGCCGAAGGGGGTTAATGGGGTTAGGTTACATTAATGGGGTTAGGTTGCAGCGAGACCTGGGCGTCCTTGTACACCGGTGGCTTACAAGTACAGCAGGCAGTGAAGAAAGCTAATGGAATGTTGGCCTTCATAACAAGAGGATTTCAGTATAGGAGTAAAGAGGTTCTTCTGCAGTTGTATAGGGCTCTGGTGAGACCACATCTGGAGTATTGTGTCCAGTTTTGGTCTCCGACTTTGAGGGAGGACATCCTTGTGATTGAGGCAGTGCAGCGTAGGTTCACAAGATTGATTCCTGGGATGGCGGGACTGTCATATGAGGAAAGATTGAAAAGACTAGGCTTGTATTCACTGGAGTTTAGAAGGACGAGGGGGGATCTTATAGAAACATATAAAATTATAAAAGGACTGGACAAGCTAGATGCAGGAAAAATGTTCCCAATGTTGGGCGAGTCCAGAACCAGGGGCCACAGTCTTAGAATAACGGGGAGGTCATTTAAGACTGAGGTGACAAAAAACATCCGTTTAGGCTGTTTCATGTTGAGACCCTGCCTCGGGTGTTGGTGCCTGATCTCGACCCGAGACATTGACCAACCCTTGGCCTCCACAGATGCTGCCAGTCCTGCTGTAGCATTGCAAGAACTTACTTTGTTCTGTAATGTTTTTTGTTTCCAGTCTGGGCAGCAAGAATTAAATTATAGGTAGAGAAGAATGCTGGAGAAACTCAGCGGGTCAGGCAGCATCTATGGAGCGAAGGAATAGGCGACGCTTAGGGTCGAGACCCTTCTTCAGACCAAAGATCCTATAGCGGAGCAAGATCGACCACTCCTGCTAAATGCAATGGGCTGACGTGTAGTACGCAACGGAACGGAACGTGGGCCTTTTTTTCATCCATGTCCCTAACCCGACCCGACCCGACTCGCAGTGTGATCAACGTTGCGGGGGAACTATTTGTGTTAATAAATTTAAATTCTGAAAATGAGGAGAAGATTTTTACCAAATAACGTTTATTTTTACGAGGATGTTTCCGTAACCGGCTTCCGTCTCCGCACTATTATCCTACGGGATCTTTGGTGCGGAGACGGAAGCCGGTTACGGAAATGGGGCCGAAAATTACCCGTGAATCTGCCCATGACCGTACTACGTCTTTTTCGTCGAGTGGACTATCTTGCTCGCTGTAGGATCTTTGCTTCAGACTGATGACGGTAGTCTCCGCCTCTTCCTTTCTTTTTCCCGCCCCCTCCGACATCAGTCTCCTTCTCTCCATAGATGCTTTCTCACCCACTGAGTTTCTCCAGCATTTTTGTCTACCGTCGATTTTTCCAGCATCTGCAGTTCTTTCTTAAACATTAAATAAATGATGGACGCTTTGCCTTGTTACGTGTATTCTTCATGCTTACTTCCCTCCTAACCAGTCTGCATCTCTGCGACTGTACGTGACTTTGTTGCGTTTGATTTCCGTGTGGACGTTTAGTTCGATTACATTGTATATAGAAACATAGAAATTAGGTGCAGGAGTAGGCCATTCAGCCCTTCGAGCCTGCACCGCCATTCAATATGATCATGGCTGATCATCCAACTCAGTATCCCGTACCTGCCTTCTCTCCATACCCTCTGATCCCCTTAGCCACAAGGGCCACATCCAACTCACTCTTAAATATAGCCAATGAACTGGCCTCAACTACCCTCTGTGGCAGAGAGTTCCAGAGACTCACCACTCTCTTGTGTGAAAAAAGTCTTTCTCATCTCGGTCTTAAAGGATTTCCCCCTTATCCTTAAGCTGTGACCCCTGTCCTGGACTTCCCCCCAACATCGGGAACAATCTTCCTGCATCTAGCCTGTCCAACCCCTTAAGAATTTTGTAAGTTTCTATAAGATCCCCTCTCAATCTCCTAAATTCCAGAGAGTATAAACCGAGTCTATCCAGTCATTCTTCATAAGACAGTCCTGACATCCCAGGAATCAGTCTGGTGAACCTTCTCTGCACTCCCTCTATGGCAATAATGTCCTTCCTCAGATTTGGAGACCAAAACTGTACGCAATACTCCAGTGTGGTCTCACCAAGACCCTGTACAACTGAAGTAGAACCTCCCTGCTCCTGTACTCAAATCCTTTTGCTATGAAAGCTAACATACCATTCGCTTTTTTCACTGCCAGCTGCACCTGCATGCCTACTTTCAATGACTGGTGTACCCATGACACCCAGGTCTCGCTGCATCTCCCCTTTTCCTAATAGGCCACCATTTAAATAATAGTCTGCTTTCCTGTTTTTGCCACCAAAGTGGATAACCTCACATTTATCCACATTATACTGCATCTGCCAAACATTTGCCCACTCACCCAGCCTATCCAAGTCACCTTGCAGTCTCCTAGCATCCTCCTCACAGCGAACACTGCCCCCCAGCTTAGTGTCATCCGCAAACTTGGAGATATTGCCTTCAATTCCCTCATCCAGATCATTAATATATAATATATTAGTATCTTCATGGAATCTGGGAGATAAAAGGACTGGGGGGAGGTGGAGTTGAGATAGAGCATCTGGTGTGGACTTCATGAAAAGCAGAGCAGGCTCGAGGCCGGAGCGGCGGCAACTTTGGGTTGAACGTTGGCTGCATCCATTATTCAAATCCAAAATAACCGTTTTGGTTCGTCGGGGTCACCAATCTAGTGAGACACTTGTTGTGAAACAAAGTGATCTTTATTGTGTTATACAGAGAACTGCTCACGCGCGACTAGGCCGAGTTCTGTATATTTGACAGGGCACACCCCTAAACCACGTGAAGACTTCATCCCGCCAAACACAGTCACCCTGTCAGTCTTTGGGCCGAGGGTTTGCCCAATAAGTGGCCTAACCACCAGGTGGCGCCACAATTGTACCATTAAAGGTCTGTGGTACTTGACCAGCCTGCACCGCGCTCCTTGTAACGAGTGACTTTTCCATTCTCAGTGCAAGCGGCTTTGGAGTATGTGGACGAGGCGCTGGAGAGGAGCGATGTGCAGGCACTCTACTCGGCTCTGCAGAGTCCAGCGCTGAACCTACACCAGGTGAACCGGGAGAACACGGAATGGTACATGGACCAGCTCCTCATCGACCGCGAGCAGAAAGCACTGGTATTAAACCTCGCATTTTATTCATGTATTTATCATGGACTCGGCACTTAGCAAAGAAAGCAAACTCAATGCTAGCATTTATTTCACGAGGAGCGAGAGAGAAAACGGGGAATTACAGACCAGTTAGTCTGACTTCGGTGGTGGGAAAGATGCTGGAGTCAAGTTAAAGAGGTAATAATGGGGCATTTGGATAGCAGTAAAAGGATTAGTCCAAGTGAACATGGATTTATGAAAGGGAAATCATATTTGACTAATCATCTGGAATTTTTTGAGGATGTAACAAGTAAAATGGATGAAGGGGTGCCAGTGGATGTAGTGTATCTAGACTTTCAGAAAGCCTTTGATAAGGTCATGCATGGGAGACTGGTGACTAAAATTAGAGCACATGGTATTGGGGGTAGGGTGTTGATATGGATAGAAAATTGGTTGGCAGACCGGAAGCAAACAGTGGGAGTGAATGGGTCCTTTTCAGAATGGCAGGCAGTGGCGAGTGGAGTGCCACAAGGCTCAGTGTTAGGAGCAACATTAGCACGTTTGCGGATGACACAAAGCTGGGTGGCAGTGTGAAATGTGAAGAGGATGTTAGGAGGTTGCAGGGTGACCTGGACAGGTTGAGTGAGTGGGCCGATGCGTGGCAGATGCAGTATAATATAGATAAATGTGAGGTTATCCATTTTGGCAGCAAAAACAAGGGGGCAGATTATTATCGCAATGGGGTTAGGTTAGGTAAGGGGGAGGTGCAGCGAGACCTGGGCGTCCTTGTACACCAGTCACTGAAAGTTGGTGTGCAGGTACAGCAAGCAGTGAAGAAAGCTAATGGAATGTTGGCCTTCATTACAAGAGGATATCAGTATAGGAGTAAAAAGGTTCTTCTGCAGTTGTATAGGGCTCTGGTGAGACCACATCTGGAGTATTGCGTACAGTTTTGGTTTTCTGTTTTGAGGAAGGACATCCTTGTGATTGAGGCAGTGCAGCGTAGGTTCACAAGATTGATCCCTGGGATGGCAGGACTGTCATATGAGGAAAGGTTGAAAAGACCAGGTTTGTATTTACTGGAGTTTAGAAGAATGAGGGGTTATCTTATAGAAATATATAAAATTATAAAAGGACTGGACAAGCTAGATGCAGGAAAAAATGTTCCCAATATTGGGCGAGTCCAGAACCAGGGGCCACAGTCTTGGAATAAAGGGGAGGTCATTTAAGACTGAGGTGAGAAAAAACCAGAGAGTTGTGTATTTGTGGAATTCCCTGCCATAGAGGGCAGTGGAGGCCAAGTCACTGGATGGATTTAAGAGAGAGTTAGATAGAAGGGGCTAGTGGAATCAAGGGATATGGGGAGAAGGCAGGCATGGGTTATTGATAGGGGACGATCAGCCATGATCACAATGAATGGCGGTGCTGGCTTGAAGGGCCGAATGGCCTCCTCCTGCACCTATTTTCAATGTTTCAATGAGGGCTTCTATAGAAAAACAGCGATGCATTTGGAATATTGTGAGCAATTTTGGGCTGCATATCTGAGGAAGAATGTGCCAACTCTGGAGAGGGTCCAGAGGAGGTTTACAAGAACGATCCCAGGAATGAATGGGTTAATATATGATGAGTGTTTGACGGCACTGGGCCTGTACTCGCTGGAGTTTAGAAGAATGAGGGGGGACATACATTGAAACGTACAGAATAGTGAAAGGTTAGGATGGAGTGGATGTGGAGAGGATGTTTCCACTAATGGGAGAGTCTAGGACTAGGGGTCAAAGCCTCAGAATTAAAGGACATTCTTATAGGAAGGAGGTGAGGAAACATTTCTTCAGTCAGAGGGTGGTGAATCTGTGGAATTCTTTGCCACAGACGGCTGTGGAGGCCAAGTCAGTGGCCATTTTTAAGGCAGAGACCGATAGATTCTTGATTAGTACGGGTGTCAGAGGTTATGGGAATAAGGCAGGAGAATGGGGTTAGGAGGGAGAGATAGATCAGTGATGATTGAATGGCAGAGTAGACTTGATGGGCCGAATGGCCTAATTCTACTCCAATTCCTTATGACCTTATGACTCGTACAGCACGGAAACAGGCCCTTCCAGGCTGACCAAAATGCCCATCTAAGCTGGTCCTATTTGCCCGTGCCTGGTCCATAACCCCATTGCCATTGTTCGGTGTATAGGAAGGAACTGCTGTTGCTGGTTTAAACCAAAGATAGACACAAAATGCTGGAGTAACTCAGTGGGACAGGCAGCATCTCTGGAGAGAAGTAATGGGCGAAGTTTCGGATCGAGACCCTTCTTCAGACCGAGAGTCAGGGGAAAGGGAAACGAGAGATACAGACGGTGATATCATAATCATAATAATCATCATGATCATAATCATACTTTATTAGCCAAGTATCTTTTGCAACATACGAGGAATTTGATTTGCCAAATCAGTCGTACCATTTTAAAAAAAACAACAAAACACACAAAATACATTTTAACATAAACATCCACCACAGTGACTCCTCCACATTCCTCAAAAAAAAAGTTCAATCTCTTCCCTTCTTTGTTCTCGGGGGCCTTGAGCCTTCCGTTGACGGGACGATCTTGGCTTCCGTAGCCGGCGGTCAGACCCTCCGTGTCGGGGTGATCAAGCTCCTGCAGCGGGGGGGGATCTCAGCTCCCCGGCGGCGGGCGATCGGACCCCGGGTCTTGGCTGATCGAACCTTCTGCCACTTTGGAGCTTCCTGACATCTACGGTCTCTACCCGAGGCTGCGAGCTCCTCGATGTTGGAATCCGCAGGCCGCGGTTGGAGCGCCGATCCCGAGCGAAGGATCGCAGGCTCCAATGGCAGGTCCACGCCCCCACGGTGGGGCTCAACGTCAGTCCTGAGCGAGGCCTCCAGCTCCATGATGTTAGGCCGCAGAGCGACCAGAGATACGACCCGGAAAACAATCGCATCTCCGGCAAGGTACGGGATTGAAGAAAAGTTTCCACCGACCCCCTCCTCCTCCCCCCACATAAAACAAACCAGAGAACACTCACACAAACTTTTAAAACACACTGATAACAAAAAGAAAGACAAAAAGACAGACAGACTGTTGGCGAGGCTGCCATCGTGCGCCACTCCTTGCTGGTGTTAGAGAGTTATGCCAAAAAAAGTAACGATGATAAAGGAAACAGGATGTTGTTAGCTGTGGGCTAGGTGAAAACGAGTTGCAGACAATGAGACCATTTTGAAGCTGGCATGACTTGAGTGGGGGAGGGAAGGAGATAGGGGGAGATGCAAGGGTTACGAAGTTAGAGAAATCAGCAACCCCCCCCACCCCCGATGTTTACCACCTCCCGAAGGTTCCCCCCCAGAAGGTTTCCCTCCCCTCCCCCAAAGGTTTCCCTCCCCCCCCAAAGGTTTTCCCCCCCAGAGGTTTTTTCCCCCCCCCAGAGGTTTTTTCCCCCCCAGATGTTTTTCCATCCCCCCAACCCCAAGGTTCCCCCCCGAAGGTCACCCACCCCCCCGAAGGTTCCCCCCCCGAAGGTTTCCCCCCCCCCCAAAGGTCCCCCCGAAGGTTTCCCCATCAGAAGGTCTGTTCCCCCCAGACGGTTTTTCCCCCCCAGACGGTCTTTCCCCCCCAGACGGTCTTTCCCCCCCAGCGGTCTTTCCCCCCCCAGACGGGTCTTTTCCCCCCTCCAGAAGGTCTTTTCCCCCCTCCAAAAGGTCTTTTACCCCCAGAAGGGCTTCCCCCCCCCCCAGAAGGGCTTTCCCCCCCCCCCCTCAGAAGGTCTTTCCCCCCCAGAAAGGTCTTTTCCCCCAGAAGGTTTCCTCCCCCCCCGAAGGTTCCCCTCCCCCAGAAGGTTTCCCCCCCCCAGAAGGCTACCCCCTTCCCCAGAAGGTCTTCCCACACCCCCGAAGGATGCCCTGTCCCGCTTTAGTTTGAAGATAAAGTGCGGAAACAGGCCCTTTGGCCCACTGAGTCCACGCTGGCCAACGATACCCGCACACTGGCACTACACTACACACGAGGGATAATTTAGGATTTTTACCAAAGCCGATTAACTACAAACCTCTAGCTCTTTGGAGTGCGGGAGGTAACCGGAGCACCCGGAAAAAACCCACACTGTCACGGGGAGAGGGTACAAACTCTGTACGGACAGCATCGGTAGTCGGGATGGAACCCGGGTCTCTGGCGCGGTGGAGGCCACAGCTCCACCGCTGCGTGTCTGCCCTGCCCGTTCCTATTTTGTCTTTCTTATTTTTCTGTTAATGGTGAAACGGAATTCCTTCAGTGCCAGCCTTGAGTACGGCCAGGCCGGACACACAAAGGCCACTTGTGTTTTCTCTTAATTTGTGCAAATAATTTCCCCTCAAGGGAAGCAATATATCAGTTTGCTGACAGCATCGTCCGTCCTCTTTTTCCCACCCTGCGTTAAGTTCCAGCAAGCACGAAGATTCCCTGGTTCAGTTTCCCAGGCGAATAGAGAGTATTTTTTGATGCTCGTGTCTTGTGGTTCTGTGAAGATTCGGAGCAACAGGCAGCGATTCATTCGCCACGGGATATGTGTCCCACTCTCGCAGTTATGATGTTTGTGTTGCTGGCTCTTTGGCATATAGTTTGGTGTAGAGATACAGCGTGGAAATAGGGCCTTTGGCCCACCGCCCAGCGATCCCTGCACACTAATGTTGGGCTCGGATCTAGAAACAAAGAAATATAGAAAATAGGTGCAGGAGTAGGCAATTCGAGCCTGCACCGCCATTCAATGGGATCATGGCTGATCATCCAACTCAGTATCCCGTACCTGCCTTCTCTCCATACCCCCTGATCCCCTTAGCCACAAGGGCCACATCTAACTCCCTCTTAAATATAGCCAATGAACTGGCCCTCAACTACCTTCCACAGATTCAACACTCATGTACCCAATTGTCTACAACAATTCCAATCTAATGATTAACCTCCCTGTCAATGGAAAGGTTCTATTTTTATCTGGACCATCTATTTTACATTACACCAGTGAGTGGTGCTTAGCCTGGGGGTCGGGACCCCCATGGGGGGAGGGGGGGTGGTCGTTTGGGGCTTCACCGGGGGGTCATGAAGGGGTTAAAAATAACATCTCCATTTGTTGAGCCCATGTTTACGAACCTAACAAAGGTACATACCACACACAGTATATTGTTCGCGTATGCACATACGTATACCAAAAAGGTTCAGAACCGCTGCTTCCGACTGGACATTAGTGAAACAGGGTGGAAACAGGCCCTTCGGCCCAACGAGTCTGGGCCAACCAGCGGTCACCAGCGCAATCCTGCACACTCGGGACAATTTACAATTTTCTTTATTAAGCTGAAGTCAATTAATCTACAAACCTGCACATCTTTGGAGTGGGGGAGGAAACTGGAGCCCCCCCCCCCCCGGAGAAAACCCACGCAGCTCACGGGGAGAACGTACAAACTCCACGCAGACAGCACCCGTAGTCGGGACCAAACCTGGGTGTCTGGCGCTGTGAGGCAGCAACTCTACCGCTGCCCTTAATTGTCAGGGCATTTGTAAGGGCAAATATTTTTAAATCTTTGTTTTTTTTGATGTGAGGAGAGCAAATATTGATTATGGATGGAGGTCTGGATAGTGAGATGGGTCATCGCCCATGGTAAGGGGTATTAAAAAACCAAAGCTCCTTGCTGACCATCATGTACCCAACTGTCCACAACAATTCCAATTATTAGCAGGTCTACATGCTCCTCCACTTACAATGCTTCCACTTCACCATGGTGCAAAAGCGATACGCATTCAGTAGAAACCCTCCTTCCGAATTTTGAATTTTGACCTTTTCGACCAACCTGCCGTGCCACTGATGCACGGAAAGTGCCAGGATGCCAACCAAGTCCGGGGAGGTTGGTTGACCGACTCGGCCGTGGCTGGGTGAATGATGAGTGGTCCCGGGTTCTGGACCACACACAAAGCCCAGCCGGCGGGCCAGCTAAGGAATCTTAGACAATAGACAATAGGTGCAGGAGGAGGCCATTTGGCTCTTCGAGCCAGCACCGCCGTTTAATGTGATCATGCCTGATCATCCCCAATCAGTACCCCGTTCCTGCCCTCTCCCCATATCCTTGACTCCGCTATTTTTAAGAGCCCTATCTAGCTCTCTCTTGAAAGATTCCAGAGAACCTGCCTCCACCACCCTCTGAGGCAGAGAATTCCACAGACTCACCACTCTCTGTGAGAAAAAGTGTTTCCTCGTCTCCGTTTTAAATGGCTTACTCCTTATTCTTAAAATGGCTTAGCCTTGGCCCGGGCGCCGGACTTTGCCCATGACATCGCAATAGGATATCACAGGTAGATCGGGTGGTTAAAAAGGCTTTTGGCATATTGGCCTTCAACAGATCACCGCCTGACCTGCTGTGATCCTCCAGTGGTTTGTTTGTTTTCTTCAGATTGCAGCATCTGCAGTCTCTTGGGTTTTTATTTGTCATTTGCAGGATGACAGTCTGCTACTCAGAGCTTCACTGGTTTCTTTACACTGCCAAACTCTTCTCCTGGGATGTCAGGACTTTCATACGGGGAAAGACTGGATAGACTCGGCTTGTACTCGCTAGAATTTAGAAGATTGAGGGGGGATCTTATAGAAACTTACAAAATTCGTAAGGGGTTGGACAGGCCAGATGCAGGAAGATTGTTCCCGATGTTGGGGAAGTCCAGAACACGGGGTCACAGTTTAAGGATAAGGGGGAATTCCTTTAGGACCGAGATGAGAAAAACATTTTTCACACAGAGAGTGATGAATCTGTGGAATTCTCTGCCACAGAGGGTAGTTGAGGCCAGTCCATCGGCTATATTTAAGAGGGAGTTAGATGTGGCCCTTGTGGCTAAAGGGATCAGGGGGTATGGAGAGAAGGCAGGTACAGGATACTGAGTTGGATGATCAGCCATGATCATATTGAATGGCAGTGCAGGCTCGAAGGGCCGAATGGCCTACTCCTGCACCTATTGTCTATGTTTCTATGTTTCTTCTTCTTATCGAGTCCACACACAAGATTATAAGTTGTGCAGCCAGAGCTGAACACACTTCTCGGCATCTGCTCGACACAACGGTGTCTGTCTTGTCGCTTCTTGTGCGTGGTGGTGGAAAGATTGGTGGAAGCCAGGCTGCGACGTGTACACTCTTTCCTTCACCCCTGCCAAACTCTTAATTTGGCACGTTTGAAATGTTTATTTTCATTCTGCTTCTCGCTGTCTCTACCTTTTTAAAATGGGGTAGATGGATAGAAAAATAACCCCAACCTCTGCCTCAACTTCAAAACAAGTTTAACTTTATTTACCAGTTATGCCAGCCTATACTGACACTGTGCACGGAGGCACAGCGGTGGAGTTGCTTCCTCACAGCACCAGAGACCCGGGTTCCATCCTGACTGCGGGTGCTGTCTCTATGGAGTTTGTACGTTCTCCCTGTGACTACGGGTCTGGGTTAAGACGTGGTCTTGCGACGGCTGACAAGGGGGACTCTGTCCTTGTTACGAATGGGGGGAGTCCCCCAACATTGTTGCCACCTCCAACGGGATCCCACTACTAGCCACATCGTCCCATTTCCCACCCCTTTTTGTTTGCCTCAGAGATCATTCGCTCAAAACTCCCTGGTCAACTCGTCCCTTCCTACCCAAACCACCCCCTCCCCAGGTACTTTCCCCTGCAGCTGCAGGAGATGCAACACCTGTCCCTTTACCTCCCACAGCGACTCCATCCAAGGACCCAAACTTGCACCTCCTACAACCTCATCTCCTGTATCCGCTGTTCCAGGTGCCAACTTCTCTACATCGGCGAGACCAAGCGCAGGCTCGGCGATTGTTTCACTGAACACCTCCGCTCAGTTCGTCTTAACCTACCTGACCTACCAGTGGCTCAGCATTTCAACTCCCCCTCCCATTCCCAACCTGTCCTGGTCCTCCTCCTTTGTCAGAGTGTGGCCCAGCGCAAATTGGAGTAACAGCACCTCATATTTCGCTTGGGTAGCTTACACCCCAGCGGTATGAACATTGACTTCTCTAACTTCAGTTAGCCCTAGCTTTCTCTCTCCACCCCCTCCCCCTTCCCAGCTCTCCCACTAGTCTTACTGTCTCCGACTGCATTCTATCTCTGCCGCCCCCTCCCCTGACATCAGTCTGAAGGACGGGTCTCGACCTGAAACGTCGCCCATTCCTTCTCCCCAGAGATGCTGCCTGTCCAGCATTTTGTGTCTCCCTGTGACTACGTGGGTTTTCTCCAAAACATTCATAAGGGTAGCACAATGGGTAGGGCTTCACCAGAGACCCAGGTTCAATCCTGACCTCGGAGGCTGTCTGTGTAGAGTTTTCAAGTTCTCCCAGTGACTGCGTGGGCTTCCTCCGGGTGCTCCAGCTCCATCCCGCATTCGAAACCATGCACGTTTGCAGAGTTAATTGATCGGAGTGGACTCATTGGGCCGAAGTGTCTGTCTGTCTGTCTTTGGTGGGCCGAAGGGCCTGTTTCCACGCTGTATCTCAAAACTAAACTAAACTGACGACCAATATCTGATACTCGTCCTCCTGAGCTGAGTAGCTTGCTTCTGTAATGAGTGCCATTGCAGACGGAGGCCACAACCATGTCACTGTGGTGCGGGAATCCTCTACGCACCAGACTGAATGCAGGTTGAAACTTGCAGGACTTGAACACAGTAGAGGCAGGGAACATGTTCCCAATGTTGGGGGAGTCCAGAACCAGGGGTCACAGTTTAAGAATAAGGAGTAAGCCATTTAGAACGGAGACGAGGAAACACTTTTTCTCACAGAGAGTGGTGAGTCTGTGGAATTCTCTGCCTCAGAGGGCGGTGGAGGCAGGTTCTCTGGAAGCTTTCAAGAGAGAGCTAGATAGGGCTCTTAAAGATAGCGGAGTCAGGGGATATGGGGAGAAGGCAGGAACGGGGTACTGATTGGGGATGATCAGCCAAGATCACATTGAATGGCGGTGCTGGCTTGAAGGGCCGAATAGCCTCCTCCTGCACCTATTGTCAGACTTTTCTTCTCGTAGCAACAAAGATCAACCAGCGTGAATTTTGCAGTACAGTTGGTGTACGGTCCAGTCGGGGGGAGCTCCCCCCCCGCCACGGGTACCATGTCATCCCGTGCTACCTGCTCCAGGGTCGGATAGTCGGCCACTAAACCGTCTCCCCCACCTGGTTTGCCAGGTGAGGAGGGGGCTGTGGACCCCCAGCAGGACCAAAATTAAGACCTGTCAAAGGGCGGATGAGCTCCTAGTGAGCCAACGGCCGTCCACACTTCAGTAGAAGTTGCGACCACTGTCGTCCGTAGCATTGTGAGGAATGATGAAAAAGCACACACACCAAAATCCTATACTTCCAGCGGCGGAGGTCCGCAGGAACTGGGGGACAGAGATGTGTGGTGCGTCCGTCACCGTTCCCGCTGGAAACCAGCACCGCTGCGTCGCTAATGTTTCCAACGATGATGATGATGATGTTTTATAGACACTTTTTTAATGCCAGATCTATTATTACCTGAATTTCACAAGAACATAGAGAGATGTGCAGGCAGCGGAGGTTAGTTTAACTTGACATCATGTTCCGTACAGACATTGTGGGCTGAAGGACCTGGTCATAGGTGATAGCAGCAGGTTTAGGCCATTTGGCCCATCAAGTCTACTTCGCCAGTCAATCATGGCTGATCTATCTCTCCATTACTAATTACTAATCTCTCACATTACTAATGGCACAAGTGAAATGAGAGCATGGCCAGGATGGAACTCCACCCAAGACTTCACCTAACGGTGTCCTCCAGGAATGCTACCTGACCTGCTGTATTACTCCAGCACTTTGTGTCTTTTTAAAATGTAAACCAGCATCTGCAGTTCCTTGTTTCTACTCTCTTGGTTTAGTTTGGAGATACAGCATGGAAACAGGCCCTTCGGCCCACCAGCTCCGCGCCAACCAGCGATTCCCCGCACACCAACCATCCGACACACACTAGGAACAATTTTCAAGACAGTTCAAGAGTTCAAGTGTTTTATTGTCGTGTGTCCCCGATAGGACAATGAAATTCTTGCTTTGCTTCAGCACAACAGAACATAGTAGGCACGAATACTGAACAGATCAGTGTTCAATTCAATTCAATTCAATCTTTAATTGTCATTGTGCAGTGTACAACACAGAGACAACGAAATGCAGTTAGCATCTCCCAAGAAGAGCGAACTTAGAATAATGAACGGTAAAATATATATATGTACAAACAGTATCAGTAGTGCAATTAGGGGGTTACACAAAATGCTGGAGAAACTCAGCGGGTGCAGCAGCATCTAAGGAGCGAAGGAGATAGGCGACGTTTCGGGTCGAGACCCTTCTTCAGACCTCGATTCTCCAGCATCTGCAGTTTCTTCGTTAAAACTCAGTAGTGCAATTATACTGGGGGAAGGAGTGTCCGGATGGGTGACTGGCAATCACCGAGGTGCAGAGTCCACAGTGTGTCCATATACCATTGCATAAATATATACACACATGAATAATTAAACTGATAAAGTGCAAATAAACAGATAATTGGCTATTAATGTTCAGAGTTTTGTCCGAGCTGAGTTTAATAGCCTGATGGCTGTGGGGAAGAAGCTGTTCCTGAACCTGGTCGTTGCAGTCTTCAGGCTCCTGTACCTTCTACCTGAAGGTAGTGGGGAGATGAGTGTATTTTACAATTTTCAATTTCCAGCAAGCCCATTAACCTACAAACCTGCACGTCTTTGGAGTGTGGGAGGAAACCGAAGATCTCGGAGAAAACCCACTCAGGTCACGGGGAGAACGTGCAAACTCCGTGCAGACAGCACCCGTAGTCGGGATGGAACCCGGGTCTCCGGCGCTGTAAGGCAGCAACTCTACCCGCTGCACCTCCGTTCAGTATATAAAAACACTAACAATAATAGTGAAAAGCAAAAACAATGTCCTCAAGTCTATGTGGTTTATTTCTAGCAAGCCATAACCTACAAACCTGTACGGCTTGGGAGTGTGGGAGGAAACCGGAGCACCCGGAGAAAACCCCACTCGGGCCACACGGAGAGCGTGCAGACTCTGTACAGACGGCACCCGTAGTCAGGATTGAACCTGGGTCTCTGTCGCTGTGGGGCAGCAACTCTAACGCCACGCCACCGTGCCCCTGTACTGTTCTATGTTGAGTTTAACCCCCCCCCCACCCCCCCAGCTATAATGTTTGATGGAGATGTTGAAAAGTAGTGATGGGAGGGCGGAGAATCTTTCCACTGGCAGGGGAGATGGTGATCAGGCACAGATACAACCAGCGGGCCAGACGGAGAGAGAGTAATTCTCTGCGGCATGCTGCTGCATGGGTGTGCTGTCGGGGGGTAAAGATTCAGTGGGAATTTTCTACAGGGAGTTAGATTAATATATGAAGCAGTAATGTTTTTAATGCTGTGGGGAAAGTGCAGGCGAGTGGGACTAATTGGAGAGCATGATCAAAGGCAGCATTTACACTTATAGTGCATGAGTTTGCCTGACATGCCCCGCGGGTAGTGCATCCTGTCAGGGAAGAGCGTATAGTTTAGTTTGGTTTGGAGATACAGCGTGGAGACGGGGCCTTCGGTTCAATAGTAGCGGAGAGATGAGTATGTGGCCAGGGTGGTGTGGGTCCTTGATGATGCTGGCTGCCATTTTGAGAAAGTGACTGCGATAGATCCCTTCGATGGTGGAGAGGTCAGAGCCGCTGATGGACTGGGTCACAACTTTCTGCAGTGTGGTTGGAAACCGAAGATTTGATCATGGCTGATCATCCAACTCAGTATCCTGTACCTGCCTTCTCTCCATGCCCCCTGATCCCTTTAGCCACAAGGGCCACATCTAACTCCCTCTTAAATATAGCCAATGAACTGGCCTCAACTACCTTCTGTGGTAGAGAATTCCAGAGACTCACCACTCTCTGTGTGAAAAATGTTTTTCTCATCTCGGTCCTAAAAGATTTCCCCCTTATCCTTAAACTGCGACGACCTACGGCAGCAAAGATTGCCGCCGCTGTCGCGGAAGATTTTGTGGCAGTCGCCTGTGGTTGCCCAGATAATTGCCTCACAAACTTGTGCCGATGTATCCTAGAAACATACTGTCAGGTTGCGTTATACCTCGGTTTGGGAACAGCTCTGCCAAAGACTGCAAGAATTTGCAGAGAGTTGCAGACCACATTCCCCACTATCAACTCCATCTCACGCTTTACACTGCCTCAGAATAGCAGCCAACATAAATCGAAGCTTTGTCGCACCCCAGCCATTCTCTCTGCTCGCTGCTCTCTGCTCCCATCTGGCAGAAGGTCTCGAGCTTAAAAACATGCACCACCTGATATTTTTCCTTTTCTACTTTTTTATTTTTTTAGTTTGTCCTAATGTGTGTTTTTGGCATCTCTGTGGGGGGGTAAGGGGGGGAAACCGTTGGTCGCCCTCCTCACTTTCCATGTCCGTCCTTCCCCATGGCCTAACATCGAGGATCAATGCGGCCTTTCCCGGAGGTCTGGCCAAATTTTAAGCCTTCCACCAGGGATATTTGTGTTCAATTTTGATTGTCTTTTTGTGTGTTCTTTTTTTCATTGTACCGCTGCTGGCAAATTCATTTCACTTGCATTTGCACTTTACATGCAAGTGACAACTAAAACTGATATTGATATTGATTCAGGAGCAGTTGCTTCTCTTCCGTGATCAGGCTTCTTGTGTCCGGCCTTTCCATAAGGGCGATAACAGAGACCTAGTGTGAATGAAAGACAGACACAAAAAGCTGGAGTCACTCAGCGGGCCAGGCGGCTTCTCTGGAGAAAAGGAATAGGTGACGTTTTGGGTCGAGACCCTTCTTCAGTTACTCCCGCTTTTTGTACCTGTCTTTGCTTTAAACCAGCATCTGCATGCAGTTCCTCCGTACACACTAGTGTGGGCTCAGTGGGCTGCAGGGCCTAGTGGCATACAGTATGGAAACGGGTGCCCTTCGGCCCAACTTGCCCACACCGACCAACATGCCCCGTCGACACAAATCAGGGTGGCGCAGCGGTAGAGTTGCTGCCTTACAGGGAACGCAGCGCCGGAGACCCGGGTTACGGGTGCTGTCTGTATGGCGTTTGCACGGTCTCCCCGTGACCTGCGTGGGTTTTCTTCTGAGATCTTTGGTTTCCTCCCACACTCCAAAGACGTACGGGTTTGTAGGTTAATTGGCTTGGTAAATGGAAAAACTGTCCCTAGTGTGTACAGGATAGTGCGGGGATCGCTGGTCGGAGCGGACCCGGTGAGCTGAAGTACCTGTTTCCGTGCTCTATCTCTAAACTAAACTAAAGTCCCACCTGCCTGTGTCGGGCCTATATCCTCCTAAACCTGCTCAATCCATGCACCTGTCCAAATATTTTTTAATCATTGTGACAATGCCTGTCTCGACTACCTCCTCCGGCAGCTCGTTCCATATATCTACCACCCTTTGTACAGTTTATATCAATATATTTTTCTTTTTAAGTTGCCCCTGAGGTTCCAATTAAATCTTTCCATCCTCTCCTTAAACCTATGTCCTCTGGTTCTTGACCTTAAACCTATGTCTTCTGGCCTGTTTCCATGCTGTGTCTCCAAAGTAATCCTACAGTTACAGGTCTCCCGTGCTGTGGGTATCCTCGCCTTGCCCAAGCTCCCACTTCCCTGTTGCAGGATGCTGATGGTTTTCTATGTTCTGCCCTCAGGAGCTGGGGATGGTGGACCCGCTGGAGAAGGAAGAGCTCCAGGCCGCTGTTCATGCAGCCAACGAAAACGCCAGCGTGCATCTGAGCAGTGAGTAGGAAAGTTTCAATACTTTGGAGCATCGTATCTCATAGAGTCACAGAGTGATACAGTGAGGAAACAGGCCCAACTTGCCCACACTGGCCAACATGTCCCAACTACGCTAGTCCCATCTGCCTGTGCTTGGCTCGTATCCCTCCAAACCTGTCCTATCCATGTACCTGTCCACTGTTTCTTAAACGTTGGGATAGTCCCAGCCTCAACTACCTCCTCTGGCAGCTCATTCCATGCACCCACCACCCTTTGTGTGAAAAAGCTACCCCTCAGATTCCTATTAAATCTTTTCCCCTTCACCTTGAACCTATGTCCTCTGGTTCTCGATTCCCCTTCTCTGGGCAAGAGATACTGTGCGTCTACCCGATCTATTCCTCTCATGATTTTGTACACCTCTATAAGATCACCCATCATCCTCTTGCGCTCCAAGGAATAGAGACCCGGCCTACTCAACCTCTCCCTATAACTCAGACCTTCTAGTCCTGGCAGCTGCCTCGTTAATATTCTTCTCTGTATCCTGAAAAATCTGTGTGAAAAAGTTAGCCCTCAGATTCCTATTAAATCTTTTCCCCTTCACCCTGAACCTATGTCCTCTGGTTCTCGTTTCCCCTACTCTGGGCAAGAGATACTGTGCGTCTACCCGATAATTCCTCTCATGATTTTTTACACCACTATAAGATCACCCCTCATCCTCCTGCGCTCCAAGGAAAAGAGACCCAGCCTGCTCAACCTCTCCCCGTAGCTCAGACGTTCTAGTCCTGGCAACATCCTCATAAATATTCTTCTCTGTACCCTTGACAATACATTTCCTATAATATGGTGTCTGGAGTATTGTGTTCAGTTTAGCTCACTCTGTTATAGGACAGATGCCATTCAGTTGAAAAAGGTGCAGAGAAGATTTACGAGGCTGTTCACAGTTTGGATGTTCTAAGAACAGAATTTGGCCATTCGGCCCATCAACTCTACTCTGCCATTCAATCACGGCTGATCTATTTCTTCCTCTCAACCCCATTCTCCTGCCTTCTCCCCATCAACCCCTGACACTCGTACTAATCAAGAATCTGTCAATCTCCGCCTTAAAAATATCCATTGACTTGGCCTCCACAGCCGTCTGTAGCAATGAATTCCACAGATTCACCACCCTCTGACTAAATAAATTCCTCCTCATCTCCTTTCAGGATGTTGCCAGGACTTGAGGGCCTGAGCTATAGTGGGGGGGGTTGAGCAAACTTTATTCCTTGGAACGGGGTAAGGGGGAGGTGCAGCGAGACCTGGGGGTCCTTGTACACCAGTCACTGAAAGTTGGCGTGCAGTTACAGGGGGCAGCAGTGAAGAAGGCTAATGGAAAATGTTGGCCTTCATAACAAGAGGATTTCAGTATAGGAGTAAAGAGGTTCTTCTGCAGTTGTATAGGGCTCTGGTGAGACCACATCTGGAGTATTGTGTACAGTTTTGGTCTCCTAATTTGAGGAAGGACATCCTTGTGATTGAGGCAGTGCAGCGTAGGTTCACTAGATTGATCCCTGGGATGGCGGGACTGTCAATGAGGAAAGATTGAAAAGACTAGGCTTGTATTCACGAGTTTAGAAGGATGAGGGATCTTATAGAAACATATAAAATATAAAAGGACTGGGAGATCAGATGCCGGAAAAAAGTTCCCAATGTTGGGCGAGTCCAGAACCAGGGAGCCACAGTCTTAGAATAAAGAGGACATTTAAGACTGAGGTGGGAAAAAAAACGTTTTCACCCAAGAGGTTGTGAATTATGTGAATCTTCCCTGCCACAGAGGCAGTGGAGACCAAGTCACTGATGGATTTAAGAGAGAGTTAGATAGAGCCTCTAGGGCCAGTGGAGTGGGGGGGGGTGGTCACGGGACATGGGAAAGGCAGGCACGGGTATTGATACGGACGAACCATCAGCCATGATCACAATGAATGCGCTGCTGACTCAAAGGGGCTGAAATGCACCTACTTTTCTATGTTTCTAAGACAGGAGGACACGCGTCACAGTCGCCAAAACGTTCAACATGTTGAAAATCCACGGCGACCAGAAAGACACTACGACTCTTTGGGTGACGACTCACGACCAAATAGGCGTCACCACGACCATACAGGCCACACGTCACGGGGTGACGCCTGTATGGTCGTGAGTAGCCGCCCAAAGAGTCGTACCTTTTTTCTGGTCGCCGCTGGATTTTCAATATGTTGAAAATTTTCGGCGACCTACTGCGAAAAAATCGCCTACGTGGGATAGGCCCTTTAGTCGGCAACAATGAGTTGGGCTGAAGGGCCTGTTTCCGTGCTGAATGATTCTATGATTTGCAAAACTGCAGTACACCCTCCATGCCTTTCCTCAAGCCTGGAACTGTACAGCACAGGGACAGGCCCAAAGTGCAGGAAGGAACTGCAGATGCTGGTTTAAATCGAAGATAGACACAAAATGCTGGAGTAACCCAGCGGGACAGGCAGCATCTCTGGAGAGAAGGATTGGGTGACGTTTCGGGTCGAGACCCTTCTTCAGACTGAGAGTCAGGGGAGTGGGTGGTACATAGATGAGGAAGTGTGTTGATAAGGAAGTGTAAGGTGTGAAAACAGGACAAAGGGAATGCCGATCAAGGAAAATGTAGAATAGGTCATTGTTGGCTGGGATAAGGTAATAACAAAGCAAACAGATAAATATATCGGAGGCAGCAGGACCGGTCGGAGAAAGGGGAAGGGGGAGGGATGGAGAGAGAGGGAAAGTAAGGGTTACTTGAAGTTAGAGAAGTCAATGTTCATGGAACATACAACTACATACTACAGGAACAGGCCCTGCTGCCCATAATAACTTTGCTGAACATAATGCCAAGGGGCTGGCACAGAGATACATTTAAGCTGAGCTCAGCACAGTCGATGGGGCAAGTAGGCAGATACAGCACGTTGTAGTGCACCAGCTCCAGAGGCAAAATTCAATGTCTGCAAAGCGGCAGAGGTGAATCGGACAGTAAGCTTGTTTATGAGCGTAAATTTGAACCAGACAGCCCCCTAGCTTGAACACAAAATGCTGGAGGAACTCAGCGGGCGAGGCAGCATCTCTGGAGAGAAGGTATGGGCGACGTTTCCGGGTCGAGACCCTTCTTCAGACTCAAGTCGGGGGAGGGGGCGAAACAAAGATAGAATGTAGTCGGAGACAGTAAGACTAGCGGGAGAACTATGAAGGAGGTAAATCAGACAGTACCCTAGTTTATGGGTGACGTTTCAGGTCGAGACCCTTCTTCAGAATGAAGACTTCTTGAGTCTGAAGAAGGGTCTCGATCCGAAAAGTCACCCATTCCTTCTCTCCAGAGATGCTGCCTGTCCCGCTGAGTTACTCCGGCTTTTTGTGTCTATCTTCAGATTAAACCAGCATCTGCAGTTCCTTCCTACACAATACCCTAGTTTATGTTTGTTCCCACCAGCTCCTGCAGGCAGTTAAGTTCCAAGCCAGAACCTCACTCAGACGACCACAAGACAACAGGGGAGCAGGGTGTGTCAGAGTCATAGATTCATGCAACATGGAAACGGGCGTCACAACTCCGAAACTTGCGCCAACCTTCAAATGTGCTTTCACATTAATCCTACGCTGATTCTATATTCTTCCCCCCTCATTCGCATCAACTCCGCCAGATTCTACCGCTCGCCTGCGAGCTAGGGGCAATTATCACAGCAGTCAATCAAGACTGAGGTGAGAAAAAACCTTTTCACCCAGAGAGTTGTGAATTTGTGGAATTCCCTGCCACAGAGGGCAGTGGAGGCCAAATCACTGGATGGATTTAAGAGAGAGTTAGATAGAGCTCTAGGGACCAGTGGAATCAAGGGATATGGGGAGAAGGCAGGCACGGGTTATTGAATGGCAGTGCTGCCTCGAAGGGCCGAATGGCCTCCTCCTGCACCTATGTTTCTATGTCCCGCTGATTTACGCCAGCATTTTGTGTCCTATCTTTGGTGTAAACCAGCATCTGCAGTTCCTTCCTACACATGTACCTGTTCAAATCAAATGTCTTTTAAACATTGTAATTGTACCTGCTTTAATTGCTACCTCTGGCACCTTGTTCCATTTACCCACCATCCTCGGAGGAATCAGGTTCCTATTAAATCTTTCCCCACTCACCTTAAACCTATGTCCTCCAGTTCTTGGTTCTCCCCCCCCCACCCCCCCCCGCATTCACCATATCTATTTCCACCTTATGGATTTTAAACAATGAAATATATTCTCCTTTAAGGCACAAATATCCAAAAGGAAAAGGAGCATCTTTCATTGCTGACAAAACATAAATTACAGCGTTTAAATCAAAGAAGGAGACTATAATGTCACCAGAAGCATCGGAACATTTAGCCTTTGGGGGGCGGCATAGTGGGGAGCAGGGGTAAAGTTGCTGCTTACAGCGCCAGTGTCCCAGGGTCGATCCCGTACAGAGGTTCGTGCCTTTCCCTGTGATCACGTGGTTGCAACAGGTGCTCTGGTTTCTCCCCACACTCCAAAGATGAATGAATGAACGAATAAGTTTTATTGGCAAGTATTACACGTACAAGGAATTTGCCGTGGTGCTCCGCCCGCAAGTGACAACAGTGACGATTAAGAATGACAACCACAACATAAAACATTAAACATTAATAATAAAATATTATCGATTAAAAATGTGAATTAAATAAAATACCAGAGCAAAAGGAGGCAACAGATTTTTGGTTATTGATAAAGCTACTACTCGTGGATAAAAAACTGTTTTATGTCTGGCTGTGGCAGCTTTGACAGTCGGAGTCGCCTTCCAGAGGGAAGTGATTCAAAGAGTTTGTGGCCAGGGTGAGACGGGGGCAGAGATGATCTTGCCCGCTCGCTTCCTGGCCCTTGCAGAGTACGTTCGTCAATGGGGGGGGAAGGGTTGCAGCCACAACCTTCTCAGCTGATCGGACGATTCGCTGCAGCCTCCAGGTGTCGTGCTTGTGGCTGAGCCAAACCAGACCATGATGGGGAAGGTGAGAACAGACTCTACAATGGCCGTCTAGAATTGACCATCATTGCTTGTGGCAGATTGTGCTTCCTCAGCTGCCGTAGGAAGTACATCCTCTGTTGGCCTTTTTGACTGTGGAGTCGATGGTAGCCCCCCCCCCCCCCCTTTAAGGTCCTTAGAAATGTTGGTTCCCAGGAACTTAAAAAAGACTCCACAGATGTGACTGTGGTGTTGAAGGTGAGGGCTGAGGGAGTGGGGAAGCTCTCCTAAAGTTCACAAACAATTCCACTGTCTTAAGACATATTGCGCTCCAGGTTTATAGGTTACTTGGCTTCCGTATTAAAAAATGGTAAATTGTCCCCAGTGTGTAGGATGGAACTAGTGTACGGGCTGGTCGGTGTTGACTCCATGGGCCAAAGGGCCTGTTTTCCGTGCTGCATCACGAAAGTCTATAAAGATCTCTGCAAAAGTGAAGGCAAGAAACGAATAATGAAAGCAGTATGAAACACAAGAGAAATAAAAATAATCTGTCAGAAACTTTCAATACGTAAAAAGGGAAAAACTAGGAAAGATAAATATGATTCCCTTGATTGCTGGGAATCTGACCTAATCATCAAAATGGCTTTAAAGTAAGTGAATAAATATCTTGCTATCCAAGCCTCTGATCATTTAGATCTCATTAAATGATCTCCTCTGTTCTAATGAACACTTCTCACTCTGTCCAATCTATCTTCAGAGTTATAAATTGCTCGTCCTTGCAAACCTGGTGGTGAATCTCCTCCGTACCCTCTCCATTGCATCCTCTGGACAAACTACAGCTCGAGTAGCGCATGTTATTCAGATTGCCATTGCATCCTTTCGTACTTTTTTGGCGACCATTACAATGGTCAATGACGCAGTACACAGAAAGTCCTGTGGTAACTCAGCGGGTTAGGCAGCTCTCTGAGAACATGGATAGACAAAGACAATGGGTGCGATAGAGTAGGCCATTCGTCTTTCAAGCAGCACCGCCATTCACTGTGATCATGGCTGATCATCCACAATCAGTAGCCCCGTTCCTGCCTTCTCCCCCCATATCCCTTGCTCCGCTATCTTTAAGAACTGTATCTAACTCTCTCTTGAAAGCATCCAGAAATTGGTTCGTCCACTGCTTTCTGAGGCAGAGATTCCACAGATTTCACAACACTCTGGTGAAAAGGTTTTCCTCATCTCCGTTCTAAATGGCCGAACCCCTTATTCTTAAACTGTGCCCTGTGTTTCTGACATTTTCGTAGTGAGACCCCTCATTTCTCCCGAAATTGAGTTACTCCAGCACTTTATGTCATTTGTGTAACCCATCATCTGCCGTTCCCTGTTTCAACATTACATGGTACGGGAGTTTTGCATTGTTTAACTTTGCTAATAATGAAAGTTTCCTTAAGCACCTTATGTACCTGTGGTCCATGGATAATACATCAAGGCTCCGTCGTTTCTCTGTACTTCCTAGGAGGTATTTGTTGCTTTTGAAAGCCCAATAATGTTCACTAACACACTAGTAGTAGTGTTCAATTATTTACTCATAAACACATTTCAGATGCTCCCGAGCACCGACCAACAGAGGATTGAAAAGAGTAATATCAGTACCCCCTTTGCATTTTGCTCCCTGCTTTTCTAACAGATTTCAACTCTGTAACTGATGTATTTCCATACCAATGAATTGTGTCAAAATATTTGCTACAAGCCTAACATTCTCTTAGATGTACACAAAAGACCAAAAACTCAGCGGTGCAGCAGCAATCTAAGGAACAAAGGAAGATAGGCGACGTTTCGGGATCAGACTTCTAGCTCAGACGGTCAGTGATCAAAACAAGATATAACTATTGAGAGATAAAGAACAATGAATAAAGATATTGCCAAAAAAAGTACAAGGATACACAACCAATGTTAAGCTTTTGTGTGTAAACATGAGAAGCGGCTACTAGAGAATGTCAAACCCAGGATCAGACTCCCCAAGCGATATAGGTGCATTTTCCGCAACATCGGTGTTACTCACTCTGGCCGTGAGTGACCAGAACCGTAGTCGATACGGAATGGAGGATGGAAGTGCTGACCACCGTGTCTGGTTTGGTTTAAATTCACCGAGCAATAGTGTTCACGAAACGATCGCCAAGCCTCCCTTGGTCTCACTCCGATATAGATCACTTGGCTCTGGAGTCAGCGTGCATAATGAGTTGAGAGGTGCTTGAACCTCTCACCTAAGACGCTTGTCCAGGAAAGGATTGGAGGTGGTGATACAGTGTACATTCTTGCGGTTGCAAGGAAACCGAAAGGTAGAGCGGGAGAAGGAAAATCGACAAGATTGCTAGAGCGTCTTGCGGAAGACAGACATGGGAGGATTCGAGTGGTGGGTCAGTTGATGCGATACTGCAGACGATGTTTTTATTTGCTCCTGCAAAAAACAGGGACTCTCCCTTTGCGAATTAGAATGTGAGAGAGGCAGTCGTCTTACAACAAGTTTAGTGCGTGTACGGATGAGTGAAATTGACCTCAGTTCAGAGCATATTGTACATCACTCTATACTGCACACCTATGTCAAACTACAAAAAGCAGGCTTACAGAGAGTTAATATAGCTTATAATGATGCCATGAGAAATATTTACTCAAGAGACCTAGATGGTGTCGTGCAAGTGAAATGTTTGTCAATAAACGTCTTAAGAAATTCTATTATACATTTATTTGCCGGATTATTGACCTGCGAATGAAATCATCTTGGCCTCTATCAAGAAACATAAGTTTACTCGTTGGTATCTTTTCTCGTTTGACAGGACACTAATTTTTTTTAAATTCCTCGCCCTTAAACTGGTATTGTGCTTTTGTAAGTAATTTACTGTGCTGGAGTAACTCACAAACATGTGAGTAACTCATGCGGCCAGGCAAGCACATCGCTGAGAACATGGATAGGTGACGTTTTTGGGTTTGGACAGTTTTTCTCACCATCTAACCACCTCCCTAGTCTCCACTTATAACCTCCTTTCCCCCGTCTCCCCCCCCTGTAATTTGAAGAAGATCGCGACACAAAACGTTGCCTGTCCATGTTCTCCAGCGATGCGGCCTGACCCCCCAGTTTCTCAGCACTTTGTGTGGTCTATCTTCGGTGTAAGCCCAGGTACCTTTTTTTGCTTTGATCATTGCATCCCAAGCAGTGCTGCCGGTCCCCTGCTGACTGTCTCTTTGTGCCCAGTGATGCAGTCCTGCCAGGATCAACGCATCAGTAACCAAGGGGATCCCCGCTGGGACGACGAAGGAACTGATGGACCCCATGCCAAGCTGCCGAGGTCTACCCGTTCGCAAGGGGCGCTGTAACCAGAGGGAGCTGGCTGCTCTCCAGCGAAGAAACACAGGTGAGCAAGCAACCGCCACCTCACACTGCAGAACTTCAGGTCCCAAGATCGTATAATTGGCATATGTATCGCACACAACATGATAAATAATAATACGTTTATTAGCCAATATGTTCCCATACAAGAATTTGTCTTGGTGCTACCGCTCGCCACACACATCTCATAGTAACAATTAAAATGACACATAAAACATTAAACATTAATAATAAAACATTACACTTTGAACATTGAATGAAATAAAATACCAGAGCAAAAGGATGCTACAGACTTCTTATTGAGTTGACTACTGCTCGGGAAAAAAAAGCTGTTTTTTATTGTCCTGGCTCTGCAGCCTTGACATCCCGAGTCGCCTTCCAGAGGGAATGATTCAAAGAGTTTGTGCCAGTGAGAGGGTCAGAGTGATCTTACCCGCTCGCTTCCTCCCTTGCAGTGTACAAGACGGGATGTAATGCTGTAATGTCTGAAGGATGGGGTCCAGACCCAAAACGTCGCCTCCCATCCTTCTCTCCAGAGATGCTGCCTGCCCGCTGAGTTAGCCAGCTTTCTGACAGCCCCCATGGTGCTGTGTGGGTGTGGTGGTTGACTGTGCTGTGCTCTCCTCGTGCAGGGTGAGCTGACTCAGGATAGCTGTACGTTGCTGTGGAGATGCTGTCGGCGGTGGCACTGATAAATCGGCCCTGGAAGCCGAGACGTCGCGCGTTTTGGAGGCACCTGCTCCAGTGTGCCTATCAGCGACGGGCCTGAGAACCGACGTCAAGGACGAGAGTGTGCAGCTGGTAAGCAAGCCAAGCCCCCTTACTGCAATATTCAAGCCGTTTGATACTTTCTTATCACAGTGAAACAGCTTTGTCCTGCACATCATCACACAAGGTGTTTGTTGCTTTCGTACCTTCGTAGACCAAAAGATCATGGTTATTTCTTTGCTGGTGTGTTACGGCTGTGTGTAATAACTGAAGCACTATGGCACCATGATAAAGGTCCAAAGACTTTATTAAGGACATAGCACAGATAACCTCAGCTAGCATACGTTTCTCTAATTCTCAGGGCAACGTCCAGGGAGGATTACTGTGAAAGCAAGTAGCGCAACCGCAAAAATCATGATTCATAAAATGAGTGACGCTGATCTACAGTTTGTGGTCCGGAGGTGACTAGTGAACCGATCCGGGCCCGGAAGGCTCGCCCCGCATATGGACACACAGTTGGGTGGTGCTGCAGTAGAAAGTGGCTCGAGCCTTGTGCGCGGCGAGTTCTCCGCATTGAGCTTCTGTGCGTTTCTTCTTATCTCAACTGCACGCCTTCCGCTCCCGTGTGAGCTTGCTTCGCCCGATTTGGGCGTTACGGATCTGGAGTCGTGACTTGCTGCTTGACTTAGGATTAAAGTGAGGGAGAGTTGCGCAAACCGTCAGCCTCACCCTCATCTCATGGACAATATGCAGGAGGAGAGCCATCACAATTTCAGCCCTTCGCAGCCAGCACCACCATTCAAATGTGATCGTTGCTGATCATCCCAATCAGTACCCCCGTTCCTGCCTTCTCCCCATATCCCTAACTCCGCTATCTTTAAGAGCTCTATTCTCCTTTCTTGAAAGTATCCAAGAACCCCTCCACCGCCCTTTGAGGCAGAGAATTCCACAGACTCACCACTCTCAGGTGTGTAAATAAGTGTTTCATCGTCGCCTTCTAAATGGCTTAACCCCGGTATTCTATAACTGCAGCCTCTTTCTGACATCCCAAACATCAAACAGTGGCCTGCATCAGCGTTCCAAACCCTTAAAGAATCATATATTCAAAAAATCCCCTCTCATCCTCAAACTCCCTAATATACAAGACCTCTGCTCCATTCTCTCATCATATACAGTCCCCCTGCCTTCGCCAATAACTTGTAAACCTACCTGCATCCCCTCAATAGCAACATGTCCTTCCTCAAATTAGGACCAAAACTCACAAATTACTCCTGTGTGTCTCACTAGGCCCGAATGACAACGCAAAAGGACTCTTTTGCTCCGATACTCAACTCCTCTTGTTATGAAGCCAACATGCCATTATTCGCATTCTTCACAGCCACTGTACCTCATCGTACTTTCATTGACTGATGAACAAGTCCACCCACCCAGAGCCCCTTCTCCCCCCGCAATTTGACACCATTTAATAATAATCTCCTTCCTTTTTGCTCCCAAAGTATATCCTCGGCATTTATCCACATAACACGCATCTGCCATGCATCGCCCACTCCCCAACCTTCCAAGTCCCACTGCATCTCATCAGCAGTCCCTCCCACATTCTCGCTGCCACCCACTTTGGTTCTCTGCAAATTAACTCGTCCCCTATCGGATCATCAAACATAACAAACGCTGGCATAAGTCAATGCATGATGACCACCAATGTTCTACTGAAATAGTTGTCCCTAATTGCGCTCCACAACCTTTGCTGGCTCCACGTCCTACACCGTGTTGACTGCAATGGGTCCCTCCCTCTCCGCCGGTCCCCGCTAACAAGTATCAAAAGATACACAAGTATCAAAGATTTGACCACGACAAGTTCATAAGTGACAAGGTCTGGTTATGAGATAGAACTGCGCATGCAGTAAACATAAAAGGGACACAAAAATGTCTGGAGGAACACACGTTGACAGCGATCATGAGAGAAGTATGTGACTTTTCCGGCTCGAAGCCATCTTCATAATCAGGCCCATTCACACCACCATCTGATCTATCTCTCCTCCTAACTCCGATTCTCCTCTTTCCCCTAGACCCCGACACGCCGCACCAATCAAAAGCTATCTATCCTTTGCTGTAATTCCAATTGGTCCTCTTCTGCTCTCGCACCACCATGCCGGTCCCCGTTTCCTCAGGGGCAGCGTCCATGACCGACGACCCACTCCGCGGCCCCAGCATCCGCGTGTCTTCTGATTTTTATCGCGCCTTCTGCTCGTGCCTTATAACCATCCTCAATGGAAATAACAGTGGGAAGACCAAGAGCAATGGTCATTGACAGAAATCCAACAGAGAGCTCAGAACTTCAATATCAGGAATGGCGAGAATGTGGACTCGCAAGCTATGAATAGCAAAGCACAACCCAGGCTGCATCTGTGGGAAATAACATACAATCTTTCCGCTCTGGACCTTTCGTCAATTAATTCTTGGCCCTTCCTGACCTTATCCTTATCACACTACAGTCTGAATAAATCCCAGACCCCAACACCTTTTTCCTCCTAGAACTGAGCTCACTTCTGTTGATAGACAATGTAGACAAGCGCTGAATTCCTCACGGGTCATGCCGCTATCTCTGAAGAAAGATGAGTGACTTTCCGATTGACACTTTCTTCATATTTGTTTGGTTATAACACGGATCTGCAAGTTCTTTGTTTCCCGAGCTGGAAAAGGTAATTTGGTCGGACCCTATCTTCACATACACCTCGTCCTCTGCTCGTGTGCGTCACAGACCTAAATTGTTGACAACTTTTCCATTTGATCTTCCTCTTCACACGCGAGTTGTTTGGCATTAGTCGAAAACACACGCAGGGCGGCCCCACGTAAGCTCAATCTTTTCCACCACTTCTTCAGACCTTTTAACCGCTCTTCTCACAACCTCCAAAACTGCACAGCCCTTCCTTAACGCACGAATTGTTTCAGCGCTGCCGCCGGCATCATGACTGACGATCATCCCCGACAAAAGCTGCGCCGTGACGCAGCCTACAAACAAGTGACGCACGTGTCGCAGTGTCCTCAAGTTCGCATACATTTATTTGCGCCTCTGGATTTATGAAATGATCCGTCCGTCATTTCCACGAGTGGGAATCTAGACCAAGGCACACTCAGATATATTTGCGCCATCGAGAGCATCTTTACCAGTAACAAAATTCTGAGAAACTCAGCTGGACGGGTCAGAACCATCTATAGCAAAGGAAATAAGCAAGGCGTTTCGTACAAAACCTTCTTGCTCCCCCTCTGTATTCCCCTTCCTCCAACCTAATCAGGATATATACCTTTAGAAATGAAACTGTCTTTAGTCAGAAGGGTGAAATACCCGCCACCATGACCTGTGAGGCCAACAAGGGATATTGTTAAGTTAGATGACAGATCTTGATCAAATGGTATCAGAAGTGCAAAATGGTTAGTGGGAGAGTTTGAATCTGGGGGCATAGATTTATGGCCTGCATGCCAATTCGTTCTATCCACTATGAAACTGCAGAAAAAGTTGATGCCTGCAATAGCTGCTACCTCTGATCAATGGTCTTTTAGTAAAAGGTCATTATCTGAAAATGTCTCCATCCGCTGATTACACCACTCTTTCCTCCTAGCTTTGTCACTAAAAGCAGCGTGACTTTTCCGTGCGTCTGATTGCATACTCGAAATGCCACTGAGAACTAACGCAAGAGCCAGAACGGAGACCATGCTTTCCTGGAACATCTGCAGCTTCCCGTGCACGCCGTCACCTCCGCCGTGCGAGAACACCAAAGAAGTTTCCAGTACACGAACCAGCTGCCTCACAGCCCAGAAGACCCTCTTGTCCTGACCACGGTGCTTCTTTACTTTTTATTTTTTGTTCAAATTAAAGTACAGTAGATGTTACCCAAGTACCCTGAATGCATACAGACACTTTACAATTCCATGTATAACTTCTTATTTTTAATTTAATAATAAACGAGCTGAAAAAAGAAAAATACACATGTGAATAAAGACAAGAAGAGATAAAACAATAGCAAGAGACAGAAGAAGAAATAATGATCTAAAGAATTAAAAAAAAAGAAAAAGAAAATAATTAGAAAAGAGAAACTATTAATATCTTTACCGCCACCTGTCACCCGTTCTAACCAGTTAATTCTAAATAGGTCACAATAGCATGTAAATCATAAAAGAGACCAAATCTTTAAGAATTGGTCTACTTTGCCTAGTAGGAGTATCCATCATGATTCTAATGTCGTTCGACATTTTTAAATCCACATGGTATAACTTGGCGGAGGCGGGGACTAATGGGAATATATACACCGTTTTGTCTGTGTATATATTTTATTGTATGCGTAGAGTGGAAGGACTCCTCGCATTGTTTCAAAGATCAACTCTTATTGGGATTAATTTTGGATAAATATATTTTGTAAAAAGTTCCAAAGATTTCGGCCTTAGTTGATTGGTGTACAAACAAAGAATTCATAGGGCATTTTGAGTTAACATTTTGCACAATGGTAACTTAGAATATTTTTATCATCATTTTTGCAAGTATGATAACTATGTTAAAGTGTTAAATTGTATTATTTTATCCTTATTTGTAGTCAACATTTATGACTATAATCGTTTTTTGTTTCCCATCCATCTTTCGATTTTTTAACAATAATTCTTTTTCCCAGTTCCCTTCAATTACCCTCTGGTCGTTGGTTTTCTATATTTAAAATATATTATTACAAATGATATTAAAATGCTTAGGCTGCCTTTCTGCCTACGAGCTGTC
>JAVHYY010000241.1:107500-289030 GCA_035221665.1 Okamejei kenojei | reverse complement strand
AAACCCCCTCCAACCCCTCAAAACCCACTAAATATACCTGTACACGCCTGACGACCACCCCGTCACACCCCACTAAACACCTGTAACTCTTTCTAAACCCCTGCATCTAAGCACTCGACACTCCCCTAAACCCCTCTAAACGTCTCCAAAACCTCCCAAACCCCTCCAAAACCTTTAAACCCCCTCAACCACCTCCAAACACAACTAACCGCTATAACCCACTAAAACCCCTGCAAACCTCTCCAATCCATCCCCTCAAAATCCTTCTAAACCCATCCTAACCCCACTAAACACTCTAATTAACCCCGCTAACCACACTCAGACCCCCCCAAATCCCACCAAACACCTCCAAACCCTTCTACAACCCCTCTAAACCGTAAAGCTTGTACACCCGTCTGCACGCCTATAAACACATGTAAAACTATTTTATTAACCCTCAAACCCCCCTCTAAAAGACAACCAATCCCCTCTATACCCCTCTAAACCACTTCAAACCCCGCGAAACCCTCGACACACCCCAATCCCCTTTAAAACCATTCGAAACACCCACTAACCCCTCAAAACCTCCTCGAAAGCCATCAAACCTCCTTCGATGTCCTCGAAAGCGTCCAAACTCCTCGAAAACCACTCGAACCCCTCAAAACACCTCGAAACCCATCGAACCTCCATTGAAACGCCTCTAAAACACTCTAACCCCTCTAAACTCCCTTAAATCTCAACACCCCTCTAAACCCAGCTAACGACTCCACACACCCTCTTCAAAACCCATCTAAAACCCCTCCGCACCCCTCTACAGCCCTCCACACCCTCCAGGACCCCATCACCCCTCCAACCCCCTATATTCACGCCTAACCCCCTCTACACCCACCATCCCCGCCAAACACCTGTAATCCCTCATCTACACCCCTCTACATACTAAACCACTCCTGCCCCTCTCTAAACCCTATAACCCTTCATAAACCACAAACAGCCCCATTCCTAACCCCTTCAAACCGCTCCAAACCACCAACCACCCCCTACAATCCTCTCCAATCCCATATATATCCTCTCTTCACACCCCGCAATAACCCCTCCAAATCATCTCAACCCTCCTCCCCACCCCCTCCGGACCCCCTTCGACAAACCAACAACACACCTCCAACCCTTCAAACATATCTAAATCCCGGTAAACGCCATTAAAGCCAGTCTAAACACTGTAAACGCCTAATAAGCAAATGTACACACCTCTAAACATTCTCCAATCCCCCCTAAACCCCTCCAAACCACTGTATACCTCTCTGAATCCAATGTAAACCCTTCCATACCCTATTCGCAAACCCCGTTATCCCCTGTTAAACCCCCCTGTGAACCCTGTAAACCCTCTTACACCCCATCGAAACCCTCGAAATACCTCCCTCCTAAACCTCTCGAGGCCAGTCGAAACCCCTCAAAAGACCTCGAAACCGATCGAAACTCATCGAAACGACCTCTAAACCACTCGAAACCCCTCGTACCCCCCGTAAACGCCTGTAATTGGCTAACCTTGCAAACGCCTCTAAACCCCCTTTGTAAACCCCTGTAAACCTCTCTATCCCTCTACGGCCCTCTAAAACCTGGCAGGCCATCTCAAAACCCCTCTAAACCCCTGTAAACCACAGTATAGCCCGCCACATTTCACCCATCTCTAAATTCCTCTAAACGCGTTTAAAAACCCGGTGTAAAGACCCCCCTATACCCCCCGTAAATCCTCTGAACCCCTTCTAAATCCCCGATAAACGCATCTAAAACATTCTATACCCCGCTAAAACATCTAAACAATCTAACCACTTCAAAACCGCTATAAAATCTCTAACTCAAAATCACCTCTAATCCCCCTTTAAAACTCTTTCAAACCAATCTAAAATCCCTCCAAACCCCCCTCCAAACCTCCCTTCAAACCCTCTAACCCCTAAAAACACTCTCTAAAAAACCCCCTTAAACCCGTCGAAACCTCCCTCTACGTCACTGTAAACCCCTGTCAACCGCCTGTCGACCGCTCCAAACCGCTTTAAACCCTGCAAACCCCTCGAAAACCACTCTAAACCCCCCTGCAATCCCCTCTGAACTCCTCGAAACCACGCTAAACCCCTCTACACACCGGCAAACCCCTCGAAGCACATCGAACCCAATTCTCAACCGCTAGAAACAACTTGAAACACCTCGCAATCCCTGAAAGCCACTCGAAACCCCTCTAACCCCCTCAAAACACATCAATACCGCCTCAAAGCCCTCGAAACACCTCTAGACCCATCGAAACTCCTCGAAACCCCTCTTAACCTTTTCTGAACAACCTCTAAACACTTGTAAACGCATGTAGTCCCCTGTAACCCCCTGCAAACAACTCCAACCCCTTCTAAACCCCGCCAAACCACTGTATACCCCTCTAAACCCCTCTCAAGCCTTCCAGATTCATTTAAACCCATGTAAATACCTGTAAACCCCTCTAAACTCATCTAAACCCATCTAACAATTATAAACCCGTCTAAACATCGCTAAACACTCGGAACCCTTCGAAACCCCCTCTAAACCCATCTAAACATCCTCTAACCCCTTCGAAAACCATCTATAATCCATCTGAACACTTCTAAACCCCCTCTAAGCCAATCTAAACGACCTCTAAACCCTTTAAACCCTTCTAAACCCCTCCAAACCCCTGTAAACCCCTGTAAACCCCCGTGAATCCCTGTAAACCCCCTGTAAACGCCTCCAAACACATGTAAACCCCCTGCAGACCCCTCTACCCACCTCCATGCACCTCTAAACCCCTGTAATTCCTTCTAAACACCTGTGAAGGGACGCACTTTACTTCGCCTTCCATCACAGTGAGGAATGTGTAGGTCACAGTGACGGATGTTTTATGTTAAAATGTGTTTTTATGTGTCTGTTTCATTTTCTAAATTGTATGAATGACTGACCAATTGTATGAATGACTGACCTAAATCCCTCTACCTCGCTAAACCCCGCTCAACGCCTCCAAACACCTCCAACCCCCTCCAAATCACTCCACACACCGCTCCACAGCCCTTCAACACCCGCCAAAACCTACTAAACACCTGTAAACCCTAGCTAAACCCCTCTAATGCCTAAGCCACTCTACACCTTCTCTAAACACCTCTAAACCTCTCAAACCTCTCCAAACTCCTCTAAACATCATTAAACCCCTCCAAACCCCTCCAAACCCATCTGAACCCCTACAACCCCATTCAAACCGCACCAAACCCCTCCAAACCACTCCCAACCACCAAATAAACCCTGAAAACCTCTCCAATCCCATCTGAACCCATATAAACCCCTCAAATCCGCTCCAAACACCTCATAACACATCCAACCCACTCCAGACCCCACCAAACACCTCCAAACACCTCCAAACCCTTGTGAACCCCTCTAAACCAAGGTAAACGCCTGTAAACCGGTCTAAACCCCCTGTAAATGCCTATAAACACATGTAAACCCTTGTAAACCCCTCAAAACACCCTCTAAACCACTGTATACCTCTAACTCCCTGTAAACCCTCCTAGACCCATGTAAACCTCTTTAATACCCGGTAAACCTTGTAAAACCCACTCTACACCCCATCTAAACAATTCCAAACACCTCTAAACCCATCTAAAACCCTCCACACCCCTCCAATCCCACTATAGACCAATGTAAACTCCCTACAAACCCTAGCAAATCCCTCCAAACCCCTCGAAATTCCGCCGAACACGTCTACACCCCTTCAAACACCTCCAAACCACTGCAAACCCATCAAAACCCAAGTGAACACCTCCAACCACCTCCAAACCACTCTAAAACCATGTATAACCATATAACCATATAACCATATAACAATTACAGCACGGAGACAGGCTCTCTCGGCCCTTCCAGTCCGTGCCGACCATTTGTTTTCCCCTAGCTCCTGCCTCCACTGCCCTCAGAGGCAAAAAATGTAGAGTACATCACTGGTTTGGAAAGCAGCCACATCCACTGAGCTAAATGATATCAGGCAGCTCCAACTAAGAGAAACTATTTTAAGAGCACTTCAGAGACTTTGCTCTGACTTGATTTAATTATTTCCTGAGCATTGCAAATGGAAAGAAACAAAACGCAAGCCAGTTTGCAGAACGGGTTGGACACTGATTCTGCACATCGAGCAATTAAATTTATCGATCTACCATCTTCCTGCACTCAGACCATACCCCTCCATTCCCTTCACGTCCATATACCTATCCACTTTACTTTTAAATGTTAAAATCGATCCTGCATCCACCACCTCTGCTCGAAGCTCATTCCACGCAGCCACCACCCCCTGAGTAAAGAAGTTCCCCCTCACGTTACCCCTAAACCTCTGTCCCTTAATTCTCATGTCATGCCCTCTTGTTTGAATCTTCCCTACCCTCAATGGGAAAAGCTTATCCACGTCAACTCTGTCTATCCCATTCATCATTTTAAAGACCTCAATCAAGTCCCCCCTTAACCTCCTGCGCTCCAAAGAATAAAGACCTAACTTGTTCAACCTTTCTCTGTAACATAGTTGCTGGAACCCTGGCAACATTCTAGTAAATCTCCTCTGTACTCTCTCTATTTTGTTGACATCCTTCCTACTCCACCATTACTCTCTGACATCTCCCATTCAGCCACTGTTGAATCCATCTTGCTACTCCGCCATTAACACCCAAAGATTGAACCTTCTGAACCAACCTTCCATGGGGAACCTTGTCAAAGGCCTTACTGAAATCCATATAGACAACATCCACTGCTTTACCCTCATTAATTTCCCTAGTTACCTAGCTTCAAAAAATTCAAGAAGGTTTGTCAAACATGACCTTCCAGGCACAAATCCATGTTGACTGTTTCTGATCAGACCCTGTTTATCCAGATGCTTATATATATTATCTCTAAGTATCCTTTCCATTAATTTGCCCACCACTGACGTCAAACTAATAGGTCTATAATTGCTAGGTTTATTCTTTGAACCCTTTTTAAACAATGGAACAACATGCGCAGTACGCCAATCCTCCGGCACTATTCCCGTTTCTAATGACATTTGAAATATTTCTGTCATAGCTCCTGCTATTTCTACACTAACTTCCGTCAATGTCCTAGGTAATATCCTGTCAGGACCTGGAGACTTATCCACCTTTATATTTTTCAAATCATGTAATCATGTCTAAACCCCTGCAACCTCCTGTAAACCCCCTAATCTGCTTTAACCCCCTCCAAATACATCTAAGCCCCACCGAGCACACTCTAAGCAGTCCAATCCCCTCGAAACCCCTCTAAACCCATCGAATCCCCTCTAAACCCCCATCTAAACCAATCCAAACCCCTTCTAAACCACTCGGAACCCCTCGAAACCCATCGAAACACCACGGAACGACTATAAACCAATCTAATCCCATGTAAACCACTATAACCCCCTCTAAACCATTCTAAACCTCATGTAAACGTCCCCAAAACCCTCTAACCACCGTAAACGCCTGTAATCCCATGAAAACCCCGTAAACGCATCAAAACCATTGTAAACAATTGTAAACCCATTTAACTCCCTCTAAACCCTGGTAAACCCCTCTAAACGCCTGTAAACACTTCTAGACCAATGTAAATCACTGTAAATCTCTCCAAACCTCTCCACATTCCTCCAAACCTTTCTAAAGTCATCTAATCTCCTCTAAACATCCCCAGACCCATCCAAACCCCTCCAAACACCTCTGACACACAACCCTCCAAATCCCTTCAAACCCCACCAAACCCGTCCAAACTCCGCTAAACCCCTCCAATTCCCTCTAAACCCCTCTAAACCCATCCAGTCCCCTCTAAACCCCCTCTACACATCACAACCCCCTCTAAACCCCTCTTAAGTCCTCTAAACCCTCTAAACCGTAAACCCGTCGAAATCCCTCCGAACACATTTTTGTGTCTGTTTTAGTTGGTTTATTTTGGTTTATTTGACTGTGTATGTGTGTGCGGGGGAGGAGGGTGGGAGAAACATGTTTTTTGTCTCTCCCTTCGGGGGGATGCGATTTTTCTTGTCGTATCCCTCGTCACCGTCTTCGTCTGTGCAGATGCCCTAATGGCGGATCTGGCGGTCTCGGAGCTATGGCAGACTTCCAGCTTCCAGCAGCGGCGGCATGGCTTCCGAGCTTCAGCGGCAGCACAGCTTCGGGGCTGCGGTGCTCCAGCGGCCACCTGGCTTTGGGGCCGCGGTGCTCCAGCGGCGTTCCAGCGACAACCTTGCTTCGGGGCTGCAGTGCTCCAGCGGCGACCTGGCTTCGGGGCTGCGGTGCTCCGGCGGCGACCTGGCTTTTGGGGTTGCGGTGCTCCTGCGGCGACCTGGCTTTGGAGCTGCGGTGCTCCAGTGTTCATGCGGCAAGCCTTGTGGTGATGTTCCGGCATTCCGGCGACGATGGTGGCGGCAGCCCGGCTACGGAGGCTCGGCCGCGGGCCTGGTGGACGGCAGCATCGGAGGCCTGGATCTCCGCAGCGCAGAGGGAGAACAAGGAGGGAATTAGACAGAGAATCTAAGACTTTTGCCTTCCACCACAGTGAGGAGGTGCCTGGTGAAATCACTGTGTTTATTGTGTGTTTTGTTGTTTATTATATGCTATGACTGTAAGGTAACGAAATTTCGTTCAGACCGAAAGGTCTGAATGACAATAAAGGATAATCTAATCTAATCTACGCCCCTTCAAACCCCTCCAAACCCCAGCAAACACGTCAAAACCCACCTGAACACCTCCAACCACCTCCAAACCACTCTAAAACCATGTAATCCTGTCTAAACCCGTGACCCCCCTGTAAACCACCTTAAACCCCTATAACCCCCTCCAAATACACCTAAACCCCACCAAACACACTCGAAGCACTCGAATCCCCTCGAAACGCCTCGAAACCCATCCAACCCCCTCTAAACCGCCATCTAAACAAATCCAAACCCTCTCTAAATCACTCGAAACCCCTCGAAACCCCTCGAAAGCCTTGTAAACCTCTCGAAACCACTCGAACCCCCATCAAAACCTGTCTAAACCCCCTGTACATCCCTTGCAAACCCCTCTCAACACCCTGTAAACCGCACCCGACCACTCTAACCCCTCCAAACCCCTAGAAACCAATCGAAACCCCTCTGCAATCTCCTCTAAACCACTCCAAACCCCTCGAAACACGTCTAAGCCCATCGAAACTCCTGGAAACCCATCCATGTAGTCTCCTGTAAACTCCCTGCAAACAACTCTAACCCCCTCTAAACCCCGCTAAACCACTGTATACCATTCTAAACCCCTATAAACCCTTCTAGACCCATATACACCCCTGTAAACTCACTCTAAACTCATCTAAACCCATCTAACCATTTCTAAACCACTCTACACATAGCTAAACACTCGAAACACCTCGAAACTACCTCTAAAACCATCTAAACGACTTCTAAACCCCTGGAAATTAATCTCTAAATATCTCTAAACAAACCGCTCTAAACCCACCTGAACCCCTCTAAACCCCCTATAAGCCCATGTAAACCTCCTGTAAACCCTTGCAAACCCCATACTAACTCCCTCTAAAGCCCAATAACCCCTTCTAACTCCCTCTAATCTCCCATAAAGCACTAGACGATCATTAGACCCCCTGCATCCTCCCAAACATCTCCATACCCCACTAATCCCATCTAAACCACTTCTACTAAGCTCCCTCGAAATCCCTGTACCCCACTACAGCTGCACTTGGCCATCAGCAAGCAGCAGGATGCTCACCCCGACGGTGCCTTCATTGTTGCAGGGGACTTTAACCATGTGGACCTACGAGCTGCACTCCGCAAATTCCACCAGCAAGTGCAGTGCCCTTCCAAGGGCTCAAACACGCTGGATAAAGTGTACACCAACATCGAGGACGCATACAGAGCCCTCCCCTGCCCATCCCTGGGACAATCTGATCACCTCTCACTGTTTCTACTGCCTGCATACAAACCCCTCATCCGCAAGACCAAACCTGCAATAAAGACAGTCAAAATATGGCCCGAGGACGCCACCCTACAACTCCAGGACTGCTTTGATCGCACCAACTGGGACCTGTTTGCACAACTGGCTACCAGTGGTACAGAGGTAGACTTGGAGGAATACACATCCACTGTGGTGTGCTACATCAACTGCTGTGTGGAGTTTGTCACAGTGGACAAGGAAATAAAGATGTTCCCAAACCGCAAACAGTGGATGAACAAGGAGGTTCTGAATCTGCTAAGGGCACGCACCATTGCCCTTAAATCCAGCGACATTTCCGCCTACAGTGCTGCCAGGTCAATCCTGAACAAAGGCATAAAAAAGGCCAAAGACATCCACGGGCAAAGGGTGCAAGACCACTTCAACACCGCGGCACCAGAAGCATGTGGCAGGTGACAGGGACATCACTGACTGCAAGAGCAGCCCCGTCTGCCCCACAGTGATATCACACTGGCCAATGAATTAAACACCTTATTCGCCCGCTTCGACACTGGCAACACCACCAGGAGAGGAACAACCCCGGCTAGGGCGGAGGGACAGGCCTTAACACTGAGCACCCAGGAAATACAGTGCGCTCTGCGTAGGATCAATCCGCACAAGGCTGCAGGCCGGATGTAGTCCAGGGTAGGGTACTAAAGGACTGTGATGTTCAGCTGGCGGAGGTATTTACGAGGATCTTCGACCTGTCTCTACCTCTGGCAACGGTCCCCAAGTGCCTGAAGACAGCTACCACAGTGCCGGTGCCGAAGAAGTCTAAAGTCACCGACTTGAATGACTACCGCCCGCTTGCCCTAGCTCCAATACCAATGAACGTGCTTTGAAAGGCTGGTCCTCTACCACATCAAATCCAGCACCCTACATCATTGGACTCTCATCAATTTGCATAGAGGGCAAATAGATCCACAGAGGATGCCATCTCTGTAGCTACTCACACTGTCCTGACCCACCTGAAAAGACAGGGCACCGACGTGAGGATGGTCTTCATTGACTATAACTCTGCCTTCAATATGGTCATCCCCACCAAGCTCACCACCAAACTCCACCAGCTAGGCCTCAACTCACTGATATGCGATTGGATCCTGAACTTTCTGGTGGAGCGACCGCAGGCAGTGGGACTGGGGCCGCACCTGTCCTCCACTATCACCCTGAGCACCGGCACACCACAGGGCTGTGTATTGAGCCCCATGTTCTACTCCCTCTTCACCCACGACTGTGTCCCTGCATTTGACAACGACACCATTGTCAAGTTTGCAGAGGACACAACGGTGATCGGGCTGATCACCAACGGTGATGAAACAAACTGTAGAGCGGTAGTGCAGAACCTGGCGGACTTGAAATGCCTCCAAGACCAAGGAGCTGATTATCGGCTTCAGGATGTCACTGAATGGGGACTACGCCCCAATCTCCATCTACGGAGACAGTGTTGGGAGAGTGTCCAGCTTCAAGTTTCTGCGCACTCACATCTCAGAGGACCTCACATGGGCCACCAACACCGCCGCGCTGGTCAAAAAGGCACAGCAACGACTGGTCTACCTAAAACATTGAAACGGACTGATCTGCCCCAACAGCTGCTGACGACCTTCTACCGCTTCACCACAGAGAGCATACTAACGTATGGCATCTCTGTGTGGTATCTCAGCTGCACGGAGGCGGAGAGGAGAGCTCTTCAGCGCGTTGTCCACAGAGTGCAACAGATTATTGGGACACCACTACCAGCCTTGGAGGGCATCTACCAATAACGGTGCCTCAGGAAGGCCGTCAGCATCCATAACGACTACTCTCACCTTTGGACTGTTCGAACTACTCCCTTCCGGCAGACGGTACAAGGCCTTCTACGACTACGCCACCAGACTCAGGAACAGCTTCGTTCCCAGAACTATAGCGGCTCTGAACCGGCCCTGCTGAGTGCCCCCCACCCCCCCACCCCCATGGAATGTCTCCCCCGGCCTCGCACTTTAGTCCTGTTGATTTTACTGGTCTAATGTTCGTTTTTACAAATCTTATTCTCAGGGTATTTAAACCTAAATAATATTTGTCGATTAAGTTATGACACAAGTTGTAGGGGATGGTCTGAGTGCAGGAAGATGGGACTAGGAGAAAACCAATGGTCGGCACGGACTGGAAGGGCCGAGCGGGCCTGTTTCCGTGCTGTAATTGTTATATGGTTATATGTTATATGGTTATCGGTTGGAAATTGCAAACCAAATCTCGTTGCACTTATGTGAAATGAAAATAAAAATTATTATTATTATTATTATTATTATTATTATTATTATTATTATTATTATTAAACCCCGCTAAACGCCTCCAAACACTCTCAAACCTCTCTAAACCCTTCCACACCCCTCTAAAGCCCTCCAAACCACTCCGAACACCTCTAATCCCCACTAAACACCCGTACATGCCTTCAAGCCCGCCAAACCCCACTAAACACCTGTAAAACCTATCTAAACCCCTCTAAATTCTAAGCCATTCTACACTTCATCTAAACCCCTCTAAACCCCTCCAAACCCTCCAACCCCCTATAAACCGCTTTATAACCCTCCAAACCCCATCCAAACCACTGTAAACGCCGCGAACCCCTACAAACCCATCCAAACCCCTCAGAACCCCTCCAAACACTGTAAATCCCTCCAACCCAAGCCAGACCCCACCAAATCCCTCCAAACGCATCTAAAGCCCTACAAACCCTCCAATCACCTCTAAACCCCTTTAAACCTATCCAAATCCCTCTAAACCCTTCAAAGCCCCTCTAACCATATAGCCATATAACGATTACAGCACGGAAACAGGCCCACTCGGCCCTTCCAGTCCGTGCCGACCATTTGTTTTCCCCTAGTCCTATCTACCTGCACTCAGACCAAACCCCTCCATTCCCTTCACGTCCTTATACCTATCCACTTTACTCTTAAATGTTAAAATCGATCCTGCCTCCACCACTTCTGCTGGAAGCTGATTCCACACAGCCACCACCCTCTGAGTAAAGAAGTTCCCCCTCACGTTACCCCGAAACCTCTGTCCCTTAATTCTCATGTCATGCCCTCTTGTTTGAATCTTCCCTACCCTCAATGGGAAAAACGTATCCACGTCAACTCTGTCTATCCCTTTCATCATTTTAAAGACCTCAATCAAGTCCCCCCTTAACCTTCTGCGCTCCAAAGAATAAAGACCTAACTTGTTCAACCTTTCTCTGTAACATAGTTGCTGGAACCCTGGCAACATTCTAGGAAATCTCCTCTGTACTCTCTCTATTTTGTTGACATCCTTCCTATAACTAGGCGACCGAAATTGTACACCATACTCCAGAATTGGTCTTACCAATGCCTTGTACAATTTTAACATTACTTCCCTACTCCTACATTCAATGCTCTGATTTATAAAGGCCAGCACACCAAAGGCTTTCTTTACCACCCTATCTACATGCGATTCCACCTTCAGGGAACTATGCACAGTTATTCCTAGATCCCTCTGTTCCACAGCATTCCTCAATTCCCTACCATTTACCATGTACGTCCTATTTTGATTTGTCCTGCTAAGATGTAGCACTTCACACTTATCAGCATTAAACTCCATCTGCCATCTTTCAGCCCACTTTTCCAAATGGCCCAAATCTCTCTGTAGATTTTGAAAATCTACTTCATTATCCACAACACCACCTATCTTAGTATCATCTGCATACTTACTTATCCAATTTTCCACCCCATCATCCAGATCATTGATGTACATGACAAACAACAGTGGACCCAACACAGATCCCTGAGGCACCCCACTGGTCACCGGCTTCCAACCTGACAAACAGCCATCCACCATTACTCTCCGACATCTCCCATTCAGCCACTGTTTAATCCATCTTGCTACTCCGCCATTAACACCCAAAGATTGAACCTTCTTAACCAACCTTCCATGGGGAACCTTGTCAAAGGCCTTACTGAAATCCATACAGACAACATTCACTGCTTTACCCTCATCAATTTCCCTAGTTACCTAGCTTCAAAAAATTCAAGAAGGTTTGTCAAACATGACCTTCCAGGCACAAATCCATGTTGACTGTTCCTGATCAGACCCTGTTTATCCTGATGCTTATATATTATCTCTAAGTATCCTTTCCATTAATTTGCCCACCACTGACGTCAAACTAATAGGTCTATAATTGCTAGGTTTATTCTTTGAACCCTTTTTAAACAATGGAACAACATGCGCAGTACGCCAATCCTCCGGCACTATTCCCGTTTCTAATGACATTTGAAATATTTCTGTCATAGCTCCTGCTATTTCTACACTAACTTCCCTCAATGTCCTAGGGAATATCCTGTCAGGACCTGGAGACATCCACTTCTATATTTTTCAAAAGTGTCAGTACTTCCTCCTCTTTGAATCTCATAGTTTCCATAGCTACTCTACTCTTTCCCCTTAACTCACCGAGTTCAATATCCTTCTCCTTGGTGAATACCGAAGAAAATAAATTGTTCAATATCTCCCCCATCTCTTTTGGCTCTGCAGATAGCTGTCCATTCTGGTTCTCTAATGGTCCAATTTTATCCCTCGTTATCCTTTTGCTATTAATATAGCTGTAGAAACCCTTTGGGTTTACTTTCACCTTTCTTGCCAAAGCAACCTCATATCTTCTTTTAGCCTTCCTATTGTCTTTCTTAAGATTCTTTTTACATTCTTTATACTCCTCATTTACTCCATGCCTCCTATAAATATTGTAGATATCTCTCTTTTTTCGAAACAAGTGTCCAATTTCTCTTGAAAACCATGGCTCTTTCCAATTTTTACTATTTCCTTTCAACCTAACAGGGACATAAAGTTTCTGTACTCTTACAATTTCCCCTTTAAATGTCCTCCATTTCTCTTCTACATCCTTCCCATGAAACACAGTGTCCCAATTCACTCCTTTAAAATCCTTACGCATTCCCTCAAAGTTAGCCTTTCTCCAATCAAAAATCTCTACCCTAGGTCCAGTTCTGACTCTCTCCATAATTATATTGAAACTAATGGTATTGTGATCACTGGTCCCGAATGCTCACCAACGCATACCTCCGTCACCTGACCTGCCTCATTTCCTAACAGGAGGTCCATCACTGCCCCTTCTCTGGTCGATACCTCTATGTACTGCTGCAAAAAAAACTATCCTGCACACATTTTACAAACTCCAAACCATCCAGCCCATTTACAGAATGTGTTTCCCAGTCTATTTTTGGAAAATTGAAATCTCCCACAATCACTACCTTGTGCTTACATCTAATATCTGCTATCTCCTTACATATTTGCTCTTCCAATTCACGCTCCCCATGTGGCGGTCTACAATACACCCCTAAAAGTGTTGCTACACCGTTCCCACTTCTCAGTTCCACCCAAATAGCCTCCCTAGACGAGCCCTCTAATCTATCCTGCCAAAGCACTGCTGTAATATCTTCTCTGACGAGCAATGCAACACCTCCCCCTCTGGTCCCTCCAATTCTATCACACCTGAAGCAACGAAATCCTGGAATATTTAGTTTCCAATCACAGCCCTCCTGCAACCATGTTTCACTGATTGCCACAACATCATATTTCCAGGTGTCAATCCAGGCTCTAAGTTCGTCCACCTTACTTACAATGCTCCTAGCATTAAAATATACACATTGTAGAAACCCACCATCCCTTATTCTCGGTCTATTATCTTTTTCATCTTTCTCGCCTACATTTTGGATCCGAGTGCTTCCCTTCTCTGCCTCTTGCCCCACACCCTGACCCCTAGCCCCCTCTACCCGAGTCCCTCCCCCCAGCCTTTCTAGTTTAAAGTCTCCCCAGTAGCCTTTGCAAATCTCCCTGCCAGGATATTGGTCCCCTCGGGCTCAAGTGCAACCCGTTCTTTGTGTACAGATCATGCCTTCCCCAAAAGAGGTCCCAGTGATCAAGAAACCTGAATCCCTGCCCACTGCACCAGTCCCTCAGCCACGCATTTATCCTCCACCTCATTTCATTCCTACTCCCACTGTCACGCGGCACAGTCAGTAATCCTGAAATCATTACCATTTTGGTCCTTCTCCTTAACTTTCCCCCCAACTCCCTAAATTCTCCCTTCAGGACCTCATCACTTTTTCTACCTATGTCATTGGTACCTATGTGTACCACAACATCAGGCTCCTCTCCCTCCCTTATCAGAATCTTTTGTACACGTTCTGACACATGCGAGACCCTGGCACCAGGGAGGCAAACTACCATCCGGGTCTCCCGACTGCGTCTACAGAATCGCCTATCCGACCCCCTAACTATAGAGTCCCCTATTACAATTGGCCTCCTCTTTTTGCTACCCTTCAGAGCATCAGGGCCGGACTCTGTGCCGGAGGCCCGGCCGCTGTTGGTGCCCCCAGCTAGGCTGTCCCCTCCAATCGTACTCAAACCCGAGTACCTATTTTCCAGGTGTACGGTCACAGGGGTACTCTCTAGCCCCTGCCTCTGCCCCTTGCCCTTCCTAACCGTGACCCACTTGTCTGCCTCCTGTGGTCTGGGAGTGACTACCTCCCTGTAGCTCCTCTCTGTTACCTCCTCCCTCTCCTTGAGGAGACGGAGGTCATCGAGCTGCTGCTCCAGGTTCCTAACACAGTCCTTTAGGAGCCCCATCTCAACACACCTGGCGCAGATGTGGACGTCTGGAGGGCTATCAGATTCCCTGACCTCCCACATCTGACATCCAGAACAGTACACTGCCCTGGCCTTCATACTGCCCCCCCCCCCCCCTACACAGGATACAACAGCAACACAATACAAAGTATACAACAAACTGCTGGGATCTGACTGCCAATCAGCTTTTTACCCTGGTCCACTTCCCACCAATCAGCGGCTTCCTCAAACGCCTGTAAACGCCTGTAAACCCGTCTAAACCCCTGTATACGCCTATAAACACATGTAAATCCTTGTAAACCCCTCAAACCCCCTCTAAACCTCTCTAAACCACTGTATACCTCTCTAAACCCCTGTAATCCCCTATAAACCGATGTAAACCCTGTAAACAAATGCACACCCATTTTAAACCCCTCTAAACGCCTCTAACCACTTCTAAACCCCTCCAACATCTCTCAACATTCTAAAGCACTCTAAACCCTTCTAAACACCCTCTAAACCCCCTCAAGCATCTATATCCCCTCTAAACCCACTCTGAAGCACTCTAAACCTCCTCTAAACCCCCCCCCCCCTAACCACACTCTAAAGCACTTTAACCCACTCTAAACCCTTCAAATTTCTTCTAACCCCTCTAAGCCCCCCTGTAAACCCCTCCAAAGCCGTCTAAACCCTTCTACACACCTCTAAACTCCTCTAAACCCCTGTAATTCATTCAACGCCCCATGTAATCTCCTGTAAACCCTTCTAAACCTCTCTAAATCACTGCGTGAGATTTAACGGACTTGAACTTTATTTCGCCTTCCACCACAGTGAGGAATATGTATGAGTCACTGTGATGGATGTTTGTTAAAATGTGTTTTTTGAGCCTGCTGCTATTCTAAATTGTATCTCTCGAAATCCCTCTAAATCCCTCGAAACACCTCGAAATACCTCGAAACCCCTCGAAACCCGTCGAAAACATAAACCCATCGAAATACCTGGAAACCACTGGAAGCCCCTCAAAACACCTCGAAACCCCCGATACCCATCGAAACACCTCGAAACGCCTCTAATCCACTATACACCCCTCTAAACCACTATGAACCCCTCTATACCCATCTAACCCCCTTGTAGACACCTGTAAACACATCTAAACCCCCGGAAACGCCTGTAATCCCCTCTAAACACTGTAAACGCCTCTAAATCCCTGTAAACCTCTGTAAACTCCTATAACTCCCTCTAAACCCCTCTAAAACCCTGAAATCATCTCTGGACTCCTGCTAACCCCTCTAAACCCCCACTGATTTCATCTAAACCCCATCCATAACCTAAACCCCTCTAATCACTCTAAACACTCGAAAACCCTCCCTCTAAACCCTTCTAGACACATCTAGACCCTTCTAGATCCCGCTACACCCTTCTAATTCCCTCTAAACCCATCTAACCCCCTCTAAACCCTCAAAAAAACCCTCTTAAACCTGTCTAAACCCCTCTAAACCCCCTGTAAGCCACTGTAAGCCCTCTCTAAACCAATATAACACCTCTAAACCCGCCTCTAACACCACTCTATACCCCATCTAGTGCCCCCTAAATCCCCCCGAAACCCCCCCAATCCCCTCAAACCCCTTCTAAGAACGTCTAAACCCCTCTAAACCCCATTGAATTCTTCTAAACCCCGTCTATGCTCCTCTAGACGCCCGTAAACCGATCAAAATCACTCTAAACTACTCGAAACCCACCTAAACCCCTTTTCGACCCGTATAAACGCCTCAAAACCCCCAGTAAACCCCTCTAAACCGCCTCTAAACCCAAACCCCTTTCAACCCCTCAAGAAACCTCTAAACCACTTTAGACCCCTCTAAATCCCCGAAAATGCCTCTAACCACTGTAAACCACTCTAAACCCCTCTAACCCCCTGTAATTCGCTCTAACCCCCTGTAACCCCATCGAAACCCCTCCAAACCACTATATACCCTTCTAAACCACTCCAAACCATTCTAAACACATGTAACCCCTCTAAACCCCTCTAAACCCCTCTAAGCAACTGTACACCCTTCTAAACACCTCTAAACACCTCTAAACGCCTGCAAACCACTTCAAACCCCCTGTAAACCTCTCTATGCACATCTACACTCCTCTAAATCCATCCAAACCCTCTTAACCCCTATAAACTTCTCTAAACTCCTCCAAACCACTCCAAAACCCTCTAAACCTGCAACGGAAAAAGCGGGCCTGGTACGAATCGTGCGATCCTGATGCAAAAAGTGCGAACCCGGTGCGAAATGTGCGATCCTGATGCGAAAAGTGCGAGCCTGGTGCAAAAAGTGCGAGCCTGCTACGAAGAGAGGGAGCCGGTACGACAACTGTGAGCCTTGTGTGAAGCTTGCGAAACATGTGCGAAAAGTGCAAACCTTCTGCGAAAAGAGCGAGTCTGGTGCGAAAATTGCAATTCAGGTGCGAAAACTGCGAGCGTGGCGCAACCATTGCGATCTTGGTGCGAAAATTGTGAGCCTGCTGCTAAATATGCGAGCTTTATGCGATTAGTGCAAAGTGCGAAGCTGCTACGAAAGCTGCGAACCTCGTCCACAGCTACGAGCCGGGTGCACAAGCTGCCAGCCTGGCAGGAAAAGAGCAAGCCTTAGTAAATGAGGACTTATGGGAGGACAATAATAAACTGAGAATTAGGGGAGCGCTGCATTAAATGGTAAATTAGGAGAGGACACCAGTAAATGGGGATTGAGGAAATGGTACCAATAAATTGGAAATTAGGGGAGGGTGCCAGGAAATACTGGCGTAGCGGTAGATTAAACAACTCTAAGCTCAGTAACCCCTGCAAACCCCTCTAAACATCTCTAAACATTTCTAAACACATCCAAACCACTCCGACCCACTCTAAACCCCTACAAATCCCTCCGAATTGCTCCAAATCCCTCCAAACCTCTCTAAATCCCTTTCAAACCCTCCAAACCCCTCGAAACCCCGCCAAACCACTGCCAAAACCTCTAAATCACTTGATACCCCTCAAAACCCCTCCTAAGCCATCCAAACCCATCGAAACACTTCTAGACCCATGTAAACCCATGTAAACCCCTCTAAACACCCTCTAAACAATCCGTAAATCGCTCTAAACATTTAAATCCCTGTAAACCCCCTCTAGATCCCCTAAACCCAAAGCCTCTCTACACACAATCTAAGCACCTCCACATCCCTCTAAAGCCCCTCTAAACACCTCCAAGCCCATCCAAAGCCCTCTAAACCCCCTCTACACACACCTAGAATTAGGGGAGGGCACTAATAAATGGGGAATTAGGGGAGCGCAGCATTAGACGGTGAATTAGGGGAGGACACCAGTAAATGGGGATTTAGGGATTAGCACCAGTAAATGGGGATTTAGGAATGGCACCAGTAAATGGGATATTAGGGGACGGCGCCAGCAAACAATGGTTCAGCGGTAGAGTAAACAACCCTAAGCCCCAGTAACCCACCCCAACCCCCTCCAAACCTCTCCAAACCCCCGCAAACCCTCCAACCCCCTTCCAAATCCCCACCAAACCCCTCTCTACCCCTTCAAATCCCTCCAAATTCCTCTAAATCACTCCAAGCCCCTCTAAACCCCATCCAAACTTTCCAAACCCCTCTAAGCCTCTCGAAACCCCTCGAAACCCCACCCCTCCAAAATCCTCTAAACCTGCAACGGAAAGAGAGAGCCTGGTACGAAAATTACAAGCCTGCTGCGCAATGTGGGCGCCTGGGGTGCGAAAACTACCAACCTTGTGCGAATATTGCGAGACTCGTGCGAAAATTGATGCTTGCTTCCAGTTCCTCGTGCTGCCTAGAGCAGGAACAGAGAGACACGGAAACTGAATGTGTGGCTGACGAACTTGTGTCGGGGGCAGGGATTTAGATTCTTGGATCACTGGGATCTGTGTTGGAGTAACGGGGAACGGTTTTGGAGTAAGGGAGTACAAAAGAGACGGATTGCATCTTAACAGGTGGGGGCCAGCATTCTGGCAGGCAGGTTTGCCACTACTGCACGGGTGGTTTTAAAATGAATAAAGGGGTGGGCTGTAAAATGGGATAGTCGAGGACAGTTAAAGGGAAAGAGAGTAAATGGATGGTGAATGAGCCCAGAATTAACGGGAAAGGAAGCTCACAAGGTGATAGAAGTGTTATGCCAAGTGTAATAGGGTTCGATGTGAAAGGTGAGAGGCATAAATAATTAAAATTATTGTATATGAATGCGCGAAGTATAAGAAGTAAAGCAGTAGAGGTTGGTAGATATGCTATTGTGGGGATTGCTGAGACGTGGCTGCAGGAGGATCAGGCCTGTGAACGTAATATTCAAGGTTATACATCATTTAGAAATTACTGACAGGTGGGCACGAGGATGGGGGTAGCTCTGCTGGTGAGGGATGGAATTCAGCCCCTTGCGAGGGACGGCATAGAGACTGACGAGGTAGAGTCACTGTGGATTGAGTTGAGAAAATGTAAAGTCAATTGGTGTTACCGACAGACCCCCAAATAGTAGCCAGGATGTAGGGTGTAGGAGTTAAAACAGGCATGTTACAAAGGTAATGCCACTATGGTGATGGGGGATTTCAATGTGCAGTTAACTGGGAAAATTAGGGTGGTTCAGGCCCCAAAGAAAGAGAGTTTGTAGAATGCCTCCGAGATGGATTCCAAGAGCAGCTTGTAATGGAGCCGACCAGAGAAAAGGCAATTCTGTATTTAGTGTTGTCCAATGAACCAGATATGATAAGAGAACTCGAGGTCAGGGAACCGCTTGGAGGTAGTGATCATAGTATGATTAGTTTTAATCTGCAATTGGAGAAGGAGAATGTTACTTCGGAAGTGTCAGTGATGCAGTTGAACAAAGGACGCTATGAAGGCGTGAGAGGGGAGCTGGCCAAGGTAGACTGGAAAGGGATGCTAGCAGGAATGACGGTGGAACAGCAATGGCAGGAATTTATGGCCATAATCCGGGAGACGCAGGATCATTTCATTCCATAAAGGAAGCATGATTCTAAGGCGTGTAGGAGGCGCGTGTGGCTGAAAAGAGAAGTTAGGAATAGAATAAAAGTAAAATAAAATATGTATAACACAGCAAAAATTAGCCGGAAGCCAGAGGATTGGGAAATATTCATAAGACAACAGAAAAAAACAAAACGGGCAATACGGGATGAAAAGATGAAGTACGATGGGAAGCTGGCCAGGAATATAAAGAAGGACAGTAAAAGCTTATTTTAATATGTTAAGGGAAAAAGAGTAGCAAAGTCAAATGTGGGTCCCTTGAAGGCCGACATGGGTGCAATTATTTTGGGCAACAAGGAAATGGCAGAATAGTTCAATAGGTACTTCGGAACTGTCTTCACTAAGAAAGACAAAACAATCTTCCAGATGTACTGGAGCACAGAGTCTAAAGGGGTGGCGGAACTGAAATATATTTTCATTATGCGAGAAATACTATTGGCTAGGCTACTGGGACTGAAGGATGATAAATCCCCTGGGCCTGATGGTCTGCATCCCAGGATCCGCAGGGAAGTGGCTCTAGAAATAGTGGACGCATTGGTGATCATTTTCCAATGTTCAGTAGATTCAGCATTAAATCCTGTGGATTGCAGGACAGCTAATGTTATCCCACTTTTCAAGAAAGGAGTGAGAGAGAAAACGGAGAATTACAGACCAGTTAGCCTGACTTCGGTGGTGGAAAATATGCTGATGCCATTTATTAAAGAGGTAATAATGGAACATTTGGATAGCAGTAAAAGGATTACTGCAAGTCAACATGGATTTATCAAAGTGAAATCATGCTTGATTAATCTTCTGGAATTATTAAAGGATGTGACAAGTAAAATGGATGAAAGAGTGCCAGTGGATGTAGTGTATGTAGACTTACAGTAAAACTTTGATATGGTAACGCACGGGAGACTGGTGACTAAAATTAGAGCACATGGTATTGGGGGTGGGGTGTTGACATGGATAGAACATTGGTTAGCAGATCGGAAGCAAAGAGTAGAAGTGAACGGGTCATTTTCAGAATGACAGGCAGTGGCGAGTGGAGTGCCGCAATGCTCGGTGTTGTGGCCGCAACTGTTTACCATACACAGAGGCATGCAAAACTGTTCATACCCCTAGAACTTTTCCACATTTTGTCACCTTAGAACCACAAACGTAAATGTATTTTATTGGGATTGTATGTGATATACCAACACAAAGTGGTGCATAATTGTTAAGTGGAAGGAAAATGATACATGATTTCCAAATTGTATTACAAATAAAAACTGAAAAGTGTGGCGTGCAAAAGTTTTCTGCCCCCCTGAGTTAATGCTTTGTAGAACCACGTTTCGCTGCAATTACAGCTGCAAGTCATTTGGGCTATGTCTCTACCAGCGTTGCACATCTAGATACGGACATGTTTGCCCATTCTTCATTGCAAAATAGCTCAAGCTCAGTCAGATTGGAAGGAGAGATACCGACAGATATGGGGCAATGAAATAGGTCTCTCTATACTGAACGACACTTGAGAAGAAAGTTTACCACGTATGCACCGATGCCCATTAAATGCCAGACATATTTTGGTACAATTTAAATGTTACATGGATTAAACTACGCTAAAACGAAATTACATATAATTCTAACATTTCTTCTATTTGCGATAAATGTCAGAATTTAGAAGCTAACAACGCATAGTTTTGTAATATGCATAAAACTTAATTGTTATTGGGCTGATATTTTTGAAAACATTTCTGAAGATCTTAAAAGTAAATTGGACCCTGATCTCAAGCTAATAATATTAGGAGTTCATAACTAAAGCTTAATATTAACAGTAAGTCAAAGACATTTTCTTGATTACGGTTTGATAATTGGAAAAACATTAATATTAAAATTCTGGAAGGGAGCATTATCCCCCACAATCAACATGTGGACTGTGGAAATGTCGGAGACGTTGCATTTGTAGAGAATTAGGTTTGTCCTAATGGACAAATATGAACTTTTTGAACAAATAATGTCTCCATTCTTTGATTATTTAAAGGGGTAGCTGAGCTCAGCACCGTAACTCAATAAGTACCCTGGTGTGGGATTAGATGAAAAGATGTATTCTGGGATCTGCATACACGTCTCTATAGATGTTGTTATGTGAAACTGTTCCATTGATTATTAAGATGTATCCTTTATTTTATTTGTTTTATTATATCATAAATGTTTTATTGTTTTATTTGTGTATCTTTATTAGTTTTGAATTTTTATTTTTTCATATATAATCATTATTATTTAATCACCACTTCTTGATTATCGATTTATACTTTTACTTTTTTTTCCACTCCCTTACCTCCCCCCCAAAAAAACAGTAGCATATATAAATTATCCCGTAACATCTGTACAACGTTTGTGACAAGTCTAATTTGTATTTGAAGTACTGTTGTACCTTAGATAATATACAATGCTTCTAATAAAAATATTTTTTAAAAAAAGATTGGATGGAGAGCATCTGTGAACAGCAATGTTCAAGTCTTGCCAGAGATTCTCAATTGGATCTGGCATTTGACTGGGCCATTCTAACACATGAATATGCTTTGATCTAAACCATTCCATTGTAGCTCTGGCTGAATGTTTAGGGTCGTTGCCCTGCTGGAAGGTGAACTTCCGCTCCAGTCTCAAGTCTTTTGCAGACTCTAACAGGTTTTCTTCCAAAATTGCCCCTGTATTTTGCTCCATCCATCTTCCCATCAACTCTGACCAGCTTCCCTATCTCTGCTGAAGAAAAGCATCCCCACAGCATGATGTTGCCACCACCCTGTTTCACAATGGGGATGGTGTGTTCAGGGTGATGTGCAGTGTTAGTGTTCCGCCACACATAGCGTTTTGCATTTAGGCCAAAACACTTGAATTTTGGTCTCCTCAGACCAGAGCACCTTCCTCCACATGTTTGCTGTGCCCCCACATGGCTTGTGGCAAACTACAAACGGGACTTCTTATGGCTTTGTTTCAGCAATGGCTTGCTTCTTGCCACTCTTCCATAAAGGCCCGATTTGTGTAGTGCACGACTAATAGTTGTACTGTGAAAAAATTATCCCACCTGAGCTGTGGATCTCTGCAGTTCCTCCAGAGTTACCATGGGCCTCTTGGCTGCTTCTCAGATCAATGCCCTCATTGCCCGGCCTCTCAGTTTAGGTGAGCGACCATGTCTTGGTAGGTTTGCAGTTGCGCCGTACTTCTTTCCATTTTCGGATGATGGATTGAACAGTGCTCCGTGAGATGTTCAAAGCTTGGGGTATTTTTTATAACCTAACCCTGTTTTATATGTCTCCACAATTTTATCCATGACTTGTCTGGTGTGTTCCTTAGGCTTCATGATGCTGTTTGTTCACTAATGTTCTCTAACAAACCTCTGATGCCTTCACAGAAAGCTGTATTTATTTTGAGATTAGATTGCACACAAGTGGACTCTATTTACTATTTAGGTGACTTCTGAAGGCAATTGGTTGCACTGCATTTTATTTAGGGGTATCAGAGGAAAGGGGGCTGAATACTTTTGCACGCTACACGTTTCAGTTTTTTATTTGTAAAAATGTAATTTTCCTTCCACATCACAATTATGCGCCACTTTGTGTTGGTCTATCACATAGAATCCCAATAAAATACATTTACGTTTGTGGTTCAAACGTGACAAAATGTGGAAAAATTCTAGGGGTATGAAAACTTTTGCAAGCCACTCTGGCAAGACTTGAACATTGCTGTTCACAGATGCTCTCCATCCAATCTTTTTTTAAAAAAATATTTTTATTAGAAGCATTGTATATTATCTAAGGTACAACAGTACTTCAAATACAAATTAGACTTGTCACAAACGTTGTACAGATGTTACGGGATAATTTATATATGCTACTGTTTTTTTGGGGGGGAGGTAAGGGAGTGGAAAAAAAAGTAAAAGTATAAATCGATAATCAAGAAGTGGTGATTAAATAATAATGATTATATATGAAAAAATAAAAATTCAAAACTAATAAAGATACACAAATAAAACAATAAAAACATTTATGATATAATAAAACAAATAAAATAAAGGATACATCTTAACAATCAATGGAACAGTTTCACATAACAATATCTATAGAGACGTGTATGCAGATCCCAGAATACATCTTTTCATCTAATCCCACACCAGGGTACTTATTGAGTTACGGTGCTGAGCTCAGCTACCCCTTTAAATAATCAAAGAATGGAGACAATATTTGTTCAAAAAGTTCATATTTGTCCATTAGGACAAACCTAATTCTCTACAAATGCAACGTCTCCGACATTTCCACAGTCCACATGTTGATTGTGGGGGATAATGCTCCCTTCCAGAATTTTAATATTAATGTTTTTCCAATTATCAAACCGTAATCAAGAAAATGTCTTTGACTTACTGTTAATATTAAGCTTTAGTTATGAACTCCTAATATTATTAGCTTGAGATCAGGGTCCAATTTACTTTTAAGATCTTCAGAAATGTTTTCAAAAATATCAGCCCAATAACAATTAAGTTTTATGCATATTACAAAACTATGCGTTGTTAGCTTCTAAATTCTGACATTTATCGCAAATAGAAGAAATGTTAGAATTATATGTAATTTCGTTTTAGCGTAGTTTAATCCATGTAACATTTAAATTGTACCAAAATATGTCTGGCATTTAATGGGCATCGGTGCATACGTGGTAAACTTTCTTCTCAAGTGTCGTTCAGTATAGAGAGACCTATTTCATTGCCCCATATCTGTCGGTATCTCTCCTTCCAATCTGACTGAGCTTGAGCTATTTTGCAATGAAGAATGGGCAAACATGTCCGTATCTAGATGTGCAACGCTGGTAGAGACATAGCCCAAATGACTTGCAGCTGTAATTGCAGCGAAACGTGGTTCTACAAAGCATTAACTCAGGGGGGCAGAAAACTTTTGCACGCCACACTTTTCAGTTTTTATTTGTAATACAATTTGGAAATCATGTATCATTTTCCTTCCACTTAACAATTATGCACCACTTTGTGTTGGTATATCACATACAATCCCAATAAAATACATTTACGTTTGTGGTTCTAAGGTGACAAAATGTGGAAAAGTTCTAGGGGTATGAACAGTTTTGCATGCCTCTGTGTATGGTAAACAGTTGCGGCCACAACACCGAGCATTGCGGCACTCCACTCGCCACTGCCTGTCATTCTGAAAATGACCCGTTCACTTCTACTCTTTGCTTCCGATCTGCTAACCAATGTTCTATCCATGTCAACACCCCACCCCCAATACCATGTGCTCTAATTTTAGTCACCAGTCTCCCGTGCGTTACCATATCAAAGTTTTACTGTAAGTCTACATACACTACATCCACTGGCACTCTTTCATCCATTTTACTTGTCACATCCTTTAATAATTCCAGAAGATTAATCAAGCATGATTTCACTTTGATAAATCCATGTTGACTTGCAGTAATCCTTTTACTGCTATCCAAATGTTCCATTATTACCTCTTTAATAAATGGCATCAGCATATTTTCCACCACCGAAGTCAGGCTAACTGGTCTGTAATTCTCCGTTTTCTCTCTCACTCCTTTCTTGAAAAGTGGGATAACATTAGCTGTCCTGCAATCCACAGGATTTAATGCTGAATCTACTGAACATTGGAAAATGATCACCAATGCGTCCACTATTTCTAGAGCCACTTCCCTGCGGATCCTGGGATGCAGACCATCAGGCCCAGGGGATTTATCATCCTTCAGTCCCAGTAGCCTAGCCAATAGTATTTCTCGCATAATGAAAATATATTTCAGTTCCGCCACCCCTTTAGACTCTGTGCTCCAGTACATCTGGAAGATTGTTTTGTCTTTCTTAGTGAAGACAGTTCCGAAGTACCTATTGAACTATTCTGCCATTTCCTTGTTGCCCAAAATAATTGCACCCATGTCGGCCTTCAAGGGACCCACATTTGACTTTGCTACTCTTTTTCCCTTAACATATTAAAATAAGCTTTTACTGTCCTTCTTTATATTCCTGGCCAGCTTCCCATCGTACTTCATCTTTTCATCCCGTATTGCCCGTTTTGTTTTTTTCTGTTGTCTTATGAATATTTCCCAATCCTCTGGCTTCCGGCTAATTTTTGCTGTGTTATACATATTTTATTTTACTTTTATTCTATTCCTAACTTCTCTTTTCAGCCACACGCGCCTCCTACACGCCTTAGAATCATGCTTCCTTTATGGAATGAAATGATCCTGCGTCTCCCGGATTATGGCCATAAATTCCTGCCATTGCTGTTCCACCGTCATTCCTGCTAGCATCCCTTTCCAGTCTACCTTGGCCAGCTCCCCTCTCACGCCTTCATAGCGTCCTTTGTTCAACTGCATCACTGACACTTCCGAAGTAACATTCTCCTTCTCCAATTGCAGATTAAAACTAATCATACTATGATCACTACCTCCAAGCGGTTCCCTGACCTCGAGTTCTCTTTATCATATCTGGTTCATTGGACAACACTAAATACAGAATTGCCTTTTCTCTGGTCGGCTCCATTACAAGCTGCTCTTGGAATCCATCTCGGAGGCATTCTACAAACTCTCTTTCTTTGGGGCCTGAACCACCCTAATTTTCCCAGTTAACTGCACATTGAAATCCCCCATCACCATAGTGGCATTACCTTTGTAACATGCCTGTTTTAACTCCTACACCCTACATCCTGGCTACTATTTGGGGGTCTGTCGGTAACACCAATTGACTTTACATTTTCTCAACTCAATCCACAGTGACTCTACCTCGTCAGTCTCTATGCCGTCCCTCGCAAGGGGCTGAATTCCATCCCTCACCAGCAGAGCTACCCCCATCCTCGTGCCCACCTGTCAGTAATTTCTAAATGATGTATAACCTTGAATATTACGTTCACAGGCCTGATCCTCCTGCAGCCACGTCTCAGCAATCCCCACAATAGCATATCTACCAACCTCTACTGCTTTACTTCTTATACTTCGCGCATTCATATACAATAATTTTAATTATTTATGCCTCTCACCTTTCACATCGAACCCTATTACACTTGGCATAACACTTCTATCACCTTGTGAGCTTCCTTTCCCGTTAATTCTGGGCTCATTCACCATCCATTTACTCTCTTTCCCTTTAACTGTCCTCGACTATCCCATTTTACAGCCCACCCCTTTATTCATTTTAAAACCACCCGTGCAGTAGTGGCAAACCTGCCTGCCAGAATGCTGGCCCCCACCTGTTAAGATGCAATCCGTCTCTTTTGTACTCCCTTACTCCAAAACCGTTCCCCGTTACTCCAACACAGATCCCAGTGATCCAAGAATCTAAATCCCTGCCCCCGACACAAGTTCGTCAGCCACACATTCAGTTTCCATGTCTCTCTGTTCCTGCTCTAGGCAGCACGAGGAACTGGAAGCAAGCATCAATTTTCGCACGAGTCTCGCAATATTCGCACAAGGTTGGTAGTTTTCGCACCCCAGGCGCCCACATTGCGCAGCAGGCTTGTAATTTTCGTACCAGGCTCTCTCTTTCCGTTGCAGGTTTAGAGGATTTTGGAGGGGTGGGGTTTCGAGGGGTTTCGAGAGGCTTAGAGGGGTTTGGAAAGTTTGGATGGGGTTTAGAGGGGCTTGGAGTGATTTAGAGGAATTTGGAGGGATTTGAAGGGGTAGAGAGGGGTTTGGTGGGGATTTGGAAGGGGGTTGGAGGGTTTGCGGGGGTTTGGAGAGGTTTGGAGGGGGTTGGGGTGGGTTACTGGGGCTTAGGGTTGTTTACTCTACCGCTGAACCATTGTTTGCTGGCGCCGTCCCCTAATATCCCATTTACTGGTGCCATTCCTAAATCCCCATTTACTGGTGCTAATCCCTAAATCCCCATTTACTGGTGTCCTCCCCTAATTCACCGTCTAATGCTGCGCTCCCCTAATTCCCCATTTATTAGTGCCCTCCCCTAATTCTAGGTGTGTGTAGAGGGGGTTTAGAGGGCTTTGGATGGGCTTGGAGGTGTTTAGAGGGGCTTTAGAGGGATGTGGAGGTGCTTAGATTGTGTGTAGAGAGGCTTTGGGTTTAGGGGATCTAGAGGGGGTTTACAGGGATTTAAATGTTTAGAGCGATTTACGGATTGTTTAGAGGGTGTTTAGAGGGGTTTACATGGGTTTACATGGGTCTAGAAGTGTTTCGATGGGTTTGGATGGCTTAGGAGGGGTTTTGAGGGGTATCAAGTGATTTAGAGGTTTTGGCAGTGGTTTGGCGGGGTTTCGAGGGGTTTGGAGGGTTTGAAAGGGATTTAGAGAGGTTTGGAGGGATTTGGAGCAATTCGGAGGGATTTGTAGGGGTTTAGAGTGGGTCGGAGTGGTTTGGATGTGTTTAGAAATGTTTAGAGATGTTTAGAGGGGTTTGCAGGGGTTACTGAGCTTAGAGTTGTTTAATCTACCGCTACGCCAGTATTTCCTGGCACCCTCCCCTAATTTCCAATTTATTGGTACCATTTCCTCAATCCCCATTTACTGGTGTCCTCTCCTAATTTACCATTTAATGCAGCGCTCCCCTAATTCTCAGTTTATTATTGTCCTCCCATAAGTCCTCATTTACTAAGGCTTGCTCTTTTCCTGCCAGGCTGGCAGCTTGTGCACCCGGCTCGTAGCTGTGGACGAGGTTCGCAGCTTTCGTAGCAGCTTCGCACTTTGCACTAATCGCATAAAGCTCGCATATTTAGCAGCAGGCTCACAATTTTCGCACCAAGATCGCAATGGTTGCGCCACGCTCGCAGTTTTCGCACCTGAATTGCAATTTTCGCACCAGACTCGCTCTTTTCGCAGAAGGTTTGCACTTTTCGCACATGTTTCGCAAGCTTCACACAAGGCTCACAGTTGTCGTACCGGCTCCCTCTCTTCGTAGCAGGCTCGCACTTTTTGTACCAGGCTCGCACTTTTCGCATCAGGATCGCACATTTCGCACCGGGTTCGCACTTTTTGCATCAGGATCGCACGATTCGTACCAGGCCCGCTTTTTCCGTTGCAGGTTTAGAGGGTTTTGGAGTGGTTTGGAGGAGTTTAGAGAAGTTTATAGGGGTTAAGAGGGTTTGGATGGATTTAGAGGAGTGTAGATGTGCATAGAGAGGTTTACAGGGGTTTGAAGTGGTTTGCAGGCGTTTAGAGGTGTTTAGAGGTGTTTAGAAGGGTGTACAGTTGCTTAGAGGGGTTTAGAGGGGTTTAGAGGGGTTACATGTGTTTAGAATGGTTTGGAGTGGTTTAGAAGGGTATATAGTGGTTTGGAGGGGTTTCGATGGGGTTACAGGGGGTTAGAGCGAATTACAGGGGGTTAGAGGGGTTTAGAGTGGTTTACAGTGGTTAGAGGCATTTTCGGGGATTTAGAGGGGTCTAAAGTGGTTTAGAGGTTTCTTGAGGGGTTGAAAGGGGTTTGGGTTTAGAGGCGGTTTAGAGGGGTTTACTGGGGGTTTTGAGGCGTTTATACGGGTCGAAAGGGGTTTAGGTGGGTTTCGAGTAGTTTAGAGTGATTTTGATCGGTTTACGGGCGTCTAGAGGAGTATAGACGGGGTTTAGAAGAATTCAATGGGGTTTAGAGGGGTTTAGACGTTCTTAGAAGGGGTTTGAGGGGATTGGGGGGGTTTCGGGGGGATTTAGGGGGCACTAGATGGGGTATAGAGTGGTTTAGAGGCGGGTTTAGAGGTGTTATATTGGTTTAGAGGGGGCTTACAGTGGCTTACAGGGGGTTTAGAGGGGTTTAGACAGGTTTAAGAGGGTTTTTTGAGGGTTTAGAGGGGGTTAGATGGGTTTAGAGGGAATTAGAAGGGTGTAGCGGGATCTAGAAGGGTCTAGATGTGTCTAGAAGGGTTTAGAGGGAGGGTTTTCGAGTGTTTAGAGTGATTAGAGGGGTTTAGGTTATGGATGGGGTTTAGATGAAATCAGTGGGGGTTTAGAGGGGTTAGCAGGAGTCCAGAGATGATTTCAGGGTTTTAGAGGGGTTTAGAGGGAGTTATAGGAGTTTACAGAGGTTTACAGGGATTTAGAGGCGTTTACAGTGTTTAGAGGGGATTACAGGCGTTTCCGGGGGTTTAGATGTGTTTACAGGTGTCTACAAGGGGGTTAGATGGGTATAGAGGGGTTCATAGTGGTTTAGAGGGGTGTATAGTGGATTAGAGGCGTTTCGAGGTGTTTCGATGGGTATCGAGGGGTTTCGAGGTGTTTTGAGGGGCTTCCAGTGGTTTCCAGGTATTTCGATGGGTTTATGTTTTCGACGGGTTTCGAGGGGTTTCGAGGTATTTCGAGGTGTTTCGAGGGATTTAGAGGGATTTCGAGAGATACAATTTAGAATAGCAGCAGGCTCAAAAAACACATTTTAACAAACATCCATCACAGTGACTCATACATATTCCTCACTGTGGTGGAAGGCGAAATAAAGTTCAAGTCCGTTAAATCTCACGCAGTGATTTAGAGAGGTTTAGAAGGGTTTACAGGAGATTACATGGGGCGTTGAATGAATTACAGGGGTTTAGAGGAGTTTAGAGGTGTGTAGAAGGGTTTAGACGGCTTTGGAGGGGTTTACAGGGGGGCTTAGAGGGGTTAGAAGAAATTTGAAGGGTTTAGAGTGGGTTAAAGTGCTTTAGAGTGTGGTTAGGGGGGGGGGGGTTAGAGGAGGTTTAGAGTGCTTCAGAGTGGGTTTAGAGGGGATATAGATGCTTGAGGGGGTTTAGAGGGTGTTTAGAAGGGTTTAGAGTGCTTTAGAATGTTGAGAGATGTTGGAGGAGTTTAGAAGTGGTTAGAGGCGTTTAGAGGGGTTTAAAATGGGTGTGCATTTGTTTACAGGGTTTACATCGGTTTATAGGGGATTACAGGGGTTTAGACAGGTATACAGTGGTTTAGAGAGGTTTAGAGGGGGTTTGAGGGGTTTACAAGGATTCACGTGTTTATAGGCGTATACAGGGGTTTAGACGGGTTTACAGGCGTTTACAGGCGTTTGAGGAAGCCGCTGATTGGTGGGAAGTGGACCAGGGTAAGCAGCTGATTGGCAGTCAGATCCCAGCAGTTTGTTGTATACTTTGTATTGTGTTGCTGTTGTATCCTGTGTAGGGGGGGGGGGGGGGCAGTATGAAGGCCAGGGCAGTGTACTGTTCTGGATGTCAGATGTGGGAGGTCAGGGAATCTGATAGCCCTCCAGACGTCCACATCTGCGCCAGGTGTGTTGAGATGGGGCTCCTAAAGGACTGTGTTAGGAACCTGGAGCAGCAGCTCGATGACCTCCGTCTCCTCAGGGAGAGGGAGGAGGTAACAGAGAGGAGCTACAGGGAGGTAGTCACTCCCAGACCACAGGAGGCAGACAAGTGGGTCACGGTTAGGAAGGGCAAGGGGCAGAGGCAGGGGCTAGAGAGTACCCCTGTGACCGTACACCTGGAAAATAGGTACTCGGGTTTGAGTACGATTGGAGGGGACAGCCTAGCTGGGGGCACCAACAGCGGCCGGGCCTCCGGCACAGAGTCCGGCCCTGATGCTCTGAAGGGTAGCAAAAAGAGGAGGCCAATTGTAATAGGGGACTCTATAGTTAGGGGGTCGGATAGGCGATTCTGTAGACGCAGTCGGGAGACCCGGATGGTAGTTTGCCTCCCTGGTGCCAGGGTCTCGCATGTGTCAGAACGTGTACAAAAGATTCTGATAAGGGAGGGAGAGGAGCCTGATGTTGTGGTACACATAGGTACCAATGGCATAGGCAGAAAAAGTGATGAGGTCCTGAAGGGAGAATTTAGGGAGTTGGGGGGAAAGTTAAGGAGAAGGACCAAAATGGTAATGATTTCAGGATTACTGACTGTGCCGCGTGACAGTGGGAGTAGGAATGAAATGAGGTGGAGGATAAATGCGTGGCTGAGGGACTGGTGCAGTGGGCAGGGATTCAGCTTTCTTGATCACTGGGACCTCTTTTGGGGAAGGCATGATCTGTACACAAAGAACGGGTTGCACTTGAGCCCGAGGGGACCAATATCCTGGCAGGGAGATTTGCAAAGGCTACTGGGGAGACTTTAAACTAGAAAGGCTGGGGGGAGGGACTCGGGTAGAGGGGGCTAGGGGTCAGGGTGTGGGGCAAGAGGCAGAGAAGGGAAGCACTCGGATCCAAAATGTAGGCGAGAAAGATGAAAAAGATAATAGACCGAGAATAAGGGATGGTGGGTTTCTACAATGTGTATATTTTAATGCTAGGAGCATTGTAAGTAAGGTGGACGAACTTAGAGCCTGGATTGACACCTGGAAATATGATGTTGTGGCAATCAGTGAAACATGGTTGCAGGAGGGCTGTGATTGGAAACTAAATATTCCAGGATTTCGTTGCTTCAGGTGTGATAGAATTGGAGGGACCAGAGGGGGAGGTGTTGCATTGCTCGTCAGAGAAGATATTACAGCAGTGCTTTGGCAGGATAGATTAGAGGGCTCGTCTAGGGAGGCTATTTGGGTGGAACTGAGAAGTGGGAACGGTGTAGCAACACTTTTAGGGGTGTATTGTAGACCGCCACATGGGGAGCGTGAATTGGAAGAGCAAATATGTAAGGAGATAGCAGATATTAGATGTAAGCACAAGGTAGTGATTGTGGGAGATTTCAATTTTCCAAAAATAGACTGGGAAACACATTCTGTAAATGGGCTGGATGGTTTGGAGTTTGTAAAATGTGTGCAGGATAGTTTTTTTGCAGCAGTACATAGAGGTATCGACCAGAGAAGGGGCAGTGATGGACCTCCTGTTAGGAAATGAGGCAGGTCAGGTGACGGAGGTATGCGTTGGTGAGCATTCGGGACCAGTGATCACAATACCATTAGTTTCAATATAATTATGGAGAGAGTCAGAACTGGACCTAGGGTAGAGATTTTTGATTGGAGAAAGGCTAACTTTGAGGGAATGCGTAAGGATTTTAAAGGAGTGAATTGGGACACTGTGTTTCATGGGAAGGATGTAGAAGAGAAATGGAGGACATTTAAAGGGGAAATTGTAAGAGTACAGAAACTTTATGTCCCTGTTAGGTTGAAAGGAAATAGTAAAAATTGGAAAGAGCCATGGTTTTCAAGAGAAATTGGACACTTGTTTCGAAAAAAGAGAGATATCTACAATATTTATAGGAGGCATGGAGTAAATGAGGAGTATAAAGAATGTAAAAAGAATCTTAAGAAAGACAATAGGAAGGCTAAAAGAAGATATGAGGTTGCTTTGGCAAGAAAGGTGAAAGTAAACCCAAAGGGTTTCTACAGCTATATTAATAGCAAAAGGATAACGAGGGATAAAATTGGACCATTAGAGAACCAGAATGGACAGCTATCTGCAGAGCCAAAAGAGATGGGGGAGATATTGAACAATTTATTTTCTTCGGTATTCACCAAGGAGAAGGATATTGAACTCGGTGAGTTAAGGGGAAAGAGTAGAGTAGCTATGGAAACTATGAGATTCAAAGAGGAGGAAGTACTGACACTTTTGAAAAATATAGAAGTGGATGTCTCCAGGTCCTGACAGGATATTCCCTAGGACATTGAGGGAAGTTAGTGTAGAAATAGCAGGAGCTATGACAGAAATATTTCAAATGTCATTAGAAACGGGAATAGTGCCGGAGGATTGGCGTACTGCGCATGTTGTTCCATTGTTTAAAAAGGGTTCAAAGAATAAACCTAGCAATTATAGACCTATTAGTTTGACGTCAGTGGTGGGCAAATTAATGGAAAGGATACTTAGAGATAATATATAAGCATCAGGATAAACAGGGTCTGATCAGGAACAGTCAACATGGATTTGTGCCTGGAAGGTCATGTTTGACAAACCTTCTTGAATTTTTTGAAGCTAGGTAACTAGGGAAATTGATGAGGGTAAAGCAGTGAATGTTGTCTGTATGGATTTCAGTAAGGCCTTTGACAAGGTTCCCCATGGAAGGTTGGTTAAGAAGGTTCAATCTTTGGGTGTTAATGGCGGAGTAGCAAGATGGATTAAACAGTGGCTGAATGGGAGATGTCGGAGAGTAATGGTGGATGGCTGTTTGTCAGGTTGGAAGCCGGTGACCAGTGGGGTGCCTCAGGGATCTGTGTTGGGTCCACTGTTGTTTGTCATGTACATCAATGATCTGGATGATGGGGTGGAAAATTGGATAAGTAAGTATGCAGATGATACTAAGATAGGTGGTGTTGTGGATAATGAAGTAGATTTTCAAAATCTACAGAGAGATTTGGGCCATTTGGAAAAGTGGGCTGAAAGATGGCAGATGGAGTTTAATGCTGATAAGTGTGAAGTGCTACATCATAGCAGGACAAATCAAAATAGGACGTACATGGTAAATGGTAGGGAATTGAGGAATACTGTGGAACAGAGGGATCTAGGAATAACTGTGCATAGTTCCCTGAAGGTGGAATCGCATGTAGATAGGGTGGTAAAGAAAGCCTTTGGTGTGCTGGCCTTTATAAATCAGAGCATTGAATGTAGGAGTAGGGAAGTAATGTTAAAATTGTACAAGGCATTGGTAAGACCAATTCTGGAGTATGGTGTACAATTTCGGTCGCCTAGTTATAGGAAGGATGTCAACAAAATAGAGAGAGTACAGAGGAGATTTCCTAGAATGTTGCCAGGGTTCCAGCAACTATGTTACAGAGAAAGGTTGAACAAGTTAGGTCTTTATTATTTGGAGCGCAGAAGGTTAAGGGGGGACTTGATTGAGGTCTTTAAAATGATGAAAGGGATAGACAGAGTTGACGTGGATACGTTTTTCCCATTGAGGGTAGGGAAGATTCAAACAAGAGGGCATGACATGAGAATTAAGGGACAGAGGTTTCGGGGTAACGTGAGGGGGAACTTCTTTACTCAGAGGGTGGTGGCTGTGTGGAATCAGCTTCCAGCAGAAGTGGTGGAGGCAGGATCGATTTTAACATTTAAGAGTAAAGTGGATAGGTATAAGGACGTGAAGGGAATGGAGGGGTTTGGTCTGAGTGCAGGTAGATAGGACTAGGGGAAAACAAATGGTCGGCACGGACTGGAAGGGCCGAGTGGGCCTGTTTCCGTGCTGTAATCGTTATATGGCTATATGGTTAGAGGGGCTTTGAAGGGTTTAGAGGGATTTGGATAGGTTTAAAGGGGTTTAGAGGTGATTGGAGGGTTTGTAGGGCTTTAGATGCGTTTGGAGGGATTTGGTGGGGTCTGGCTTGGGTTGGAGGGATTTACAGTGTTTGGAGGGGTTCTGAGGGGTTTGGATGGGTTTGTAGGGGTTCGCGGCGTTTACAGTGGTTTGGATGGGGTTTGGAGGGTTATAAAGCGGTTTATAGGGGGTTGGAGGGTTTGGAGGGGTTTAGAGGGGTTTAGATGAAGTGTAGAATGGCTTAGAATTTAGAGGGGTTTAGATAGGTTTTACAGGTGTTTAGTGGGGTTTGGCGGGCTTGAAGGCATGTACGGGTGTTTAGTGGGGATTAGAGGTGTTCGGAGTGGTTTGGAGGGCTTTAGAGGGGTGTGGAAGGGTTTAGAGAGGTTTGAGAGTGTTTGGAGGCGTTTAGCGGGGTTTAATAATAATAATAATAATAATAATAATAATAATAATAATAATAATAATAATAATAATTTTTATTTTCATTTCACATAAGTGCAACGAGATTTGGTTTGCAATTTCCAACCGATAACCATATAACATATAACCATATAACAATTACAGCACGGAAACAGGCCCGCTCGGCCCTTCCAGTCCGTGCCGACCATTGGTTTTCTCCTAGTCCCATCTTCCTGCACTCAGACCATCCCCTACAACTTGTGTCATAACTTAATCGACAAATATTATTTAGGTTTAAATACCCTGAGAATAAGATTTGTAAAAACGAACATTAGACCAGTAAAATCAACAGGACTAAAGTGCGAGGCCGGGGGAGACATTCCATGGGGGTGGGGGGGTGGGGGGCACTCAGCAGGGCCGGTTCAGAGCCGCTATAGTTCTGGGAACGAAGCTGTTCCTGAGTCTGGTGGCGTAGTCGTAGAAGGCCTTGTACCGTCTGCCGGAAGGGAGTAGTTCGAACAGTCCAAAGGTGAGAGTAGTCGTTATGGATGCTGACGGCCTTCCTGAGGCACCGTTATTGGTAGATGCCCTCCAAGGCTGGTAGTGGTGTCCCAATAATCTGTTGCACTCTGTGGACAACGCGCTGAAGAGCTCTCCTCTCCGCCTCCGTGCAGCTGAGATACCACACAGAGATGCCATACGTTAGTATGCTCTCTGTGGTGAAGCGGTAGAAGGTCGTCAGCAGCTGTTGGGGCAGATCAGTCCGTTTCAATGTTTTAGGTAGACCAGTCGTTGCTGTGCCTTTTTGACCAGCGCGGCGGTGTTGGTGGCCCATGTGAGGTCCTCTGAGATGTGAGTGCGCAGAAACTTGAAGCTGGACACTCTCCCAACACTGTCTCCGTAGATGGAGATTGGGGCGTAGTCCCCATTCAGTGACATCCTGAAGCCGATAATCAGCTCCTTGGTCTTGGAGGCATTTCAAGTCCGCCAGGTTCTGCACTACCGCTCTACAGTTTGTTTCATCACCGTTGGTGATCAGCCCGATCACCGTTGTGTCCTCTGCAAACTTGACAATGGTGTCGTTGTCAAATGCAGGGACACAGTCGTGGGTGAAGAGGGAGTAGAACATGGGGCTCAATACACAGCCCTGTGGTGTGCCGGTGCTCAGGGTGATAGTGGAGGACAGGTGCGGCCCCAGTCCCACTGCCTGCGGTCGCTCCACCAGAAAGTTCAGGATCCAATCGCATATCAGTGAGTTGAGGCCTAGCTGGTGGAGTTTGGTGGTGAGCTTGGTGGGGATGACCATATTGAAGGCAGAGTTATAGTCAATGAAGACCATCCTCACGTCGGTGCCCTGTCTTTTCAGGTGGGTCAGGACAGTGTGAGTAGCTACAGAGATGGCATCCTCTGTGGATCTATTTGCCCTCTATGCAAATTGATGAGAGTCCAATGATGTAGGGTGCTGGATTTGATGTGGTAGAGGACCAGCCTTTCAAAGCACGTCATTGGTATTGGAGCTAGGGCAAGCGGGCGGTAGTCATTCAAGTCGGTGACTTTAGACTTCTTCGGCACCGGCACTGTGGTAGCTGTCTTCAGGCACTTGGGGACCGTTGCCAGAGGTAGAGACAGGTCGAAGATCCTCGTAAATACCTCCGCCAGCTGAACATCACAGTCCTTTAGTACCCTACCCTGGACTACATCCGGCCTGCAGCCTTGTGCGGATTGATCCTACGCAGAGCGCACTGTATTTCCTGGGTGCTCAGTGTTAAGGCCTGTCCCTCCGCCCTAGCCGGGGTTGTTCCTCTCCTGGTGGTGTTGCCAGTGTCGAAGCGGGCGAATAAGGTGTTTAATTCATTGGCCAGTGTGATATCACTGTGGGGCAGACGGGGCTGCTCTTGCAGTCAGTGATGTCCCTGTCACCTGCCACATGCTTCTGGTGCCGCGGTGTTGAAGTGGTCTTGCACCCTTTGCCCGTGGATGTCTTTGGCCTTTTTTATGCCTTTGTTCAGGATTGACCTGGCAGCACTGTAGGCGGAAATGTCGCTGGATTTAAGGGCAATGGTGCGTGCCCTTAGCAGATTCAGAACCTCCTTGTTCATCCACTGTTTGCGGTTTATTTCCTTGTCCACTGTGACAAACTCCACACAGCAGTTGATGTAGCACACCACAGTGGATGTGTATTCCTCCAAGTCTACCTCTGTACCACTGGTAGCCAGTTGTGCAAACAGGTCCCAGTTGGTGCGATCAAAGCAGTCCTGGAGTTGTAGGGTGGCGTCCTCGGGCCATATTTTGACTGTCTTTATTGCAGGTTTGGTCTTGCGGATGAGGGGTTTGTATGCAGGCAGTAGAAACAGTGAGAGGTGATCAGATTGTCCCAGGGATGGGCAGGGGAGGGCTCTGTATGCGTCCTCGATGTTGGTGTACACTTTATCCAGCGTGTTTGAGCCCTTGGAAGGGCACTGCACTTGCTGGTGGAATTTGCGGAGTGCAGCTCGTAGGTCCACATGGTTAAAGTCCCCTGCAACAATGAAGGCACCGTCGGGGTGAGCATCCTGCTGCTTGCTGATGGCCAAGTGCAGCTGTAGTGGGGTACAGGGATTTCGAGGGAGCTTAGTAGAAGTGGTTTAGATGGGATTAGTGGGGTATGGAGATGTTTGGGAGGATGCAGGGGGTCTAATGATCGTCTAGTGCTTTATGGGAGATTAGAGGGAGTTAGAAGGGGTTATTGGGCTTTAGAGGGAGTTAGTATGGGGTTTGCAAGGGTTTACAGGAGGTTTACATGGGCTTATAGGGGGTTTAGAGGGGTTCAGGTGGGTTTAGAGCGGTTTGTTTAGAGATATTTAGAGATTAATTTCCAGGGGTTTAGAAGTCGTTTAGATGGTTTTAGAGGTAGTTTCGAGGTGTTTCGAGTGTTTAGCTATGTGTAGAGTGGTTTAGAAATGGTTAGATGGGTTTAGATGAGTTTAGAGTGAGTTCACAGGGGTGTATATGGGTCTAGAAGGGTTTATAGGGGTTTAGAATGGTATACAGTGGTTTAGCGGGGTTTAGAGGGGGTTAGAGTTGTTTGCAGGGAGTTTACAGGAGACTACATGGATGGGTTTCCAGGAGTTTCGATGGGCTTAGACGTGTTTCGAGGGGTTTGGAGTGGTTTAGAGGAGATTGCAGAGGGGTTTCGATTGGTTTCTAGGGGTTTGGAGGGGTTAGAGTGGTCGGGTGCGGTTTACAGGGTGTTGAGAGGGGTTTGCAAGGGATGTACAGGGGGTTTAGACAGGTTTTGATGGGGGTTCGAGTGGTTTCGAGAGGTTTACATGGCTTTCGAGGGGTTTCGAGGGGTTTCGAGTGATTTAGAGAGGGTTTGGATTTGTTTAGATGGCGGTTTAGAGGGGGTTGGATGGGTTTCGAGGCGTTTCGAGGGGATTCGAGTGCTTCGAGTGTGTTTGGTGGGGTTTAGGTGTATTTGGAGGGGGTTATAGGGGTTTAAGGTGGTTTACAGGGGGGTCACGGGTTTAGACAGGATTACATGGTTTTAGAGTGGTTTGGAGGTGGTTGGAGGTGTTCAGGTGGGTTTTGACGTGTTTGCTGGGGTTTGGAGGGGTTTGAAGGGGCGTAGATTAGATTAGATTATCCTTTATTGTCATTCAGACCTTTCGGTCTGAACGAAATTTCGTTACCTTACAGTCATAGCATATAATAAACAACAAAACACACAATAAACACAGTGATTTCACCAGGCACCTCCTCACTGTGGTGGAAGGCAAAAGTCTTAGATTCTCTGTCTAATTCCCTCCTTGTTCTCCCTCTGCGCTGCGGAGATCCAGGCCTCCGATGCTGCCGTCCACCAGGCCCGCGGCCGAGCCTCCGTAGCCGGGCTGCCGCCACCATCGTCGCCGGAATGCCGGAACATCACCACAAGGCTTGCCGCATGAACACTGGAGCACCGCAGCTCCAAAGCCAGGTCGCCGCAGGAGCACCGCAACCCCAAAAGCCAGGTCGCCGCCGGAGCACCGCAGCCCCGAAGCCAGGTCGCCGCTGGAGCACTGCAGCCCCGAAGCAAGGTTGTCGCTGGAACGCCGCTGGAGCACCGCGGCCCCAAAGCCAGGTGGCCGCTGGAGCACCGCAGCCCCGAAGCTGTGCTGCCGCTGAAGCTCGGAAGCCATGCCGCCGCTGCTGGAAGCTGGAAGTCTGCCATAGCTCCGAGACCGCCAGATCCGCCATTAGGGCATCTGCACAGACGAAGACGGTGACGAGGGATACGACAAGAAAAATCGCATCCCCCCGAAGGGAGAGACAAAAAACATGTTTCTCCCACCCTCCTCCCCCGCACACACATACACAGTCAAATAAACCAAAATAAACCAACTAAAACAGACACAAAAATGTGTTCGGAGGGATTTCGACGGGTTTACGGTTTAGAGGGTTTAGAGGACTTAAGAGGGGTTTAGAGGGGGTTGTGATGTGTAGAGGGGGTTTAGAGGGGACTGGATGGGTTTAGAGGGGTTTAGAGGGAATTGGAGGGGTTTAGCGGAGTTTGGACGGGTTTGGTGGGGTTTGAAGGGATTTGGAGGGTTGTGTGTCAGAGGTGTTTGGAGGGGTTTGGATGGGTCTGGGGATGTTTAGAGGAGATTAGATGACTTTAGAAAGGTTTGGAGGAATGTGGAGAGGTTTGGAGAGATTTACAGTGATTTACATTGGTCTAGAAGTGTTTACAGGCGTTTAGAGGGGTTTACCAGGGTTTAGAGGGAGTTAAATGGGTTTACAATTGTTTACAATGGTTTTGATGCGTTTACGGGGTTTTCATGGGATTACAGGCGTTTACGGTGGTTAGAGGGTTTTGGGGACGTTTACATGAGGTTTAGAATGGTTTAGAGGGGGTTATAGTGGTTTACATGGGATTAGATTGGTTTATAGTCGTTCCGTGGTGTTTCGATGGGTTTCGAGGGGTTCCGAGTGGTTTAGAAGGGGTTTGGATTGGTTTAGATGGGGGTTTAGAGGGGATTCGATGGGTTTAGAGGGGTTTCGAGGGGATTGGACTGCTTAGAGTGTGCTCGGTGGGGCTTAGATGTATTTGGAGGGGGTTAAAGCAGATTAGGGGGTTTACAGGAGGTTGCAGGGGTTTAGACATGATTACATGATTTGAAAAATATAAAGGTGGATAAGTCTCCAGGTCCTGACAGGATATTACCTAGGACATTGACGGAAGTTAGTGTAGAAATAGCAGGAGCTATGACAGAAATATTTCAAATGTCATTAGAAACGGGAATAGTGCCGGAGGATTGGCGTACTGCGCATGTTGTTCCATTGTTTAAAAAGGGTTCAAAGAATAAACCTAGCAATTATAGACCTATTAGTTTGACGTCAGTGGTGGGCAAATTAATGGAAAGGATACTTAGAGATAATATATATAAGCATCTGGATAAACAGGGTCTGATCAGAAACAGTCAACATGGATTTGTGCCTGGAAGGTCATGTTTGACAAACCTTCTTGAATTTTTTGAAGCTAGGTAACTAGGGAAATTAATGAGGGTAAAGCAGTGGATGTTGTCTATATGGATTTCAGTAAGGCCTTTGACAAGGTTCCCCATGGAAGGTTGGTTCAGAAGGTTCAATCTTTGGGTGTTAATGGCGGAGTAGCAAGATGGATTCAACAGTGGCTGAATGGGAGATGTCAGAGAGTAATGGTGGAGTAGGAAGGATGTCAACAAAATAGAGAGAGTACAGAGGAGATTTACTAGAATGTTGCCAGGGTTCCAGCAACTATGTTACAGAGAAAGGTTGAACAAGTTAGGTCTTTATTCTTTGGAGCGCAGGAGGTTAAGGGGGGACTTGATTGAGGTCTTTAAAATGATGAATGGGATAGACAGAGTTGACGTGGATAAGCTTTTCCCATTGAGGGTAGGGAAGATTCAAACAAGAGGGCATGACATGAGAATTAAGGGACAGAGGTTTAGGGGTAACGTGAGGGGGAACTTCTTTACTCAGGGGGTGGTGGCTGCGTGGAATGAGCTTCGAGCAGAGGTGGTGGATGCAGGATCGATTTTAACATTTAAAAGTAAAGTGGATAGGTATATGGACGTGAAGGGAATGGAGGGGTATGGTCTGAGTGCAGGAAGATGGTAGATCGATAAATTTAATTGCTCGATGTGCAGAATCAGTGTCCAACCCGTTCTGCAAACTGGCTTGCGTTTTGTTTCTTTCCATTTGCAATGCTCAGGAAATAATTAAATCAAGTCAGAGCAAAGTCTCTGAAGTGCTCTTAAAATAGTTTCTCTTAGTTGGAGCTGCCTGATATCATTTAGCTCAGTGGATGTGGCTGCTTTCCAAACCAGTGATGTACTCTACATTTTTTGCCTCTGAGGGCAGTGGAGGCAGGAGCTAGGGGAAAACAAATGGTCGGCACGGACTGGAAGGGCCGAGAGAGCCTGTCTCCGTGCTGTAATTGTTATATGGTTATATGGTTATATGGTTATACATGGTTTTAGAGTGGTTTGGAGGTGGTTGGAGGTGTTCACTTGGGTTTTGATGGGTTTGCAGTGGTTTGGAGGTGTTTGAAGGGGTGTAGACGTGTTCGGCGGAATTTCGAGGGGTTTGGAGGGATTTGCTAGGGTTTGTAGGGAGTTTACATTGGTCTATAGTGGGATTGGAGGGGTGTGGAGGGTTTTAGATGGGTTTAGAGGTGTTTGGAATTGTTTAGATGGGGTGTAGAGTGGGTTTACAAGGTTTACCGGGTATTAAAGAGGTTTACATGGGTCTAGGAGGGTTTACAGGGAGTTAGAGGTATACAGTGGTTTAGAGGGTGTTTGAGGGGTTTACAAGGGTTTACATGTGTTTATAGGCATTTACAGGGGGTTTAGACCGGTTTACAGGCGTTTACCTTGGTTTAGAGGGGTTCACAAGGGTTTGGAGGTGTTTGGAGGTGTTTGGTGGGGTCTGGAGTGGGTTGGATGTGTTATGAGGTGTTTGGAGCGGATTTGAGGGGTTTATATGGGTTCAGATGGGATTGGAGAGGTTTTCAGGGTTTATTTGGTGGTTGGGAGTGGTTTGGAGGGGTTTGGTGCGGTTTGAATGGGGTTGTAGGGGTTCAGATGGGTTTGGAGGGGTTTGGAGGGGTTTAATGATGTTTAGAGGAGTTTGGAGAGGTTTGAGAGGTTTAGAGGTGTTTAGAGAAGGTGTAGAGTGGCTTAGGCATTAGAGGGGTTTAGCTAGGGTTTACAGGTGTTTAGTAGGTTTTGGCGGGTGTTGAAGGGCTGTGGAGCGGTGTGGAGTGATTTGGAGGGGGTTGGAGGTGTTTGGAGGCGTTGAGCGGGGTTTAGCGAGGTAGAGGGATTTAGGTCAGTCATTCATACAATTGGTCAGTCATTCATACAATTTAGAAAATGAAACAGACACATAAAAACACATTTTAACATAAAACATCCGTCACTGTGACCTACACATTCCTCACTGTGATGGAAGGCGAAGTAAAGTGCGTCCCTTCACAGGTGTTTAGAAGGAATTACAGGGGTTTAGAGGTGCATGGAGGTGGGTAGAGGGGTTTGCAGGGGGTTTACATGTGTTTGGAGGCGTTTACAGGGGGTTTACAGGGATTCACGGGGGTTTACAGGGGTTTACAGGGGTTTGGAGGGGTTTAGAAGGGTTTAAAGGGTTTAGAGGTCGTTTAGATTGGCTTAGAGGGGGTTTAGAAGTGTTCAGATGGATATAGATGGGTTTCGAAGGGGTTAGAGGATGTTTAGATGGGTTTAGAGGGGGTTTCGAAGGGTTCCGAGTGTTTAGCGATGTTTAGACGGGTTTATAAATGGTTAGATGGGTTTAGATGAGTTTAGAGGGGTTTACAGGTATTTACATGGGTTTAAATGAATCTGGAAGGCTTGAGAGGGGTTTAGAGGGGTATACAGTGGTTTGGCGGGGTTTAGAAGGGGTTGGAGTTGTTTGCAGGGGGTTACAGGGGACTACATGCGTTTACAAGTGTTTAGAGGTGTTCAGAAAGGTTAAGAGGGGTTTCGAGGAGTTTCGATGGGTCTAGAGGTGTTTCGAGGGCTTATGAGGCGGTATTGATGTGTTTTGAGGGGGTTAGAGGGGTTTCGAGTGGCTTTCAGGGATTGCGAGGTGTTTCAAGTTGTTTCTAGCGGTTGAGAATGGGTTCGATGTGCTTCGAGGGGTTTGCCGGTGTGTAGAGGGGTTTAGCGTGGTTTCGAGGAGTTCAGAGGGGATTGCAGGGGGGTTTAGAGTGGTTTTCGAGGGGTTTGCAGGGTTTAAAGCGGTTTGGAGCGGTCGACAGGCGGTTGACAGGGGTTTACAGTGACGTAGAGGGAGGTTTCGACGGGTTTAAGGGGGTTTAGAGAGTGATTATAGGGGGTTAGAGGGTTTGAAGGGAGGTTTGGAGGGGGGTTTGGAGGGATTTAGATGGTTTGAAAGAGTTTTAAAGGGGGATTAGAGGTGATTTTGAGTTAGAGATTTTTATAGCGGTTTTGAAGTGGTTAGATTGGTTTAGATGTTTTAGCGGGGTATAGAATGTTTTAGATGCGTTTATCGGGGATTTAGAAGGGGTTCAGAGGATTTACGGGGGTATAGGGGGGTCTTTACACGGGTTTAAACGCGTTTAGAGGAATTTAGAGATGGTGTGGCGGGCTATACTGTGGTTTACAGGGGTTTAGAGGGGTTTTGAGATGGCTGCAGGTTTTAGAGGGCCGTAGAGGGATAGAGAGGTTTACAGGGGTTTACAGGGGGTTTAGAGGCGTTTGCAAGGTTAGCCAATTACAGGCGTTTACGGGGGGTTTAGAGGGGTTTCGAGTGGTTTAGAGGCGTTTCGATGAGTTTCGATCGGTTTCGAGGTCTTTTGAGGGGTTTCGACTGGCCTCGAGAGGTTCGGAGGTATTTCGAGGGTTTCGATGGGGGTGTAAAGAGGGTTTACAGGGTTCACAGGGGTTTACAGGGGATAACAGGGGTTTGCATGGGTATGGAAGGGTTTACATGGATTCAGAGAGGTATACAGTGGTTTGGAGGGGTTTAGGGGGGATTGGAGATGTTTACGAGGGTGTACATTTGCTTATAGGCGTTTACAGGTGTTTAGACTGGCTTAATGGCGTTTACCGGGATTTAGATGTGTTTAGAAGGGTTTGGAGGTGTTTGTAGGGATTTCGAGGGGTCCGGAGTGGGTTGGAGGAGTTATGAGATGTTTGGAGGGGTTATGCGGGGTTTAGAGAGGATTATATGGGATTGGAGAGGATTGAAGGGGTTTGTTGGTGGTTTGGAGGGTTTTGAAGGGGTATGAATGGGGCTGTATGTGGTTTATAAGGGTTATAGGGGTTTAGAGGAGGTGCAGAGTGGATTAGACTTTAGAGGGGTTTAGATAGGGCTTACAGGTGTTTGGCGGGGATGTAGGCGAGTAGAGGTGTTTAGTGGTGATTATAGGGGGTTGGAGGGGTTTGAAGGGGTCTGGAGGGGTGTGGAGGGCTGTAGAGGGGTGCGGAGGGGTTTAGATGGGTTTTGAGGTGTTTGGAGTCGTTTAGCTGGGTTTAGAGGGGTGGAGAGATTAAGGGAGTTTAGAGGGGTTTAGAGTGTTTTAGAGGCGTTTCAATGGGGTTCGATGGGTTTCGAGGTGTTTTGAGGGGTTTCGAGTGGTTTCGAGGAGTTTGGACGCCTTTCGAGGGACTTCGAGGGGTTTCGATGGCTTTCGAGGGGTTTAGAGGGGTTAGTGGGGTTTCGAATGGTTTAAAGGGGATTGGGTGTGTGTCGAGGGGTTTCGAGGGGTTTGAAGTGGTTTAGAGGGGTTTAGAGGGGATTGGTGTCTTTAGAGGGGGTTTGAGGGGTTTAAAATAGTTTACATGTGTTTATAGGCGTGCAGACGGGTGTACAAGCATTTACCGGTGTTTAGAGGGGTTTAGAAGGGTTTGGAGGTGTTTGGAGGGATTTGGGGGGGTCTGGAGTGTGTTAGAGGGGTTATCAGGTGTTTAGTGGGGTTAGGATGGGTTTAGATGGATTTTGATGGGATTGGAGAGGTTTGCAGGGGTTTAGATGGGTTATAGCGGTTAAGATGTGTTTGGAGGTGGTTGGAGGGGTTTAAAGGTCTTTGGAGGGGTTTGGAGGGTTTGGAGACGTTTAGAGGGGTTTAGGGGAGGTGTAGAGTGGCTTAGACTGCAGGGGTTTAGATAGAGTTTACAGGTGTTTAGTGGGGTGTGACGGGGTCGTAGGCGTGTACAGGTATTTAGTGGGGATTTGAGGGGGTTGGAGGGGTTTCGAGGGGTTTCGAGGGCTGTAGAGGGCTGGAGTAGTTTAGAGGTGTTCGGAGGTGTTTGGAGGCGTTTAGCGGGGTTTAGAGGGTTAGGGGATATAGAGGGAGTTTAGGGTGGTTTTGAGGCGTTTCGAGTGGTTTCGAATGTGTTTTGATGGGTTTCGAGTGGTGTCGAGGGGGTTGGAGGCCTTTCGCGGGGTTGGAGGGGTTTCGAATGGTTTAAAGGGGGTTGGGTGTGTTTCGACGGGTTTCGTCGGGTTTGAGGTGGTTTAGAGGGGTTTAGAGGGGATTGGAATATTTAGAGAGGTGTGGTGGGGGTTTGATGGGTTTGGAGGTATTTGGAGGTGTTAGGAGGAGTCTGGAGGTGTTTACAGGGGATTAGAGGGCATTGGAGGGGTTTGGATGGGTTTGGAGAGATTTAGAGGGGTTTGGAGGAATTTGGAGAGGTTTGGAGGTGTGTGGAGGGATTTATAGGTTTAGTGAGAGTTGGAGGGGTACATGTGTTTAGAGGCGTTTACAAGGGTTTACAGACGTTTACGGGGGTTTAGAGCGGTTTAAAGGGTTTACAGGTATTTGGAGGGGTTTAGAGGGTTTGAAAGGGTTTGGAGGTCGTTTAGATGGGCTTAGAGGGGGTTTAGAGGGGTTCAGACGGGTTTAAAGAGGTTTGTTTAGAGATATCTGGAGATGGGTTTCAAGGGGTTTAGAAGTCGTTTAGATGGGTTTAGAGCGGGTTTTGAGGGGTTTCGAATGTTTAGCGATGTTTAGCGGGGTTTAGAAAGGGTTAGATGGGTTTAGATGTGGTTTACAGGGGTTGACATGGGTTTACATGGGTCTGGAAAGGTTTATAGGGGTTTAGAGGGATACACAGTGGTGTAGCGGGGTTTAGAGAGGGTTAGAGTTGTTTTCATGGGGTTTACAGGGGACTACATGCGTTTACAGTGGTTTAGAGGTGTTTAGAAAGGTATAGAGGGGTTTGGAGTGGTTCGCAGGGGTTTCGATGGGTTTAGTGGTGGTTCGTTGGCTTTTGAGGGGTATCGATGGGTTTCGAGGTGGTTAGAGATGTTTCGAGTGGTTTAGAGGGGTTTCGAGGTGTTTCAAGTTGTTTATAGCGGTTGAGAATAGGTTCGAGGTGCTTCGAGGGGTTTCGAGGTGTTTCGAGGGGTTTAGAGTGGTTTCGAGGGGTTTCGAGTGTTTTAGACGGGATTGCAGGTGTTTAGAGTGCTTATTCGAGGGGTTTGGAGGGTTTAAAGGGGTTTGGAGCGGTTGACAGGGGTTTGACATGAGTTTACAGGGAAGTAGAGGGGGGTTTAGACGGGTTTACGGGGGTTTATAGAGTGTTTAGAGGGGGTTAGAGGTGTTTCCAGCGAGGTTTAGAGGGATTTAGATGGGTTGAAAGAGGTTTAAAGGGGGATTAGAGGGGGTTTTGTGTGAGAGGTGTTTATAGCGGCTTAGAAGTGGTTAGATTGGTTTAGATGGTTTAGCGGGGTTTAGAATGTTTTAGATGCGTTTATCGGAGGATTTAGAAAGTGTTTAGAGGGGTATACGGGGGAGGGGTTAGTTTTGGGCTTTAGATGGGGCTTTAGATGGCCTTAGAGGTTCTTAGAGGAATTTAGAGATGGTGTGGAGGGCTATACTGTGATTTACAGGAGTTTGGAGGGGTTTAGAGATGATTTCAGGTTTTAGATGGCCGTAGAGGGTTAGAGGTGTTTATAGGGGATTACATGGAGTTTAGAGGCGTTTACAAGTTTGAGAGGGGATTACAGGCGTTTACGGGAGTTTAGAGGGGTTTAGGGTGGTTTAGAGTCATTTCGATTGGTTTCGATGGGTTTCGAGGTGTTTTGAGGGGTTTGGAGGCCTTTCGAGGGATGTTTGAAGACTTTCGAGGGGTTTAGAGGAGTTTAGAGAGGTAAGAGGGGTTCCGAATGGTTCAAAGGGGTGTGGGTTTGTTTAGAAGGGTTTCGAGGGATTTGAAGTGGTTTAGAGGTGTTTAGAGGGGATTGGAGTGTTTAGAAGGGTGTGGTGGGGTTCTGTATTTCTGTTTTTCTGTATCTCTTCAATATCATTTTTCCTGAGTACATACATACCCAGAGGAAACGAAAAAACGTTGCTCAGCCAGTGTCCATTCAGTGTGCGGGAAAAAAAAAAATAGAAATACAAATAAAAATACATATATCATGAGTTCCAATCGGCAGCGGCACGACAATGGCTCTGCTTCAGTGTGTCCAGGTTGGCGGTTGGTGCGCGATACTTTGGCAGGGGGCAAAGTCCGTTTATCAGTCTTATAGCCTGCGGGAAGAAGCTGAGGAGCATCCTGCTGGTTTTGCATCCTGAGGTGCTTGGCGGGGTTTGGAGAAATGTTGAGAAGCTTGCAGGGATACGGGGGTTTACAGGGGTTTAGGCAAGGTTGCATGGTTTTAGAGGGGTTTAGAGGGTGTTAGATGGGTTTGCAGGTGTTTACAATGCTTTTATTGCGTTTACAGGGTTTTCAGGTGATTACAGGCGTTTACGGCGATTTAGAAGGGTTTATAGCCGGTTCCATGAGGTTTAGAATGGATTAGAGGGGTTTATAGTGGTTAAGATGGGTTTAGATTGGTTTATAGTCGTTTCGTGGTGTTTCGATGAGTTTCGTGGTGTTTAGAGAAGTTTTGATGGGGTTCGAGTAGTTCGAGAGGTTTAGATGGCTTTTGAGGGGTTTCGAGGGGTTTCGAGTGTTTTAGATGGGGTTTAGATTGGTTTAGATGGGGATTTATTGGGGATTGGATGGGTTTAGAGTGGTTTCGAGGGAATTGGAGTGCTTAGAATGTGTTTGGTGGGGTATAGATGTATTTGGAGGGGGTTATATGGGGTTTATGGAAGTTTACAGGATGTTATAGAGGTTTAATCATGAGTACATGGTTTTACAGGGGTTTAGAGTGATTTACAGGTGGTTGGAAGTGTTCAGGTGGGTTTGACGGGTTTGCAGACGTTTGGAGGGGTTGAAGGGGTGTAGAGGTGTTCGGAGGGATTTAGAGGGGTTTAGAGGTGGTTTAGAGGGGTTTAGAGAGGGTTTAGAGGGGTTATTGGGGTTTAGAGGGGTGTGAGGTGTTTAGAGGGAGTTTAGAAGTGATTGGATGGGTTTAGACTGTCCTGTAGGGGTATGGATGGGGTTGCGATGGGCTTAGAGGTGTTTGGAGGGGTTTAGAGGGGGTGTAGTAAGGGTTTACAGGGTTTACAGTGGTTTGTATGGGATAACAAGAGTTTACATGGGGTCTAGAAGGGTGTACATGGATTTAGAGAGCTATACAGTGGTTTAGAGTGGGTTTGATGGGTTTCCAAGTGTTTCCATGTGTTTATAGGCGTTTACAGGGGTTTAGACGGGTTAGCAGGCGTTTTCCGGGGTTTGTAGATATTTAGAAGGGTTTGCAGGTAGTTGGAGGGGTTTGGAGGGGTCTGGAGTGGTTTGGAGGGGTTATGAGGTGTTTGGAGGGGTTATGAAGGGTTTAAAGGTGTTTAGATGGGATTGGAGAGGTTTGGAGGGATTTGTTCGTGGTTTGGAGTGGTTTGGAGGGGTTTGGAGGGGTTTGAAGTGGTTATAGCAGTTTAGAGGGGTTTGGAGGGGTTTGGAGGGTTTTAAAGGTGTTTCAGGTGTTTCGAGGTGGTGGAGAGGTTTAGAAGGGTTTAGAGGAGGTGTAGTGGTTTAGACCTTAGAGGGGTTAAGATAGGGTTTACCGGTGTTTATTGGGGTTTTGCCGGGTTGTAGGCGTCTACATGTGTTTAGTGGGGATTAGAGGGATTTTAAGGGGGTTGGCGGGGTTTGGAGGGGTGTGGAGGGTTGTAGAGGGGTTTGGAGGGCTGCAGAGGGGTGTGGATAGCTTTAGAAGGGTTTGGAGGTGTTTGAAGGCGTTTAGCGGGGTTTAGAGTGGATGGGATATTTAGAGGGGGTTTAGATATGTTTAGAGTGGTTTAGAGGCATTTCGATGGGTTTCGATGGGTTTCGAAGTGTTGTGAGGGGTTTCTGGTGGTTTGGATGGGTTTGGAGGCCTTTCGAAGGGTTTCGAGGGGTTTCTAGGGCTTTCGAGGGGTTTACAGGGATCTAGAGGGGATTGGAGTTTTTAAAAGGGTGTGCTGGGGTTTAGAGTGGTTTAAAGGGGATTGGGTGTGTTTAGAGGGGTTTTGAGGGGTTTGGAGTCGTTTAGAGGGGTTTAGAGGGGATTGGACTGGTTAGGGGGCTGTGGTGGTGTTTAGAGGGGTATGGAGGGGTTTGAAGGGGTATAGACGTGTTCGGAGGGATTTCGAGGGGTTTGGAGAGGATTAGAGGGGTTAGAGGACTTTAGAGAGGTTTAGGGGTTGAGGTGTTCAGATGGGGTTTAGAGGGGATTGGGAATTGGAGGGGTTTAGAGGGGTTTAGAGATTGTTTAGAGGAGTTTGGAGGGATTTGCAAGGGTTTGTAGGGAGTTTATATTGGTCTAAGGGGGTTTGGAGGGGTTTGGAGGGGTTTAGATGGGTTTAGAGGTGTTTGGAGGGGTTTAGCTGGGATGTAGAGTGGGTTTACAGGGTTTACAGGGCATTACACTGGTTTACATGGGTCTAGAAGGGTTTACAGGGAGTTAGAGGTATACAATGATTTAGAGGGTTCAGTGGGAGTTTGAGGGGTTTACACGGGTTCACATGTGTTTATAGGCATTTACAGGCATTTGGACCGGTTTACAGGCCTTTACCGGGGTTTAGAGGGGTTTACAATGGTTTGGAGGTGTTTGGAGGTGTTTGGAGGGGTCTGGAGTGGGTTGGAGGGGTTATGAGGTGTTTAGAGATGATTTGAGGGGTTTAGAGGGGTTTAGAGGGGATTGGAGAGGTTTGGAGCGTTTATTTGGTGGTTTGGAGGGGTTTGGAGGGGTTTGAATGGGGTTGTAGTTGTTTAGAGGGGTTTGGAGGGGTTTGGAGGGGTTTAAAGGTGTTAGAGGGGTTTAGAGGGGTTAGTATGGCGTTTACATGGGTTTACAGGGGTTTACATGGGTCTAGATAGGTTCACACGGGTTTACAGGGGTATAAGTTACATAAGGGGTTCACAAGGTTCGCTAATTGTTACATGCACCAATTGGTCAGTCGTTCATACAATTTAGAAAAGCAACAGACTCATAAAAACACATTTTAACATAAAACATCAGTCACAATGACCTACACATTTCTCATTGTGATGGAAGGCGAAATAAAGTTCGTCCCTTCACAGGTGTTTAGAAGGAATTACAGGGGTTTAGAAGTGCTTGAGGTGGGTAGAGGGGTTTGCAGGGGGTTTACGTGTTTAGAGGCGTTTACAGGGGGTTTACAGGGAGTTACGGGGTTTACAGGGGTTTACAGGGATGTGGAGGGGTTTAGAGGGGTTTAAAGGGGTTAGAGGTCGTTTAGATGGGCTACGAATGGGTTCAGAGGTGTTCAGATGGGTTTAGAGGGGATTTGTTTAGAGATATTTAGGATGGGTGTTTAGAGATGGGTTAGGATAGATGTTTAGAGATGGGTTTCGGGATGTTTAGAGGTTGTTTAGATGGGTTTAGATGGGCTTTTGAAGGGTTCCGAGTGTTCATCGATGTTTAGAGGGGTTATAAATGGTTAGATGGGTTTAGATGAGTTTAGAGGGAGTTTACAGGTGTTTACATGGGTTTGCATGAGTCTGGGAGAGTTTATCGGGGTTTAGAGGGGTATACAGTGGTTGTACGGGGTTTAGAAGGGGTTAGAGCTGTTTGCAGGGGGTGTACAGGGGACTACATGCGTTTACAGGGGTTTAGAGGTGTTCAGAAATGTTTAGAGTGGTTTGGAGGGGTGTCCATGAGTTTCGATGGGTCTCGAGGTGTTTCGAGGGTTTTGAGGGGTATCGATGGGGTTTGAGGGTTAGAAGGGTTTCGAGTGGCTTTGAGGGATTTCGAGGTGTTCCAAGTTGTTTCTAGCGGTTGAGAATGGGTTCGATCAGTTTCGAGGGGTTTAGTGGTTTAGAGGGGATTGCAGGGGGGTTTAGAGTGTTTTTTCGAGGGTTTGGAGGGTTTAAAGTGGTTTGGAGCGGTCGACAGGCGGCTGACAGGGGTTTACAGCGATGTAGAGGGGTGTTTGGACGGGTTTAAAGGGGGTTTAGATAGTGGTTAGAGGGGGTTAGAGGCGTTTGGAGGGGGCTTTGGAGGGATTTAGATGGGTTGAAAGAGTTTTAAAGGGGGATTAGAGGGGATTTTGAGTTAGAGGTGTTTATAGCGGTTTATAAGTGGTTAAATTGGTTTAGATGGTTCAGCGCGGTTAAGAATGTCTTAGATGCGTTTATCGGGGGATTCAGAAGGGGTTTGGAGGGATTTACGGGAGCTATAGGGGAGCTTTAGATGGGTTTAAACGCGTTTAGAGGAATTTAGAGTTGGCGTGGAGGGCTATACTGTGGTTTACAGGGGTTTAGAGATGATTACAGGTTTTAGAGGGCCGTAGAGGGATAGAGAGGTATGCAGGGGTTTACAGGGGGTTTAGAGGCGTTTCCAAGGTTAGGGGATTACAGGCGTTTACGGGGGTTTAGAGGTTTCGAGGGGTTTAGACGCGTTTCGATGGGTTTCGATCGGTTTCGAGGGGTTTGCAAGTCTTTCGTGGGTTTAGAGGGTGTGTAAAGTGGGTTTACGGGGTTTACGTGGATTTACAGGGGATAACAGGGATTTACATGGGTCTGGAAGGGTTTACATGGATTTAAAGAAGTATACAGTGGTTTAGAGGGGTTCAGAGGGAATTTGAGGGGTTTACAAGGGTTTACATGTGTTTATAGGCGTTTACAGGAGTTTAGACGGGTTTAATCTCGTTTACCGGGCTTTAGAGGTGTTTAGAACGGTTTGGGGGTGTTTGTAGGGGTTTTGAGGGATCTGGAGTGGGTTGGAGGAGTTATGAGGTGTTTGGAGGGGTGATGCGGGGTTTAGAGAGGTTTAGGTGGGATTGGAGAGGTTTCAAGGGATTGTTGGTGGTTTGGAGTGGTTTGGAGGGGTTTGGAGGGGTTTGAATGGCGTTCTATGGGTTTATAGGATTAGAGGGGTTTAGTGGAGGTGCAGAGTGGCTTAGACTTTAGAGGGGTTTAGATAGGGTTTACAGGTGTTTAGTGGGGTTTGGCTGGGTTGTAGGCGTGTACAGGTGTTTAGTGGGGATTATAGGGGGTTGGAGGGGTTTGAAGGGGCTGGAGGGGTTTGGAGGGCTGTAGAAGGGTGTGGAGGGGTTTAGAGGGGTTTGGAGGTGTTTGGAGGGCTGTAGAGGGGTGTGGAGGGGTTTAGAGGGGTTTGGAGGTGTTTGGAGGGCTGTAGAGGGGTGTGGAGGGGTTTAGATGGTTTGGAGGTGTTTGGAGGCGATTAGCGGTATTAGAGGGGTGGAGAGATTTAGAGGGCGTTTACAGGGGTTTAGAGTGGTTTCGAGGCGTTGCGATGGGGATCGATGGGTTTCGAGGTGTTTTGAGGGGCTTCGAGTGGTTTCGAGGGGTTTGGAGTCCTTTCGTGGGGTTTCAAGGGGTTTCGAGGGGTTTCAAGGGTTTTCGAGGGGTTTAGAGGGGTTAGTGGGCTTTCGAATGGTTTAAAGGGGATTGGGTATGTTTCAAGGGGTTTCTATTGGGGTTTGAAGTGGTTTAGAGGGGTTTAGATGGGATTCGTGTGTTTAGAGGTGGTTTGAGGGGGTTACAATGGTTTACATGTGTTTATAGGCGTTTACAGTGCGTTTAGACGGGTTTACAGGCGTTTACCGGTGTTTAGAGGGGTTTAGAAGGGTTTGGAGGTGTTTGGAGGGATTTGGAGGGGCCTGGAGTGTGTTGGAGAGGTTATGATGTGTTTGTAGTGGTTATGAGGGGTTTAGAGGGGTTTAGATGGGAATAGAGACGTGTTCAGGGGTTTGTTGGTGGTGTGGAATGGTTTTGAGTGGTTTGGAGGGGTTTGAATGCGTTATAGCGGTTTAGAAGGGTTTGGAGGAGTTTGGAGGGATTTAAATGTGTTTAGAGGGGTTTGGAGGGGTTGGAGAGGTGTAGTGGGGTTTAGGGGAGGTGTAGTTTGGCTTAGACTTTAGAGGGGTTTAGATAGGGTTTACAGATGTTTAGTGGGGTTTGACGGGGTTGTAGACGTGTACAGGTATTTAGTGGGGATTATAGGGGCTGGAGGGGTCTGGAGGGGTTTGCAGGGCTGTAGAGGGGTGTGGAGGAGTTTAGAGGTGTTTGGAGGTGTTTGGAGGCGTTTAGCGGGGTTTATAGGGGTAGGGGATATAGAGGGAATTTAGAGTGGTTTAGAGGCGTTTCCATGGGTTTCGATGGGTTTCGAGGTGTTTTGAGGGGTTTCGAGTGGTTTCGAGGGGTTTCGAGGCTTTTCGAGGGGTTTCGAGGGGTTTCGTGGGCTTTCGAGTGTTTTCGAGGGCTTGTGAGTGGTTTCGAGGGGTCTCGAGGGCTTTCGATGGGTTTAGAGGGGTTAGACGGGGTTCGAATGGTTGAAAGGGAATTGGGTGTGTCGAGGGCTTTCGAGGGGATTGATGTGGCTTAGAGGGTTTTAGTGGGGATTGGAGTATTTAGAGGGGTGTGGTGGGGTTTTGATGGGGTTGGAGGTGTTTGGAGGAGTCTGGAGTTGTTTACAGGGGGATTAGAGGTCAATGGAGGGGTTTGGATGTGTTTGGAGGGATTTAGAGGGGATTGGAGGAATTTGGAGAGGTTTAGAGGCGTTTGGAGGGATATAGAGGTTTAGAGATGGTTGGAGGAGTACATGTGTTTAGAGGCGTTTACAGGGGTTTACAGACATTTACGGCGGTGTAGAGCGGTTTAAAGGGTTTACAGGGATTTGGAGGGGTTTAGAGGGTTTGAAAGGGTTTCAAGGTGTTTAGAGGTCGTTTAGATTGGTTTAGAGGGGGTCTCGAGGGGTTTCGAGTGTTTCGAGATGTTTAGAGGGGTTTAGAAAGGGTTGGATGGGTTTAGAAGAGTTTAGATGTGGTTTACAGGGGGGTTAGATGGGTTTACATGAGTCTGGAAGGGTTTATAGGGGTTTAGAGGGATACACAGTGGTGTAGCGGGGTTTAGAGAGGGTTAGAGTTGTTTTCACGGGGTTTACAGGGTTTTAAGGTGTTTTCACGGCGTTTACAGTGGTTTAAAGGTGTTTAGAAAGGTATAGAGGGGTTTGGAGGGGTTCGCAGGGGTTTCGATGGGTTTAGCGGTGGTTCGAGGGCTTTTGAGGGGTATCGATGGGTTTTGAGGTGGTTCGAGGTGTTTCGAGTAGTTTTAGAGGGGGTTTCGAGTGTTTCATAGGGGATTGCATGTGTTTAGAGTGCTTATTCGAGGGGTTTGGACGGTTTAAAGGGGTTTGGAGCGGTTGACAGGGGGTTGACAGAGGTTTACAGGGATGTAGAGGGGGTTTAGACGGGTTTACGGGAGTTTATAGAGTGTTTAGAGGGGGGTAGAGGGGTTTCCAGGGGGTTTAGAGCGATTTAGATGGGTTGAAAGAGGTTTAAAGGGGGATTAGAGGGGGTTTTGTGTGAGAGGTGTTTATAGCGGTTTAGAGGTAGTTAGATTGGTTTAGATGGTTTCGCGGGGTTTAGAATATTTTAGATGCGTTTATCGGTGGATTTAGAAAGGGTTTAGAGGCGTATACGGGGGGGGGGGGTGGGTAAGTTTGGCGCTTTAGATGGGGCTTTAGATGGGTTTAGAGGTGTTTAGAGGAATTTAGAGATGGTGTGGAGGGCTATACTGTGGGTTACAGGGGTTCCGAGGGGTTTAGAGATAATCACCGGTTTTAGAGGGCCGTAGAGGGATAGAGGTGTTTACATGGGTTTAGAGGTATTTACAAGGTTGAGAGGGGATTACTGGCGTTTACGTGGGTTTAGAGGGGTTTAGAGTGGTTAGAGGCATTTCGATGGGTTTCGATAGGTTTCGAGGTGTTTTGAGGGGTTCCGATGGGATTGGAGTCTTTAGGGGGCTGTTTAGGTGGGGTTTCGAGGGGTTTGGAGGGGTTTGGGGGAGTCTGGAAGTGTTTAGAGAGGATTAGAGGGCTTTGGAGTGGTTTGGATGGGTTTGGAGGGATTTAGTGGGGTTTGGGGGGATTTGGAGAGGTTTGGATGGGTTTGTAGTGGTTTAGAGGTTTAGAGATGATTGGAGGGGTTTCGAGAGGTTTGGACGAGTTTGGAGGGGTTTGAAGGGGTTTGGATGGGTCTAGATGTGTTTAGAGGGGATTAGATGGCTTTGGAGGGGTGTGGCGGGGTTTGGAGTGATTTGGAGAGATTTTGAGTGGTTTTCATGGGTCTAGAAGTGTTCACAGGCGTTAGGAGGGGTTTACAGTGGTTTAGAGCGGTTTAGAAGGGTTTACAGGGGTTTACAGAGGTTTAGACAGGGTTGCATGTTTTTAGAGGCGTTTAGAGGGAGTTACTAGGGTTTACAGGTGTTTACGATGGCTCTGAGTCGTTTACAGCTTTTTCAGGCGTTTGCGGTGGTTTAGAGGGGCTTAGAGCCGTTTACATGAGGTTTAGAATGGTTTAGTGGGGTTTATGGTGGTTTAGATTTGTTTAGATTGGTTTAGTCGTTTCGTGATGTTTCGATGGGTTTCGAGGGGTTTAGAGGTGTTTTGAGGGGCTTCGAGTGGTTTGGAGAGGTTTAGATTACTTTCGAGAGTTTCGAGGTGTTTCGAGGTTTTTCGAGGTTTAGAGGGGGTTTGGATTGGTTTAGATGGGGATTTAGAGGGGATTGGATGGGTTTAGTGGCGTTTGGAGGGAATTGGAGTAGTTAGAGTGTGTTTGGTGGGGTTTAGATGTATTTGGAGGGGGTTATATGGGGTTTAGGGGGGTTTACAGGGGGTTACAGGGGGTTTAGACAGGATTACATGGTTTTAGAGAGGTTCATAGTAGTTTGGAGGTGGTTGGAGGTGTTCACGTGCGTTTTGGCGGGTTTGCAGGCTGTTGGAGGGGTATGAAGGGGTTTAGAGTTCAGAGGGCTTGTAGTTGAGGCCAGTTCGTTGGCAATATTTAAGAGGGAGTTACATGTGGCCCTTGTGGCTAAAGGGATCAGGGGGTATGGAGAGAAGGCAGGTACAGGATACTGAGTTGGATCATCAGCCATGATCATATTGAATGGCGGGGCAGGCTGGAAGGGCCGAGTGACCTACTCCTGCACGTATTGTCTATGATTCTATGATTATAGAGGGGTTCCGATGGATTTGGAGGGGTTTAGAGAGGGTTTAGAGGGGTTAGGGGACTTTACAGGGGTTTAAAGGGGTTTGCTGTGTTTAGAGGGGGAATTAGAGAGGATTGGATGGGTTCAGAGGGGATTGGTGGGTTTAGTGTTTAGATACAGATAAGAGGGGTTTGGAGGGATTTGGAAGGATTTGTAGGGAGTTTAGATTCGTCTGTAGGGGTTTGGATGTGTTTGGGGGGGTTTAGAGTGGATTAGAGGTGTTTGGATGGGTTCAGGGGTGTAAATATGATTTACAGGGGTTTACAGGGATTTACAGGGGATTACATGGGTTTACATGGGTCTAGAAGGGTTTACAGGGATTTAGAGAGGTATACAGCGATTTAGAGGGGTTTAGAGGAGGTTTGAGGGGTTTACAAGGGTTTACATGTGTGTATGGGCGTTTACAGGGTAGACGGGTTTACAAGCGTTTACCGGGGTTTAGGGCGGTTTAGAAGGGTTTGGAGGGGTTTAGACGGGTTTGGTGGGGTTCTGGAGGGGTTTAAAGGTGTTTAGAGGGATTTGGAGGGGTTGGAGAGGTTTAGATGGGTTTCGCGGAGATGTAGCGTACTTTAGTGGGGTTTAGATAGGGTTTAAAGGTGTTTAGTGGGGTTTGGCGGGGTTGGAGACGAGTACAGTTGTTTAGTGGGGATTAGAGGGGTTTCGAGGGGTTTGGAGGGATTTGGAGGGCTGTAGAGGAGTGTGGAGGGGTTAGAGTGGTTTGGAGGTGCTTGAAGGCGTTTAGCGGTGTTTAGAGGGGTAGAGGGCTTTAGAGGGAGCTTAGAGGGGTTTAGAAGTGCTTTAGAGGGGTTAAGAGGGGTATAGAGACGTTTAGGAAGATGTAGGGTGGGTAAAGGAGGTATAGAGTATGGGGGATTAGAGGGGTTTAGAAGGGGTTAGTGGGGTTTAGAGGTGGTTTAGAATGGGTTTTACATGGGTTTACATGGGTTTACTTGGGTCAAAATGGGTTCACAGGGGTTTACAGGGGTGTAAGTTACATAAGGCGTTCACAAGATGAATTTATTGTAACATACACCAATTGGTCAGTCATTCATATAATTTGGAAAAGCAACAGACTCATAAAACACATTTTAACATAAAACATCCGTCACAGTGACCTACACATTCCTCACTGTGATGGAAGGCGAAATAAAGTTCAATTCCATTCACAGGTGTTTAGAAGGAATTACAGGGGTTTAGAGGTGCTTAGAGGTGGTAGAGGGGTTCACAGGGGACTTACATGTGTTTAAAGGCGTTTTGCAGTGGTTTACAGGGGTTTGCAGGCGTTTACTGGGGGCTTAGAGGGGTTTAGAAGGGTTTACAGGGGGTATGGAGGGGTTCAGAGGGTTTTAATGGTTTTAGAGGTCGTTTAGATGGGCTTAGAGGGGGATTAGAGTAGTTGAGGGGTTTAAAGGGGTGTGTCTGGAAATATTTAGAGATGAGTTTCGAGGAGTTTAGAGGTTGTTTAGATGGGTTTAAATGGTTCAGAAGGGGGTAGATGGGTTTAGATGAGATTAGATGAGTACATGGGTTTACATGGGTCTAGACAGGTTTACAGGGGGTTTAGATAGGTACACAGTGGTTTAGCGGGGTTTAGAGGGAGTTAGAGTTGTTTCCAGGGGGGGTTAAAGGGGACTACATGCGTTTACAGGGGTTTGGAGGTGTTTCGAAAGGTTTAGAAGGGTTTGCAGGGGTTTCGATGGCCATGAAGGGTTTCGATGGGTTAGAGGTTTAGAGGGGTTTAGAGGGGTTTCAACTGGTTTCAAGTTGTTTCGAGCGGTTGAGAATGGGTTCGAGGTGCTTCTTGTGGTTTAGAGGTGTTTGGAGGGGTTTAGAGTGGTTTCGAGGGGTTTAGATTGGTTTAGAGGGTATTGGAGGGGGTTTAGAGTGGTTTCGAGCGGTGTGCGGGGTTTAGAGGGGATTTGAGGGGTTGACAGGGGTTTACAGGGATGTAGAGAGGGGTTTAGACAGGTTTAAGGGGGTTTAGAGTATTTGGCGGGGGTCAGAAGGGTTTCGATCGTGGTTTAGATGGATATAGATGGGTTGAAATGGATTTGAAGGGGGGTTAGAGGGGGTTTTGAGTGAGAGGTGTTTAGAGCGGTTTAGAAGTGGTTAGATTGGATTAGATGGTTTAGCGGGGTTTAGAATTTTTTAGATGCGTTTATTAGGGGGTTTAGAAGGGTGTTAGATGGGTTTGGGGGGGTTTAGGGGGGGCTTTAGATGGGTTTAGATGTGTTTAGAGGAATTTAGAGATGTTGTGTAGGGCTCTACTGTGGTTTACATGGGTTTAGAGGGGTTTAGAGATGATTAGAGGGCCGTAGCGGGATAGAGAGGTTTACGTGGGTTTACAGGGGGGTTTTGAGGCGTTTACGAGGTTGAGAGGGGATTACAGGCGTTTACTGGGTTAAGAGGGGCTTAGAGGGGTTTAGAGTGGTTTTGAGGCGTTTCGATGGATTTCGATGGGATTGGAGGGGTTTCGAGTAGTTTCTGGTGGTTTCGAGGGGTTTTCGAGGGTTTTCGAGGGTTAGAGGGATTTCGAATGGTTTAAAGGGGCTTAGAGTGGATTGGAGTGTTTAGATGGGTATGGTGGGGATTAGAGGGATTTGTAGGGGGTTGAAGGAGTCTGTAGGTGTTTAGAGGAGATTAGAGGGCTTTGGAAGGTTTGGATGGGTTTGTGTGAAAGATGTTTGGAGGGCTTTGGAGGGATTTGGAGAGGTTTAGTGGGCATTGGACGGATTCAGAGAGGTTTAGAGATGGTTGGAGCGGTTCCGAGGGGTTCCGAGATGTTTGGACGGGTTGGGAGGGGTTTGAAGGGGTTTGGAGGGGTTTGCGTGAAAGATGCTTGGAGGGGTTTCGAGTGGTCTGGGGGATTAAAGTGCTTTGGAGGTGCCTGGTGGGGTTTGGATGAATTTCGAGTGGTTTTGGGGAGTTTACCGTGGTTTACATGGGTCTACAAGTGTTTACATGCGTTTAGAGGGGATAACAGTAGTTTAGATAGGTTTACAGGGGGTTACAGAGGTTCGGACAGGATTGCCTGGTTTTAGAGGGGTTTAGAGCGAGTTAGATGGGTTTGCAGTTGTCTACAGTGGTTTAGAGGCGTTTGCAGGGTTTTCAGGTAATTACAGGCGTTTACGGGGGGTCTAGAAGGGTTTAGAGCCGTTTACATGAGGTTTAGAATGGTTTGGAGAGGCTTTATAGTGGTTTAGATTGGTTTAGAGTCGTTCCGTGGTGTTTCGATGGGTTTCGAGAGGTTTGGAGGTGTTTGAGTGGGTTCGAGTGCTTTCGAGAAATTGAGATGGCTATCGAGGAATTTCGAGGGATTTCCAGTGGTTTAGAGCGGGTTTAAACAATACTATACGGATTTAGAGGCGGTTAGAGTGGTTTGGAGGTGGTTGGAGGTGTTCAGGTGGGTTTTGACGGGTTTGCAGGGGTTTCCAGGGGTTTGAACGGGTTTAGAGGTGTTCGGAGTGATTTGGAGGGGATTAGAGGGGTCTGGTGGGGTTTGGAAGGCTTTCTATGGCTTTCGAGCGGTTTCGAGGTGTGTGGACTGTTTTAGAGGGGTTTAGATGGGCTTGGAGGGTTTTAGAGGGGTTTCGAGGGGATGGGAGCGTTTTGAGTGTGTTTGGAGTGGTTTAGAGGGTTTCGAGAGGGTTTAGAGGACTTTAGAGTACTTTAGAGTGGTTTGAGGGGTTTAGAGGGTGTTTATAGGAGATTGGATGGGGTTTGAGGGATTTCGAGGTATTTGGAAGAGTTTAGAGGGGTTTAGAGATAGCTTATAATGTGTTGGAGGAATTTGGAAGGGTTTGTAGGGAGTTTAGATTGGTCTGTAGGGGCTTAGGGGAGTTTGGATGGGTTTAGAGTGGTTTAGGTGTGTCTGGAGGGGTTCTGAGGGAAGTAGAGGGGGGCTTGAGGGCTTAGAGGACTTCAGAGGGGCTAAAGGGGGATTGGAGTGGTTTAATGGGGGGAATAGAGTGGTTCAGGTGGGTTTAATGGGAGTTTAGACGATTGTAAAGGGATTTGGAAGGGGTTTACAGTGTTCTGAAGAGGTTTAGAGCGGTTTAGAGGGGGTTTGGGATGTTTGGGAGGAATTAGTCGGTCTAGGGGGATAGATTGCTTTAGTGGGGATCAGAGGGGATTAGAAGGGGGTTAGAGAGTTGTAGATAGGTTTATATGGGGTTTAGAGGGGGTTTAAAGGTGGTTAATCTGGAGCCTTGGGCTTTAGATGGGTTTAGAGAGTATTACACGGGGTTTAGAGGGGGTTATAGTGCTTTAGGTGGGTTTAGAAGGCGTTTTGGTTGGTTTAGAGGTCTTTGGAGGGATGTGCTTGGATTTGTCGGGTTTAGGTGGGTTAGGAGGTGTTTGGAGGGATTTAGAAAGGTTTGGAGGGATTTGCAGAGGTTTGGAGGTGATCGGGTGGATTTAGAGTGGTGTCGAGGTGGTTGCTGGGGTTTAGAGGGGTATTAGAGAGGGTTGGAGGTGTTTGAATGGGTTTAGAGGGGTTTGGAAGGAATTGGAGGGCTTTGGACGGATTTATAAGGATTTAGAGGGGTATTTCGGGGTTTAGAGGTGCGTGCAAGGTTTCGAAGCGATTAAAAACGTTTATGGGGTTTAGAATGGTTTAGAGCTGTTTTCAGGGGAGTTTCGAGGGGTTTAGTGGGGTTCATCGTGGCTTAGAGGGGGTTTCGAGTGGTTTAGAGGTGTGTCGAGGTGTTTCGATGGGTTTTGAGTGGTTTCGAGTGGTTTTATGGGGTTTAGAGGGTTTCAACTGGTTTCAAGTTGTTTCGAGCGGTTGAGAATGGGTTCGAGGTGCTTCTTGTGGTTTAGAGGTGTTTGGAGGGGTTTAGAGTGGTTTCGAGGGGTTTAGATTGGTTTAGAGGGTATTGCAGGGGGTTTAGAGTGGTTTCGAGCGGTGTGGGGGGTTTAGAGGGGATTTGAGGGGTTGAGAGGGGTTTACAGGGATGTAGAGAGGGGTTTAGACAGGTTTAAGGGGGTTTAGAGAGTATTTGGCGGGGGTCAGAGGGATTTCGAGGGGGGTTTAGAGGGATATAGATGGGTTGAAATGGATTTAAAGGGGGATTAGAGGGGGTTTTGAGTGAGAGGTGTTTAGAGCGGTTTAGAAGTGGTTAGATTGGATTGGATGGTTTAGCGGGGTTTAGAATGTTTTAGATGCGTTTATTAGGGGGTTTAGAAGGGTGTTAGATGGGTTTGGGGGGTTTAGGGGGGGGCTTTAGATGGGTTTAGATGTGTTTAGAGGAATTTAGAGATGTTGTGTAGGGCTCTACTGTGGTTTACATGGGTTTACAGGGGTTTAGAGATGATTAGAGGGCCGTAGCGGGATAGAGAGGTGTACGTGGCTTTACAGGGGGGTTTTGAGGCGTTTACGAGGTTGAGAGGGGATTACAGGCATTTACGGGGTTAAGAGGGGCTTAGAGGGGTTTAGAGTGGTTTTGAGGCGTTTCGATGGGTTTCGATGGGATTGGAGGGGTTTCGAGTAGTTTCTGGTGGTTTCGAGGGGTTTCGAGGGTTTTCGAGGGTTTTCGAGGGTTAGAGGGATTTCGAATGGTTTAAAGGGGCTTGGAGTGGATTGGAGTGTTTAGATGGGTATGGTGGGGATTAGAGGGATTTGGAGGGGTTTGAAGGAGTCTGTAGGTGTTTAGAGGAGATTAGAGGGCTTTGGAAGGTTTGGATGGGTTTGTGTGAAAGATGTTTGCAGGGGGTTGGAGGGATTTGGAGAGGTTTAGAGGGCATTGGACGGATTCAGAGAGGTTGGAGCGGTTCCGAGGGGTTCCGAGATGTTTGGACAGGTTGGGAGGGGTTTGAAGGGGTTTGGAGGGGTTTGTGTGAAAGATGTTTGGAGGGGTTTCGAGTGGTCTGGGGGGTGATTAAAGTGCTTTGGAGGTGCCTGGTGGGGTTTGGATGAATTTTATGGGGTTTAAATGGCTTTCGAGGGGTTTCGATGGGTTTAGAGGGGTTTCGATGGGTTTCGAGATGTTTAGAGGGGTTTAGAAGGGTCTATATCGTCTTGGATGGATTTAGCCGGGATTGGGGGGTTAGAGGGGTTTTTAGCGGGGTTTAGATGGGGTTAAGAGGGGATTGGATGGGATGGGAGAGATTTGGAGGAGTTTGGAGGGATTTGGAGAGGTTAGTAGGGGTTTGGAGGGGTTCATAGGGATTTAGAGTGGTTTGGAGTAGGTTAGAGGTTTATAGGGGTTTGCAGGTGTTTCCTGTGGTTTAGACAGGATTACATGGTTATAGTGGGGTTTAGAGGGAGTTAGAGGGATTTACAGGGGGTTTACCGTGGTTTATAGGCGGGTTAGAGGGGTTTAACAGGGGAGTTTAGATGGGTTTAGAGGGAGCTTGGAGTGGTTTAGACGGTTTCAGAGGGGTTTATGGGGGGTTAAAGAGGGTTGTAAAGGGATTTGGAAGGAGTTTGGAGGGGTTTAGTAGAGGTTGAGAAGGGGTTTAGAGGGGATGAGAGATGTTTGGGGAGATTTAGTGGGTCTAGACAGGGCTTAGATTGCTTTAGTGGGGTTCAGAGGGATTTAGAGGGTTTGATGGGTTAATGGGATTTAGAGGGGGTTTAGTGGGGTTACTGGGGTTTAGATTGTTTTTAGAGGGGTGTCGATGTGTTTAGCGGGATTTAGAGGTGGTTTATAGGGGGTTTAGATAGATTTCCATGGGTCTAGGTGGGTTTACAGGGGTTTAGAGTGGTATACAGCGGTTTAGCGGGATTTGGAGGGATTTAGCAGAAGTTTAGAGGTGGTGATAGTGGTTTCGAGTGGTATATATGCGTTCCGAGGTGTGTCGATGTGTTGCGAGGAGATTCGAGGTGTTTTGAGGTGTTTCGAGTGGTTTCGAGTTGGTTCGAGTGGTTTAGTGGGGGGTAGGCTGGGTTTAGAGAGGATTGGATGGGTTTAGAGGCGGTTCGAGGATTTGGAGTTATTTTTGAGGGGTTTGGAGGGAATTTTGGTGTTTCGAGGGTGTTTGGTGGAGTCTGGGTGGGTCTGGGGCCATTTAGAGGGGACTAGATGGGTTTGGATGGGTTTGGAGGTATTTGGAGGGGTTTGGAGGGATTTAGAGAGGTTTGGATGAGTACGGGTGGATTTGGAGCGGTGGTGGTTGGGGGGGGGGGGGTTAGAGGGGTTTAGAGGGGTTTGTAGGGGTTTGAAGAGGTGTAGAGGGATTTGTATGGGTTTGGAGGGGTTTAGTGGTGTTTGGAAGGATTTGGAGGTGTTTGGAGGGATTTGTAGGGGTTTAGATGGGTGTGTATGGGGTTTAGATGGGTTTAGACGGAGTTGGACCGGTTTACAACGGTTTAGAGGGGTTTACAGTGTTTTGAGGGGATTACAGGCGTTTACGGTGGTTTTGAGGCGTTTAGAGCCGTTTACAGGGGGTTTAGAGGGGTTTAGAGGGATACATCGTGGTTTAGAGAGGGTTTAGAGTGGTCTACAAGTGTTTTGATGGGTTTAGAGTGGTTTCGAGGGGTGTGGAGGGCTTTCGAGGGGTTCCGTGGGGTTTAGAGGGATTTCGATGAAGTAGAGGGGTTTCGAGCGGCTTGGGTGAGTTTAGAGGGGTTTCGAGGTGATTTGAGGGTTCAGAGGGTGTTTGGCGGGGTTTCGTGGGGATTCGAGGGATTTGGAGGGGTTCAGAGGGGTTTCGAGGGGATTGGGGGTTTTAGATTGTGTTTGGAGGGGGTTAGAGGGGTTTAGAGAGGGTTTAGAGGTGTTTGGATGGGGTTTAGAAGAGGTTTAGTGAGGATCGGATGAGTTTAGAGGTGATTCGAAGTGTTTAGAGAGGTTTGGATGTGTTTAGAGGGATTTAGAGATGGTTTAGAGGGATGTATATGGGTTTACATGTATTTACAGAGGTTTACATGGGTCCAGCTAGGTTTACAGGGGTTTAGTGGGGTATACAGTGGGTTGGCGGGATTTAGAGGGGTTTAGAAGAGGTAAATAAACGATACACACATTCTTGAAGTGTATAGCATCCTTTAATAATGGCACAGCGTATAAGGCACATCAGCAAGCACTGGTTACATTTTGTTACTGAACTATACCCAGAGAGGGGAAAGCGTTATGATTGATGTTAACTAAGATGGGCTTATTGGTACTGAGGTAGCTATATTATTGGTTGCGTGCATAACCATCTACATCCTTCCCCTAAGAAAAGCAAAACAGATCGGAAGTCATGACAACAGAATTAAACAAAATCACCATAACGAACAGGTGGCTTACTAATCCGGCCCGAGCGCGTACAGATGTCTCCCCCTTCCCCCGAAAGATTAGAAGAAACAGGAGGCCGCGAAACAGCCAGGGAACCAGAGAATGGCGGAAAGAGAAACAGGAGAGACAGACCCGCGATCGGCAACAGGTGACCCGCGCAAAGGAGAACAGGGCGGTGGAGATGGGGATCGAGGCATGCAGGGAACACGAGCTGGGACGGCAACCGGCTGATGGTACGAGAGCGGCGGGGCATAGGGGCCTGGAGGCTGCGGCTTCGGCTCATTCACGGCAAGCAGATGTTGACGGCTTCTTCGGTAAATAGTTCCTTCAAAGACGACCAGGTACGAACGAGTTGAATCGGCCATCCCCACTACGGCCAGACGGGAGTAGCCACTGGTGTTCTGCAGGCGAACAATCTGTCCAGGCAACATGGGATCGGGCGGTTTGCAGCTGGCTGTCATGTTTCTCTTGAATGCGCCTCTGCACGGAGGCAATCTCCAGCACTCGATGTTGCAGCTGGTATTGAGCAATCGGGATAATAGGTCTGGTTGTTCGGGACTTCAGACGCTGAGCAGGGGACCTCATGGCCGGATCCCTGGAAATGTTCCTGAGGTTCAGGAGATCCAAATACAAGTCGGAGTTAGACAGTCGCGCCTGCTCCATCAAAAGCCTGACGCTGCGTTTGGAGGGATTTGGAGAGGTTGGAGGAGTTCGGGTGGATTTAGTGGTTTAGATGTGGTTGCAGGGGTTTACAAGGGGTTCAGTGGGGTTTGGAGGGGTTTAGAGGGGTTTGGAGGGGGTTGACGGGGTTTAGTGGTGTTTGGAAGGATTTGGAGGGGTTTGCAGGGATATGTAAGTGTCTAGAGGGATATGTAGGGGTTTGGATGGTTTGGAGGTGTTTGGAGTGATTTGGAGGGCTATGGACGAAATTGGAGAGGTTTTGAAGGGTACGGGTGGAATTAGAGTGGTTTGGAGGTGTTGGAGGGGTTTAGAGGGGTTTGGAGGAGTTTGGAGGGGTTTGGAGGTATTTGAATATGTTTAGAGAGGTTTGGACGGGTTTGAAGGGGGTAGGTGGTGTTTGGAAGGATTTGAAGGGGTTTGGACGGATTTGTATGGGTTTAGACGGGTATGTAGGGGTTTACAGGGGTTAAGAGGAAGTTAGAGCGGTTTACGGGGGTATACAGTGATTTAGAGGCGTTTTCAGTTTTGTGAGGGGATTACAGGTGTTTACGATGGTTTTGATGCTTTTAGAGCTGTTTACAGTGGGTTTAGAGGGGTTTAGATGGTTACATCGTGGTGTAGAGGGATTTAGTGGTGTAGAGGTGTTTTCCATTGGTTTCGTGGGATTTCGAGGAATAAGAGGGGTTTTGAGCGGCTTGGAGGGGTTTAGATTGGTTTCGTAGGGATTGGAGGGTTTAGAGTGTATTTTGAGGGGTTTAGAGGGGTTTAGAGAGAGTTTAGAGGGGTTAGGGGACTAGATGGCTTTAGAGGGGGGTTTGGAGTGGTTTGGCGGGATTTAGTTATCTAGAGGGGGTTTTGATTGCCTTAGTGGTGTTCAGGGGGTTTAGAAGGAGCTTAGAGGGTTTTAGATGGGGTTGGAGGAGGTTTAGAGCGGGGTTTAGATAGGTTTAGAGAGGGCAGAGGAGTATAGAGGGGTTTAGAGATGTTTAATGGGGTTTATGTCGGCTTTAGAGAGGCTTAGAGGGCGTTAGATGGGGTTTAGAATGCGTTTAGGTAGGTTTAGAGGAGGTTTCGAGTGTTTTTTTTTTAATGCATGTATAGTGTATTTAGAGGGGTTTAGTGGGGTTTAGAGGGGTTTAATTGGGTTTATGTGGACTTTAGAGAGGTTTAGAGGGCGTTAGAGGGGTTTAGAATGCGTTTAGGTAGGTTTAGAGGAGATTTAGAGTGTTTTTTTTAATGCATGTATAGTGTGTTTATAGGGGGTCTGTGGGGTTTAGAGGGGTTTAATGGGGTTTATGTGGGCTTTAGAGATGTTTAGAGGGCGTTAGAGTGGTTTAGAATGCGTTAGGTGGGTTTGGAGAAGGTTTAGAGTGTTTTTTTTAATGCATGTATAGTGGGTTTAGAGGGGGTTTAGAGGGGTTTGGGGAGTTTAGAGGGGCTTTAGAGGGGTTGAGATGTGTTTAGAGTGATGTAGAGAAGGTTTTGAGGGGTTTATGTGGGTGTGCATGGGTTTACAGAGGTTCATATGGGTCCAGATGGGTTTGCAGTGGTTTAGAGTGGGATACAGTGGTTTGGCGGGATTTAGGGGGTTTTAGAAGAGGTTTAGAGGGGTTTATAGTGGGTTACAGGGGTGTAATATTGGTTTATATTCGTTTCGATGTGTGTCGATGTATATGAGGGGTTTCGAGTGGTTTCGAAGGGTTTCGAGGGGGTTCTTGCGGTTTAGTGGGGTTTGGATGGGGTGAGAAGGGATTGGATGGGTTTTGTGGGGGTTCGAAGGTTTGGAGGGATTTTGAGGGGTTTCGAGGGGATTGGAGTATTTAGATGGTGTTTGTCGGGGTCTGGGTTGGTCTGGGGTGTTTAGAGGGGATTAGAAAGTTTTATAACCATATAACCATATAACCATATAACAATTACAGCACGGAGACAGGCCCTCTCGGCCCTTCCAGTCCGTGCCGACCATTTGTTTGTCCCTAGTCCCATCTACCTGCACTCAGACCATACCCCTCCATTCCCTTCACGTCCATATACCTATTCACTTTACTTTTAAATGTTAACATCGATTCTGTCTCCACCACTTCTGCTGGAAGCTCATTCTACACAGCCAACACCCTGACGTTACCCCTAAACTTCTGCCCCATAATTCTCATGTCATCTTGTGTCATATTTGTGTCATCTGATGACTTATCCTACACTACGTGCGCATCTATACAGCCCATGCATTTTACAAATAAGTTAAGACCAAATCCCGCTGAACAGCATCGGCCACACGCATCTGATCTCGGAGAAATATCACCATTTCTCTCTTTCTCTTCCGGAAGTGGCGGCGCTGCCCTGCAGCTGCTGCTCGCCTGCAGTCCGTTTGTCTTTTATATATTTTTTGTCCTGTTGTTGTAGCTCATTTAAGTTTATTTTAGTTGTGTATGTGTGTGTGTGTGTGTGTGTGAGGGGGGGGGACTTGTTTCTTTCTCTTCCTTCAGGGGGTTGCGACCTTTTCTTTTCGTATCCCCCGTGTCCGTCTCCGTCTGCGCTGAAGCTTAATAGCGGAGCTGGTGGCCAGCTGGGTTTGGCTGGGTCTGGAGGTGTTTGAAGCGGTTTGTAGGGTTTTGGAGGGATTTGGAGAGGTTTGCAGGAGTTCGGGTGGATTGTGAGTGGTTTGGAGGTGGTTGGAGGGGTTTAGAGGTGTTTGGAGGGGGTTAGATGGGTTTAGTGGGGTTTGGAGGGGGTTAGAGCGATTCACAGCGGTTTACTGGTTTAGAGGCGTTTATAGGGTTTTGAGGGCATTGCAGGCGTTTACGGGGTTTTGAGGCTTTTAGAGCTGTGTACAGTGGGTTTAGAGGGGTTTAGAGGGGTACATCGTGGTTTAACGGGATTTAGAGTGTTTTCGAGGGGGGTTCAAGTGGTTTCGAGGGGTTTCGAGGGATTTCGAGGAGGTAGAGTGGTTTAGAGCGTCTTGGAGGGGTTCAGAGGGGTGTCGTGCGGATTGGAGGGTTTAGAGTGTGTTTGGAGGGGGTTGGAGCGGTTTAGTGAGGGTTTAGAGTGGTTAGAGGACTCTAGTGGTGTTTAGAGGGAGTTTGGATGGGGTTTAGAAGGGGTTTAGAGCGAATTAGATGGGTTTAGAGGGGATTCGAGGGGTTTGGAGGGGTTTAGATTGGTTTCTAGGGCATTGGAGCGTTTAGAGGGTGTTTGGTGGGGTTTAGATGTGTTTGGAGATGTCTGGATGGTCTGGCCTCTAGGGGGTTTGAGGGGTTTCGACGTGTTACGTGGTGTTTAGGTGGGGTTAGAGGGGTTAGAGGACTTTAGATGGCTTTAGAGAGGGTTTGGAGATGTTTGGGTGGATTTATGATTCTAGAGGCGGTTTTGATTGGTTTAGTGGCGTTCAGGGGGTTCAGAGGGAGTTAAGAGGGTTTTAGACCGGTTTGGATGGGGTTTAGAGGGGGTTTAGATGGGGTTAGAGGGTGTAGAGGAGTTTAGTGGGCTTTAGAGGGGTTATCGGGGTTTATGTGGGCTTTAGAGAGGTTTAGAGGGCGTTAGAGGGGTTTAGAATGCGTTTAGGTGGGTTTAGAGGATGTTTAGAGTGGGTTCATAGTGGTTTAGAGGGGTTTAAAGTTGGTTTATATGCGGTTCGAGGTGTTTCGATGTATTTGAGGTGTTTCGACTGGTTTGGAGGGGTTTTGAGGGGGATCGAGCGATTTAGTGGGACTTTGGATGGGGTGAGAGGCGGTTGGACAGGTTTAGAGGGGGTTCGAGTGTTTGGAGTGGTTTGGAAGGGTTTCCAGGGGATTGGAGTGTTTAGAGGGTGTTTGGTGGGTGTTTGATGGGGTCTGGGTGGGTCTTGGGTGTTTAGAGGGTATTATAGGGGTTTGGATGTGGTTGGAGGTGTTTGGAGTGATTTGGAGGGATTTTGAGGTTTGCAGGAGTTCGGGTGAATGTAGAGTGGTTTGGAGGTGGTTAGAGGGGTGTCGAGGGGTTTGGAGCGTGTTAGAGGGTTTTGGAGGTGTTTAGAGGGGTTTACTGTGCTTTACACATGATTACCTGGGCTTATAGGGCTTTGGGGGTCAGGAGGGATTCAGAGGGGTTTGGAGGGATTTGGAGAGGTTTGGAGGGGTTGGAGGGATTTACATTGGTTTGGAGGGGTTTGGGGTGGTTAAGATGGGTTTAGAGGGGTTTCGAGGAGTTTGGAGATGTTCGCAATGTGGTTTTCGGGGATTCGAGGGAGTTGCAGGTGTTTGTAGCGATTTGGAAAGGTTTGGAGGTGTTTGGAAGGGTTAGGAGGGTTTGGAGCAAATTGGATGGGTTTAGGGGGGTCTGTCGGGGTTTATAATAGTGTGGAGCTGTTTAGTGGGGTTTGGAGGGTTTGGAGGGATTTGGAGGGGTTTGGATGGGGTTGTTTCTGGTTTAATGGGGTTTGGAGGCGGTAGAGGCTTTTGAAGGGGGTTGGAGGGGGGTTAAAGGGGTTTAGAGGGGTTTGGAGGAGGCTTGGATGGATTTAGAGGGGTTTGGAGGGATTTGGAGAGGTTTGGCGAAGATTGGAGGGATTTAGAATGGTTTGGAGGGGTTAGGAGGGGTTTAGATGGGTTTAGAGGCGTTTCGAGGGATTTAGAGGTGTTTGGAATTGGTTTAGCGGGGATTCGAGGGGTTTGGAGGGTTTAGATGGGTTTTGAGGTGTTTGGAGGTGTTTAGGGGGTTTTGGAGGGGGTTGGTTGTGTTTGAAGGGTCTGTATGGGTTTAGAGGGGTTTCGAGGGGTTTAGAAGGGCTGGGAGGGATTTGCATGGGTTTGGAGGGTTTGTAGGGGTATAGAGGTGTTTGGAGGGTTTTGAATGTGTTTAGAGGGGTTTGGAGGGAGTTGGAGGGGTTTATAGGAGGTTGGAGGTGGGTTAGAGGGGTTAGAGGACTTTAGATGGGGTTTTGTGTGGCTTGGAGGGGTTTGGAGGTGTGTGGATGGGTTTGTAGGTGTTTAGAGGGCTTTGCCATGGGTTTACAGGTGTTTGGAGGGGGTTAAAGTATTTATAGGGGTTTGGAGGAGGTTGGAGGGGTTTAGTGGCGTTTAGAGGGCGTTAGAGGGCGTTTAGAGTAGGTTTGGATGTGTTTACTGGGGTTTGGATGGGGTTTGGGAGCGTTTAGAGGTGTTTAGTGAGGATTAGAGAGGTTTGGAGGGGGTCGGAGGCGTTTACATGTATTTAGTCGGGATTAGAGAGGTTTGAAGGATGTTGGAGGGGTTTGGAGGGGATATGAGTGGTTGTGACGGCTGTAGAACGGTTTTGTGGAGTTTACATGGGTTGGATGTGTTTGGAGTGTTTTTATAGGGGTTTAGAAGGGTTAGAGGGATTTAGAGGGAGTTTAGAGTGGTTTAGACTGACTGAGAGGGCGTTTAGGTGGGTATAGAGGGGTTTAGACGAGTTTCGAGAGGGTATAGAAGAGCTTAGAGCGGGGTTTAGAGTGTTTTTAATGCTAATCTACGGGGGTTACGTGGGTCCTGACGGGTTTCCAGGGGTTTAGTAGGGTATAGAGGGGTTTATAGGGATTTAGAGTGGTTTACAGGAGTTTAGAGGGGATTACAGTGTTTTCGAGTGGTGTAGAGGGAGTTACAGGGGTTTGCAGTGGTTTACTGTAATTTAGAGGCGTTTACTGTTTAGAGGGGATTACGTGCGTTGTCGGGGGTTTTGAGGGGTTTAGACGTGTTTACAGGGGGTTTAGAGGGGTTCGTAGTGGTTTAGTGTGCTTTAGAGTGGTTTAGAGGCGTTTCGATGTGTTTCGATGGGTTTAGAGGGGTTTAGAGGTGTCTTGACAGGTTTAGAGTGTTTTAGAGTGGATTAGAGGGCGTTCGAGTGGTTTCGATGGGTTTCGAGGGCTTCCGAGGTCTTTCCAGGTGTTTCGAGGGATTTAGAGTGGTTCCGAGATGTTTAGAGGGGTTTCGAGTGGTTTAGAGGGGACTGGATGGGTTCAGAGGGGTTCCGAGGGGTTTAGACGGGTTTAGAGGGTTTAGAGGGGACTGGAGGGTTTAGAGCGGTTTGGAGCGGTTGAGGTGTTTGGAGGGGGATTGGAGGTGTCTGGAGGTCTTAATAGGGGATTAGATGGGGTTGGAGGAGTTTGGATGGGTTGGAGGGGTTTGGAGGGGGTTGAGGGGGTTTATCGGTGTTTGGATGGATTTAGAGTGTTTGGAGTGGTTTGTAGGCGTATAGATGGGTCTATAATATTATAGAGAGGTTTGGAGGGGTTCAGATGGGTTGAGCTGGGTTTGAAGGCGTTTACAGGCGTTAAAGAGGGTTTACAGAGTTTAGACTAAGGGGGTTTGAACGGATTTAGATTCGGTTTAGAGGGGTTTAGATAGGGTTTAGAGGAGAGTAAAGGCATTTGGGAGTTTAGAGGGGTTTTGAAGAAGTTTAGAGGGGTTTAGAGATGCTTGGTGGGATTGAAGGGGTCAAGAGAGGGGTTTGATTGCTTTAGTGGGGTTTAGCAATGGTTTAGATTGTTTTAAATGCGTTTAGATGGGGTTTATAGAGGGTTTAGAGGGGTAAGAGGACTAGATGGGTTTAGGGGCGTTTATATTGGTTCATATGGGGTTTAGCGGGCTATAGAAGGCGTTCAGCTGGGTTTGGAGGGTGTTTAGAGCGGTTTAGAGGGATGTAGCCGGGTTTTGGGTATTTAGAGGTGTTTAGGGGTTTAGAAGGTGTTAGAGTGGTTTAGAGGGGGTTAGAGGGATTTAGAGGGGTTTAGAATGCTTCTGATGCGTGCATACGTGGTTTAGAGGGTTTTACAGGGGTTTACGGGGCTTCAGAGGGGCTTTAGTGGGTGTTTAGATGTGTTTATAGGGATTTAGATGTGGTTTGCAGGGGTTTAGATGGGTTTACAGGGTTTACATAGGTTTAGTTTTGTCTAGAATGGTTTACAGGGGTTTAGAGGTGTTTACATGGGATTAGAGGGGATTATACTGTTTTAGAAGGGTTTAGAGGGTTTTACAAGGGTTTAGAGGCGTTTATAGAGTTTAGAGGGGATTACAGGCGTTTCCGGGGGTTTAGAGGTTCTAAGGTGATTCGTAGTGGTTTAGAGGGGTTTATAGTGGTGGAGAGGTGTTTCGAGTTGTCGTTGGTTTTCGAATGGTTTAGAGGTGTTCTTAGGAGTTTCGAGTGGTTTTGAGGTGTTTATAGGGATTTCGAGGGGGGTTCGAGGCCTTTAGAGTTATTTTTAGGTGTTTCGTGGGGTTTAGAGGGATTCCGAGCAGTTTTGAGTGGTTTAGAGAGGCTTCGAATGGTTTAGGAGGGATTTGAGAGGGTTGGATGCGTTTGGAGAGATTTAGAGTGGCGTGGATGTGTTTGATGGTGTTAAGAGGGGTTTAGAGGTGTTTGGAGAGGTTTGGAGGGGTTTGAAGTGGTTTAGGGGTTCGGATGGGGTTCGGAGGGGTTTGAACGTATTTGTTTGGGCGTTCCAGGCATTTGGAGGGGTTGTGCGGTGGTTAGTGGGGTTTGGAAGGGTTTAGAGGGGTTTAGAGATGATTGGGGTGATTTAAGGGGTCTAGAGGGGAGTTTAGAGTGCTTTACAGGGAGTTCGAGGGGTTTAGAGGGTGTTTAGAGGGTTTTAGATGGGATACGGGGGTTTAAACGGGGTTTAGAGGGGTTTAGATGTGTTTGGAGGGGTTTAGAGGGGTTTGGAAGGAGTTTCAAGGGGTTTAGGTGGGTTGAGAGGAGGTTTAAACTGGTTAGATAGATGTAGAGAGGGTTTCAAGGGTTTTAAGAGATGTTTGGGGGTGTTTAGGGCGTCTAGATGGGGGGTGAGAGTTGCTTAGAGGGGGTTCGAGTGGCTTAGAGGCGGTTTGGAGGATTTTAGATGGTTTAGGTGAGATTTAGAGAGTGTTTAGAGGGGTTTCGATGGGATTGGAGTTGTTTGCTCTGATTTGGAGTGGTTTGTAGTGATTCGGAGAGGTTTGGAGGGGAGCGGGTGGATTTAGAGGGGTTTGGAAGTGGTTGGAGGGATCTGGAGTGGTTTAGAGGGATGTGGAGGGGTTGAAGGGGTTTGGAGGGATTTGCAGAGGGTTTAGATGCGTTTACAAGGTTCTGAGGGGCTCACATGCGTTTACGGGGGTTTCGAGGGGTTTAAAGCTGTTTACATGGGGTTTAAATGGGCATAGAGGGGTACATCGCGTTTTAGAGGGGTTCAGAGAGGGTTTAGGGCCGTTTCGAGGCGTATCGATGGGTTTCGACGAGTTTAGAGGTGTTTTGAGGGGTTTCGAGTGGTCTCGAGGGGAGTAGAGGGTTATCCTGGGGGTTTAGAGGGGTTGCGAGGCGTGTCGAGGGTTTTAGATGGGTTTGCAGCGGCTTGGATGGGTTTAGAGGGGGTTCAAAGGGATTGGAGGTTTAGATTGTGTTTGAAGGCGGTTAGAGGGGTTTATAGAGGGTTTGGACGGGATTGGATAGGTTTAGAGGGCATTCGATGGGGTTGGACGGGTTTCGAGGGGTTCCGAGGGGACTGGAGGGTTTAGAAGGTGTTCGGTGGGGTTTAGATGTGTTGGAGGTGTCTGGATGGGTCTGGCTTCGAGGGGTTTCGAGGGGTTTCGAGGGGTTTCGAGGGATTCCGAGGAATTTACATTGGTTTAGAGGAGTTTCGAATGGTTTAGAGGGGATTGGATGGGTTTAGATGGGTTGGGAGTGGTTAAATTGTTTTGGAGGGATTTGCAGAGGGTTGGAGGGTTTGGAGAGATTTAGAATGGTTTGGAGGGGGTTTGGACGTTGTTGGAGCAGGTTGGAGTGGTTTGAAGAGGTTTAGAGGGGTTTGGAGGGGTGAGGTGATGTGTAGGGGTGTTGGATGAATTTGGAGGGGTTTGGAGGTGGTTGGTAGTTGTTTTCGAGTAGTTTGGAGGGGTTAGAGGTGTTTAGTGGGGTTTATATGAGGTTTCGAGGGATTTATAATGTAGATGGGTTTAGAGATGTGTCGGGCGATTCAGGGGGCTAGAGGGTACTTTAGAGGGGTTTAGGGGGTGTTTAAAGGGGGTTTAGATGGTTTTAGATGGGTATAGATGAGATTTAGAGAGGGCTTAAAGTGGTTTATGGGGGTTAGAGTGGCTTGTGTTTAGAGGTGTTTGGGTGGGGTTGGAGCGGGTTAATGCTGTTTAGTGGGGTTTGAAGGAGTTTGGAGGGGCGTAGAGGTGTTTCGTGGGAATTAGAGGGGTTTGGAGGGGTTTGGAGGGGTTTGGGATTGGAGGGATTTAGAGGTGTTTTGAGGAATTTATAGAGGTTTGGATGGGGTAGGAGGGATTTAGAGTGGTTTGGAGGGATCAGCGGGGGGCGGGTTAGATTGGTTTAGAGCGGTTTTGAGTGATTTAGAGGTGTTTGGAATTGGTTTAGCAGGGATTCGAGGGGTTCGGAGGGGTATGGAGGGGTTTCTAGTGGATTGGAGTGTTTAGAGTGTGTTTGGTGGGATTTGGGAGGGGTCTGGATGAGTTTGGAGGGGATTCGAGTGGTTTGGATGGGTGTGGTGGAGTTTGGAGGGATTTGTAGGGGTTTGGAGGGATTTGGAGAGGTTTCGAGGGGTTCTGGTGGATTTAGAGTGGCGTGGAGGTGGTTAGATGGGTTTAGAGGGGTCTTAGAGAGGGTTTAGCGGGGTTAGCGGATTTCAGAAGGGTTTAGACGGGGTTTGCAAGGGTTTAGATGGGGTTCTGAGGGAATTGGATGGGTTTAGAGGGGTTTCGAAGTATTTTGAGAGGTTTAGAGGGGTTTCGAGGGGATTAGAGTGTTTAGAGGGTATTTGGTGGGGTTTAGATGTGTTTGGAAGGGGACTGATTTTTCTGTGTTTTTAATGGGGATTAGAGGGTTTGGTTGGGTTTGGAGTGGTTTGGAGGGGTCCGGGTGGATTCATAGTGGTTTGGAGGTGGAGTGGTTTAGAGGGGTTTGGAGGGGTTTGGAGTGGTTTAAAGAAGGGTTAGAGGGGTTAGAGCACGTTAGATGTTCAGAGGCGGTTTGCAGTGGTTTGGGGGTATTTAGGGGGTCTAGAGGGGTTTAGATTGCTTTAGTGGTGTTCAGGTGGGTTTAAAAAGTGTTTAGAGGGTTTTAGATGAGGCTAAAAGGGGGTTTTAAATGGCTTTTCGAGGGCTTTAGAGGGGGTAGATGACTTTAGATGGCTTTAGAGGGGGTTTAGAGGGGTTTATATGGCGTTTAGGTTTATAGTGCGTTAGAGGGGTTTAGGCGTTTAGGAGGGTATAAAGGTGGTTTAGAGGGGTTTAGAGGGAGTTTAGAGTATTTTTATAAATGCGTGTATATGGGGCTTAGAGGGTGTTTAGTTGGATTTAGGGGGGTTTAAAGGGGTTTAGATGTGTTTGCGTAAGGTGTTTAGATGGTGCTCACGGAACAACTTTTCACTAAACACCTCCAAGACCAAGGAGCTGATTATCGACGTCAGCACGTCACATAATGGGGAATACGCCCCAATATCCATCTACGGGGACAGTGTGAAGAGAGTGTCCAGCTTTCATTTTCTGGGCGCTCACATCTCAGAGGACCTCACATGGTCCACCAACACCGCTGCGCTGCTCAAAAAGGCACAGCAACGATTGTTCTTCCTAAGAACATTGAAACGGACTGGTCTGCCCCAACAGCTGCTGGCGACCTTCTACCGCTGCACGAGAGCATACTAACGTATGGCATCTCTGTGTGGTATCTCAGCTGCACGGAGGTGGAGTGGAGAGCCCTTCAGCACGTCGTCCACAGAGCGCAAAATATTATTGGGACACCGCTACCAGCCTTGGAGGGTATGTACGACACACGGTTCCTCAGGAAGGCCGTCAGCATCCATAAATACTCCTATCACCCTGGTAATGGACTGTTCGAACTACTCCCTTCCTGCAGACGTTACAAGGCCTTCTACGCCCGCACCTCCAGACTCAGGAACAGCTTCATTCCCAGAGCTATAGCGGCTCTGAACCGACCATGCTGAGTGCCCCCCACCCCCATGGACTGTCTCCCTCGGATGGTCACGTCCCACAGACACATCATCACTTTAGTCTGTTTTGCCTGCTTTACTGTTGTAATATTATTTTTAAAACACTGTTCTCGGGGTATCTAAACCTAAAATGTATTAGTTGTTTAAGTGATGACATCGGATGGAACTTGCAAACCAAATCTCGTTGCACTTATGTGTAATTACATTAACAATATATGATTATTATTTGGAGAGATTTAGGGATGGTTTAGAAGGGTTTAGATGGGTTCACAGGGGGTTTATAGACATCTACATGGGGTCTGGATGGGTTTACAGTGGTATACAGTGATTTAACGGGATTTGGAGGGGTTTAGAAAATGTTTAGAGCGGTATGTAGTGGTTTAGAGGGGGATGGAGGCGGTTTCGATGGGTTTAGAGCTGTTTGAGGGGTGTCGAGTGATTTAGAAGGGGGTTAGAGGGTTTTCGAGGCGTCTCGGTGGGTTTCGAGTGGTGTATAGGGGGTCTGGATGGGTTTAGATGGGATTGGATGGGTTTAGAAGGGGTTCCAGGGTTTGTAGTGATGTAGTGGTCGTTCGAGGGGATTGGAGTGTTTCGAGGGTGTTTGGTAGGGTCTGGGTGGGTCTGGGGGTGTTTGGAGGGGACTAGAGGGGTTTGGATGGGTTTGTAGTTATTGGCAGTAATTTGCAGAGGTTTGGAGGGATTTTGAGAGGTTTGGACGGGTACGGATGGATTTGTAGTGGTTTGTAGACGGTTGGAGGGGTTTAGAGGGGTTTAGAGGGGTTTAGAGGGGTTTGGAGGGGTTTTCAATTCAATCATTAATTGCCATTGTGCAGTGTACAATACAGAGACATCGAAATGCAGTTGGTATCTCCGAAGGGCGAACTTACGAATGAACAAATAATTGCGCAGTAGAATGAGTATATACATCTATGCATATACAGTGGAATCCGTGCAATTTGCTGGTGATTGGATACTCCGGGGGGAGGGGTGGGGTGGAGACAGGCAGTCATTGAGGTGCAGCGTTGAGAAGTGTGACCGCCGCAGGGAAGAACCTGTTCTTGAGCCCGCTGGTCCCGCAGCGGAGGGACCTGTAGCGTCTCCCGGATGGGGAGCAGGGTGAACAGTCTGGTTGGGATGTGAGCTATCCCTGACGATGGTATGCGCCCTGCGCAGGCATCGTTTACTATGGACAGATTCGATGGAGGGGAGTGAGGAGCCTGTGATGCGTTGGGCGATCTTCACCACCCTCTGCAGAGCTTTCCGGTCAGCAGCAGAGCAGTTACCATACCATACTGTGCTGCAGTTGGTAAGGATGCTCTCGATACTGCAGCGGTAGAAGTTCACCAGACTCTGGGGAGGCAGGTGGACCTTCTTAAGTCTCCTCAGGAAGAAGAGACGCTGGTGAGCCTTCTTGATCAGCGAGGATGTGTTGTGCGTCCAGGAGAGGTCATCAGAGATGTTGACCCCAAGGAACCTGAAGCTGGAGACATGTTCCACCTCCGTCCCGTTGATATGGATGGGGATGTGCGTGCAGCCTCTCGATCTCCTGAAGTCAACAATGAGCTCCTCGGTCTTCTTGGAGTTGTGAGCCAGGTGATTGTCGGCACACCCTGCTGTTAGGTGCTGAACCTCCTCCCTGTAGGCCGACTCATCGTTGTCGCTGATGAGGCCAATCACCGTCGTGTCATCTGCATACTTGATTATGGTGTTGGTACCATGTACAGGTATGCAGTCGTAGGTGAAGAGGGAATAGAGGAGGGGGCTCAGCACGCAGCCCTGGGATACCCCAGTGTTCAGGGTGAGCGTAGAAGAGGAGTGGTTATCCAACCTGTGGTCTGTTGGTTAGAAAGTTCAATAACAAATTGGAGAGGGAGGGGTTGATTCCCAGGCCATCGAGTTTGGCGATCAATTTCGAGGGGATAATGATGTTGAATGCTGAGCTGTAGTGGTTAGAGGGGTTTAGACGGGTTTGGAATGGGATTAGCGGGGTTGATAGTAGTTTACAGGGGGTTATAGGGAGCTTTAGAGGGGTTTAGAGGGGTTTAGAGCGGTTTAGAGGGGGTAGTAGGAGTTTAGAGGTGTTTGGAGGGTTTTGAAGGTGACTAAATGGGTTTACAGGGGTTGGGAGGAGTTTAGAGCAGTTTCGAAGCGGTTTCGAAGGGTTTAGAGGGGATTCGAGGGAGTTAGAGGGGGTTTAGATGGATTTTGATTTAGAGGGGGTTTAATGGGGTTTAGATCGATTTACAGGGATTTGTAGGGTGTTTAGATAGAGAGCGTGTTTAGAGGGGTTCAGAGGGGCTTAAGAGGGGTTTGGAGGTGGTTTAGTGGGGCTTTCATTAGTTTATGGGTTTAGACGGGGTTAGAAGGGTTTAGAGGGGATGTAGAAGGGTTTAGAAATTTTTCGAGTCGTTTGGATAGGTTTAGAGGTGGTTTGAAGATGTTTAGAGGGGTTTACATGGGGGTTTGCAGGTATGTAGAGGGGATTACATAGGGTTTCGAGCAGTTTAGATATGTTTAGATGGGATCAGAGGGGTTTAGATGTGGTTTAGAGAGGGTCTAGAGGGGGTCTAGATGGGGTCTAGGGGGATCTAGAGGGGTCTAGAAGTGTTCAGCCAGGTTTAGAGGAGTTTCTAGGTGTTTAGAGGTGTTTGGAGAGGGTTGGATGGGTTCAAAGGGTTTACAGAGGGTTTATAGGTGTTCGGAGGGGGTTCGAGTGGTTTAAATGGGTTTAGAGGAATTTGTAGGCGGTTTAGAGTGGTTTCGAGTAATGTGGAGGGGTTCGAGGTGTTTATAAATGTTAGAGGGGTTTAGAGTGGTTTAGAGGGGGGTTCGAGGGTTTTCTGGTGATTTAGAGGGGGGTTTAGTGGGGTTTGTAGGGATTTAGAGAGAGTTTAGAGAGAGTTTAGAGGGGTGCAGGGGGAGTTAAGAAGGCTTTAGCAGGGGGTTTGAAGGTGGTTTATAGGGGGTTATGTGTGGTTTAGAGGGATTTAGAGGGGATTAGAATGGTTTAGAGGGTTTTTAGAGGAGTTTGGAAGGTTTAGATGAATTTGCAGGAATGTTAAGGGGTTGTCAATGGTTTACAGGCGGTCAGAGGGGTTTAGACAAAATGGGAGGGGTTTACAGGGGGTTGGAGATGCTTAGCGAGGTTTAGGGGAGTTTAGAGGGGTTTAGGTGCGTTTAGAGGGGACTAGATGGGTTTTAGATGGGTTTAGATGGGTTTAGGTGGGTTTAAAGGGGCATTAGATGGTTTAAAGGGGGTTTAGAGGTGGTTAGTCGGGTTTAGAGGGTTTAGAGTGGTTCAGAGGGTGTTAGAGTGGTTTAGGTAGTTTTAGAAGGGTTTAGAGGGGTTTACAAGGGTTTATATGGGGTTAACAGTGATTTGCAGGTGTTCGAAGGGGGGTGTAGAGTGATTTAGAGCGTTTAGCGTTGTTTACCGGAGTTTACAAGTGTTTAGAGGGGTGTAGAGGGTTAGAAATGTTTACGTGGAGTTTGCAGGGATTTAGAAGGGGTTTAGAGGGGGTTTGGTGTGGTTTAGAGAGGGATACATGTGGTTTAGATGGGTTTAGATGGATTTAAAATGGGTTTAGAGGAGGTTTGGTGTGGTTTAGAGGGGGATACATGTGGTATGGAGGGGTTTATTGGGGGGTTACAATGGTTTAGAGGGGGTTTTAGAGGGGTTTAAAGGGTTTAAATGGTATTGCGGCGGTTTAGAGGTGGTTTCGCGGGCACTTAGAAGGGTTTAGAGGGGGTTTAGAGCAATTTAAGGGTGGTTTAGAGGGGTTCAGAGGGGTTTAGAGGGGGCTAGAGTGGTTTAGAAGGGTTCAGAGGGGCGTAGATGGGTTTGCTTGTGTTTAGAGTGGTTTACGGTGGTTTAGAGGCGTTCAGAGGGGTATAAGACAAGATTAAAGGGGTTTACAGGGGATTAGAGTGGTTTAGCGGTGTTTAGCGAAGTTTAGAGCGGTTTAGAGGGGGTTGACGGGGGTTAGATGCGTTTAGAGTGGTTTATAGTGGATTAGTGGGGGTTTATAGGAGTTTAAAATAATTTAGGTGGGTTTAGATTGGCTTTAGAAGGTTTAAAGGGGTGGTTAGAGGGGTGTAGAGGCGCTTAGAAGGTTTAGAGTGATTTGGAGGGGTGTAGAGGCGGTTAAAAATAGTTTATAGCGATTTCGAGAGGTTTACAGGGTTTTACAGGAGTTTAAAGGGGGTTTCGAGAGGTTTACATTGGGTTTACATTGGGTTTAGAGGGTTTGGGGGGGGTTAGTGGGGGTTTGGAGAGGTTTTGAGTGATTTAGAGCTGGGTTAGTGCCGTTTATATGGGTTTAGTTTGGAGAGGGTTTAGAGGGGTTTGCAAGGGTTTGCAAGGGGGTTCAGAGGGGTTTAAAGGGGATTTAAAGGGTGGTTTATGGGGGGTTTCGAGTGATTTAGAGGGGGTTTAGTGGAGTTTAAAGGGGTTTAGAGGGGTTTCACGCGTGTTTAGAGTAGGTTTATACTGGATTTAGTGGGGTTAAGAGAGGTATAGATGGGTTAGAGGGGGTTGGAAGGTTTACAGAGATTCAGAAGGGTTTGCAGTGGTTTATAGTGGTTTACAGGGGTCTAAAGGAGGTTCGGTGTAGTTTAGATGGGGTTTAGAGGGATAAAGGGTGTGTAGGCGTTTAGAGCGGCAGAGGATATGTAGCGGGGGATTTTCAGGGGATTAGACCCGTTTAAAATGTGTTTAGAGGGTCGTACGTTAGTATAGAAAGGGTTTCGAGGGGGTTAGATGCGTTTAGGTGGGTTTAGATGGGTTTAGAGCGGCTTAGAGCGGTTTGGACCGGTTTAGATGGGGTTTAGAGGGGTCTAGAGGGCAGTTTAGAGAGGGGTCTAGAGTGTCTAGAGGGCTCTAGAGTTGTTCAAAGGTATTTAGAGTGGTTAGACCGGTTTATCTCGGATTTAGATGGGTTTAGCTGACTAGAGGGTGTTAGATGCGTTTCGAGCGGCTGAGTGCGGTTTAGCGGCAGTTCAGAGTGGTTTACATGTGTTCTGACGGGTTTAGATGTGTTTTGAGGGATTTAGCGGGTGTTTAGAGGGTGTAAGAAGGGTTTTGAGAAGTTGGACGGGTTGAGATGTGTTTAGAAGGGTTTCGATGCATTTAGAGGGGTTTGCATGCGTTTATATGAGTTTAAAGGAGGATGAGGGGGGTTTAGAGTGGTTTATAGACGGTTAGAAATGTTTAGAGAGTGGTAGAGTTGTTGAGAGGGGTTTACAAGGGATTACAGGGGTTTAAAGGGTGTTTAGATAAGTTTGGAGGTGGTTTATAGTGGTTTAGAGTGTTTAGACAGGATTTAGACGGGTTTAGATGGGGCTTAGAAAGGGGATTCGAGGTGGTTGGACGGGGTTTAGTGGGGTTTGATGGGTTTAGATGGGTTTAGAGGGGGTTTAGAGGGAGAGGGGGTTTAGAGGGGATTCGAGGGATTGAGACTGCTTTGGGGGTTAGAGGGCTTTAGAAGGATTTAAAGGGGATTAGAGGGGGTTTAGAGGGATTTAAAGGCGGGTTAACAGGGGTTTTAGGGAGAGAGTGTTTAGAGGAGTTTTGAGGGATTTTGTGGGTTAAGAGGGGTTTAGAGGGGTTTAGAGGTATTTAGAGAGTTTATAGGGGTTTAAATAGGTTTGGTTGGTTTTAGAGGGGTTTAGAGGGGTTACAGGTTAACAGTGGTTTGAAAGGGGTTTAGAGTGGTTTAGAGGGTTTAGAGTGGTTTAGAGGGGCACAGAGGGTTAGAGCTGTTTACATGGAGTTTGCAGGGAATTAGAGAGTTTGAATTTACACTGGTTTGAAGGTGGTTTAGAGGGGGTATAGAGGGGTTTAGAGGGGTATAGAGGGGTTTAGAGGGGTTTAAAATTGGTTTAGAGGGGGTTTGGAGGGGTTTATATGGGGTTATATGTGATTTAGAGGAGTTTAGAGGGGGTTAGAATGGTTTATAGGGGTTTTAGATGGGTTTAGATGGGTTTAGCGGGGGGTTAGAGGTGGTTGAGCGGGGTCTTAGAGGGGATTAGAGTGTGTTTTGTGCGTTTTAAGGGAAATGTTTAGAGGGGTTTAGACGGATTTAGAGTGGGTTATGTGGGGTGAAGAGGGGTTATAGGGGTTTAGTGGGTGTTTAGAGATGTTTTGAGAGATGTAGAGTAGCTTTAGTAGGGTTAATAGGGGTTAGATGGGTTTAGAGAGATTAGAGGGTTTTAGAGGTTTAGAGGGGTTTAAAGGATTAGACGTGTTTACATGGAGTTGGTTTACAGGAATTTAGAGGGGTTTAGAGGGGTTTAGAGGGATTTAGAGGGATTTAGAGGGGGTTTAGTGAGGTTCAGAGGGGTTTAGAATTGGTTTAGATAGGCTCATAGGAGTTTAGAGGGGATGTAGTTGGTTTAGATGGGTTTAGAGGGGGTTTAGTGTGGGTTTAGATTGGTTTAGAGCGGTTTAGAATGGTTTAGAGGGGGTTACAGTGATTTCGAAAGGTTTAGAGGGGTTTAGAGTGGTTTCGAAGGGTTGAGATGGGTGTGCAGACATTTCGAGGGGTTTGAACCGGATTAGAGGGTTTACATGGGGGTTAGAGAGATTTAGCGGCGCGTAGAGGAGTTTAGAGGGGTTTAGAGGGTGACATTGGTTTTACAGGCGTTTAGAGTTGTTTGCGGGGGGTTAGAGGGGCGTTAGAGGGGCTTAGAAGTTGCAGTGAACGTATAGGGGTTGCAATGGGGGTGTAGAGGGGGTTTGGAGAAGTTTATAGTGGTTTATCTGGGTTAGAGGGGGTTATGATAGGTTTAGAGGGGTTTAGAGGGTTTACGGTGGATAACAGTGGGTTGCAGTGTTTTAAAAGAGGCTTGTAGTGGTTTAGAGGGATTTACAGGGGGTTTAGAGGGGTTTGGTGAACTTTGGATGGGTTTAGAGGTGGTGAAGATGGTTCTGAGGGATGTAGAGGGGCTCTAGAGGGCTGGAACGGCTTTAGCTTGGCATAGAGGGGTTTAGATGGGGTGAGAGGGAGTTTAGATGGGTTTTGATGTGTTTAGTGGGGGTTTAGAATGGTTTAGATGGGTTTAGAGGGGACAAAGGGGTTTAGAGGGGTTTAAGGGGTGTCTAGAGGGTTAGAAGATGTTAGAGCGCTTTAGAGTGGTTTAGGGTTTTTTACAGTGGTTTACAGGGGTTTATATGGGATTTAGAGGCATTTGGGGTTTAGAGGGGTGTAAAGGGTTTTAGACGGGATTACATGGGTTAGAGTGGGATTAGTCTAACATCGGTTAGTGGGTTTAGAGTGGTTTAGAGGCTGTTTAGAGGGGTTTAGAGTGTGTTTCGAGGTGTTTATAAGGGGTTAGTCTGGTTTAGACGTGGTTTAGAATGCTTCAGAGGAGGTTTAAATGGGTTTAGATGGGTTTAGAGAAGGGTTTAGACGGCGTGTAGAGGGTTTAGAGGGGTAGTAGGGTTTAAAGGGGTTTAGAGGGTTTGCAGTGGTTTACAGTGGTTTGGAGAGGGTTTAGAGGCATTTAGAGGGGTTGCCGAGGGGTTTCGAGGGTTTTAGTGGTGTACAGGGGCTTACAGGTGTTTACAGCGGGTTTCCCCGGGTTTAGAGGAGTTTTAGAGGGATTTAGAGGGGTTTATATTGTTTTAGAGGGGTTTAGAATGGGATTATGCGGGTGTATATGAGTTTAGAGGGTTTGAGGTGGATTAGAGGGGGTTACAGGGGATTTAGAGGGTTTAGAGTGGATTTAGATGTGTTAAATGGGTTTAGATGGGTTCATAGGTGGTTTAGAGGGGATTACAGGGGATTAGTCGGAGCAGAGGGATTTTAGAGGGGTAGAGGGGTTAGTGGGGTTTAAGCGGGGTTTGGAGGGGGGTGAGAGGGGTTTAGACGGGATTAGAGGGGTTTAGATTAGTGTACGGTTTACAGGGGTTTAAAGGGGATGTAGAGGGGCTTAAAGGGAATTAGAGTGGGTTTAGACGCGTTTAGAGCGGTTTAGAATGGGTTTAGATGGGTTTGGTGAACTACAGAGGGGTTTAAAATGTTCAGAGGGGATTATAGTGGCTCTAGATGGATTTAGAGCCGGTTTGGAGGGGTTTAGAGGGGGTTAGAGGGGGTTAGATGGGTTTCGAGTGTTTTATAGTGGGTTTAGAGGGTTTAGGGGGCTTGGGGCGGTTTGGATAGGGTTTTGTGGGGTTTAGAGGGGATAGAGGGGTTTCGGCGGCGTTAGAGGTATTGGAGGGACGTTTAGAGGGTTTTAGAGGGATTTATATGGGTTTAGAGTTGACAAGGGGATTTAGAGGAGTCTATATGGGCTTTAGAGGGTTTAGAGAGGGTTTAGATGGGTTAGATGGGGTTTAGAGGCGTTTCGAGGGATTTAGAGGGGGTTCAGTTTGGTGAACAGTGGTTTAGAGGGGTTTACAGTGGGTTTTAGTGGGGTTTAGAGTGGTTGATACTAGGTTTAGAGGGTTTAGACGCTGTTTAGAGGGGTTTAGAGGGTTTAGAGTGTGTCTAGTGGGGTTGGGGGTTTTAGAGTGGTTTAGCGTGGGTTAGAAGGTTAAGAGGTGGGGTTTAGAGGTGTTTAGAGGGTTTTATAGGTGCTAAGATGGGTTTAGTTGATTTAAGGCGATTTCGACAGGTTTATATGGGGTTTAATTGGTTTGATGCTGGGTTGCATGGGGTTAGAAGGGGTGTGGTGGCGCCTTGAGGGATATTCAGGGGGTTTAGTGGGATTAAACTGGGTTTCGAGGGGTTTAGAGGGGGTTTAGCGGGATTATAAGGGTTTTGTGGGGGTTAGAGGGGGTTTAGAGCGTTTTTCAGGAGTTTAGAAGGGGTTTTGAGAGGGTTTGAGGGATTTAGAGAGGTTTTAGTGGAGTTAAGAGGGGTTTAGAGGGGCTTAGAGGGTTTAGAGGGGTTTAGAGATGTTTAGAGGGGGTTAGGTGTGTCTAGACGGGTTTCGAAGGGGTTGGGGGGTTTAGAGGGGTTTACTGTGGTTTACAGGTGTTTGAACGTGGTTTAGGGGGATTTGGAGAGGTTTAGAGGAGTTTGCTGAATTTAGAGGGGTTTAGAGGTGGTTTAGCGGATTCAGAGGGGTTTAGAGTGGCTTTAGGGGGCTTTGGAGCTGGTTTAGAGGGTTTTTCATGGATTTAGAGGGGGTTTAGTGGGGTTTAGAGTGGTTTAGACGGGTTTAGAAACGTTTAGAGGGGTTTAGAGTGCTTTGGATGGGTTTCAAGAGGTTTAGAGGGCGTTCCGAAAGGTGTAGATGTGTTCGGAAGGGGTTTAGAGGGGGTTAGATGGGGGTTTGAGTGTTTTATAGCGATTTAGAGGGGGTTAGTTCGGTTTAGAGGGCTTTGAGGGGCTTATAGGGGGTATGCTGGTGTTTAGTGGGGTTTAGAGTGGTTTAGAGGGGGATTAGTGAGTTCAGAGGGGTATAGAGGGGTTTAGTTAGGGTTTAGCGCGTTTTAGAGGTGGATGTGTGGTGTGCAGTGGGGTTCAGAGGTGTTTTAATGGGGTTAATATGGGGTTAATAGGGGTTTGGAGGGATTTAGGGTGGTTTGGAGGGGTTTACCGGGGTTTATATGGGTTTAGAGGGGTTTTGAGTGCGAGATTTAGAGGGGTTTGGAGGGGTTTAGTGGTTTATAGGGTATCTAGAGGGGATTGGAGGGGTTCAGAGGGTGGATTAGAGGGGTTCAAAAGTGTTTAGAGGGTGCTTAGAGAGGTTTATATGGGGTTTAGAAGCGTTTTGAGGGATTTAGACAGGGTTATGTGGGGATTAGAGGGATATAGAGGGTTTTTTAGTGTACTTAGAAACAGAGGAACATAGAAAATAGGTGCAGGAGTAGGCCATTCGGCACTTCGAGCGTGCACCGCCATTCATTAGGAACATTGCTGATCATCCAACTCAGTATCCTGTACCTCCCTTCTCTCCATACACCCTGATCCCTTTGGCCACAAGGGCCACATCTAACTCCCTCTTAAATATAGCCGATGAACTGGCCTCAACTATCTTCGGTGGCAGAGAATTCCAGACACTCACCACTCTATGCGTGAAACATGTTTTCCTCATCTCGGTCCTAAAGGAATTCCGCCTTATCCTTCGAATGTGACCCCTTGTTCTGTACCTCCCCAACATCAGGAACAATCTTCCTGCATCTAGCCTATCCAACCCGTTAAGAATTTTGTAAGTTTCAATAAGATCCCCCCTCAGTCTTCTAAATTCTAGCCAGTACAAGCCAAGTCTATCCAGTCTTTCTTCATATGAAAGTCCTGACATCCCAAGAATCAGTCTGGTGAACCTTTTCTGTACCCCCTCTAAGGCAAGAATGTATTTTCTCAGATTTGGAGACCAAAACTGTGCGCAATACTCCAGGTGTGGTCTCTCCAAAACCCTGTACAACTGCAGTAGAACCTCCCTGCTCCTATACTCAAATCCTTTCGCTATGACTGCTAACATACCATTTGCTTTCTTCACTGCCTGCTGCACCTGCATGCCTACTTTCAATGATTGGTGCACCATGACACCCAGGTCTCGTTGCATCTCACCTTTTCCTAATTTGCCACCATTCAGATAATAGTCTACCTTCCTGTTTTTGCCACCGAAGTGGATAACCTCACATTTATCCACATTACACTGCATCTGCCATGCATTTGCCCACTCACCCAGCCTATCCAAGTCACCTTGCAAACTCCTAGAATCCTCCTCACACCTAACACTACCCTCCAGCTTAGTGTCGTCCGCAAACGTGGAGATGTTGCATTCAATCCCCTCGTCCCAATCATATATATATTGGAAATAGCTGGGGTCACTTCACGGACCCTTGCGATACTCCACGAGTAACTGCCTGCCATTCGGAAAAGGACGTGTCTACTCCTACACTTTGCTTCCTGTCAGCCAGCCAGTTCTCTATCCACATCAATACTGAACCCCCAATACCGTGTGCTTTAAGTTTGTATACTAATCTCTTATGTGGGACCTTGTCGAAAGTCTTCTGAAAGTCTTGATATAACACATCCACTGGCTCTCCCTTATCCACTCTGCTAGTTACATCCACGAAACATTGTATACGATTCGTCAGACATGATTTACCTTTCGTAAATCCATTCTGACTTTGTCCAATGATTTCACCACTTTCGAAATGTACTGCTATCCTATCTTTAATAACTGACTAGCAGTTTCCCCACTACCGATGTTAGACTAACTGGGTTGTAATTCCCCGTTTTCTCTCTCCATCCTTTTTTAAAAAGTGGGGTTACATTAACTACCCTCCAATCCTCAGGATCTACTCCAGAATCTAAGAAGTTTTGAAAAATTATCACTAATGCATCCGCTATTTCGGTGGCTACTTCCTTGAGTGCTCTGGGGTGCAGACTATCTGGTCCTGGGGATGTATCGGCCTTTAATCCATTCTCTTTACCCAACACCACTTCCCGGCTAACCTGGATTTCACTCAGTTCCTCAACCTTATTTGACCCCCTGCTATTCCCGTCAGATTATTTATGTCTTCCTTAGTGAAGAAAGAACCAAAGCAGTTATTCAATTGGTCTGCCATCTCCTTGTTCCCCATGATCAATTCACCTGTTCTGACTGCAAGGGACCGACATTTGTTTTAACTAATCTCTTTCTCTTCACATATCTATAAAAACTTTTGCAGTCCGTTTTTATGTTCCCTGCCAGTTTTCTTTCATAATCTATTTTACCTTTCCTAATTAAGCCCTTTGTCCTCCTCTGCTGGACTCTGAATTTCTCCCAGTCCTCTGCTAGGCTGCTTTTCCTGGTTAATTTGTATACTTCATCTTTTGTTTTTATACTATCCCTGATTTCCCTTGTTATCCATGGATGCACTACCTTCCCTGATTTAGTATTTTGCCAAACCGGGATGAACAATTGTTGGAGTTCATCCATGCAGTCTTTAAATACCTTCCATTGCACATCCACTGTCAACCCTTTAAGAATCACTTGCCAGTCTATCTTGGCCAATTCACGTCTCAAACCTTCAAAGTTGCCTTTGTTTAAATTCAGAACCCTTGTTTCTGACTTAATTATGTAACTCTCCATCCTAATGAAGAACTCAACCATATTATGGTCACTCTTGCCCAAGGGGCCACGCACAACAAGACTGCCAACTAATCCTTCCTCATTACTCAATACCCAGTCTAGAATAGCCTGCTCTCTCGTTGATTCATCTACATGTTGGTTTAGAAACCTATCCCGCATACATTCCAAGAAATCCCCTTCCTCAGCACCCCTGCCCCTTTGATTCACCCAATCTATATGTAGATTGAAGTCACCCATTGTAACTGTTTTACCCTTGTTGCACGCATTTCTAATTTCATGTTTGATGCCATCCCCAACTGCACTACTGCTGTTAGGTGGCCTGTACACAACTCCCACTAGCGTTTTCTACCTCTACCCATACCGATTCCACATCCTCCAAGCTAATGTCCTTCCTTTCTATTGCATTAATCTCATATCTCACCAGCAACGCTACCCCACCTCCCTTTACCTTCTGTCTATCCCTCCTGAATATTGAATATCCCTGGATGTTCAGCTCCCAGCGTTGGTCCCGTGGAGCCATATCTCCGTGATCCCAACTATAGCATAGTCATTAATAGCTATCTGCACATCCAACTCGTCCACCTTATTACGAATGCTCCTTGCAATGAGACACAAAGCCTTCAGGCTTTTTTTTACAACACTCTTCCTCCTTATACAATTATGTTGACAAGTGGCCCCTTTTGATTTTTGCCCTGGAAACCCTCCACCTCGTATTCTCTGTTTATTATGTTTTTCTTCTTTCCCCGCTACATGTTGGGTCTGAGTGCTTCCCTTCTCTGCCTCCTGTCTCAGACCCTGTCTACTGGCTTTCTCTATTTGAGTAACTCCCCCCAACCGTTCTAGTTTAAAGTCCCCCCGGTAGCCTTTGCAAATTTCCCTGCCAGGATACTGGTCCTCCTCGGGTTCAAGTGCAACCCGTCCTTTTTATACAGGTCACTCCTTCCACAAAAGAGGTTCGATTGATCCAGAAACTTGAATCCCTGCCCTCTGCACAAATCCTTCAGCCAGACATTTATCCTCCACCTTGCTCCATTCCTACTCTCACTGTCGCGTGGCACAGGAAGTAATCCTGAGATTGTTATGTTTGCGGTTCCTTTCCTTAACTCTCTTCTTAACTCCATACATTCTCCTTTAAGGTTCTCTTCTCTTTTATTACCTGTGTAATTGGTACTAATATGTACAACGACGTCAGGCTCCTCTCCCTCCCTTTTCAGGATATCTTGGACACGTTCGGAAACATCCCGGAACCTGGCACCAGGGAGGCAAACTACCATCCGGGTCTGCGGACTGCATCCACAGAATTGCCAATCTGACCCCGTAAATATGGAGTCCACTATTACTAATGCCCTCCTCTTCTGTTCCTTACCCTTCTGAGCAACAGGGCCGGTGTCTGTACTGCAGGCCAGGTCTCTGTTGCTACCCCCAGGTAGGCTGCCCCCCCCCCCCCCCCCCAACAGCACTCAAACAGGAACACTTATTTCCAAGGTGTACAGCCACTGGTGTGCTCTCCGGCGCCCGCCTCTGCTCCTTGCCTCTTCTAACTGTGACCCGCGTGTCTCCCTAATGTGGTTTTGGACAGACTACCTCCCTGTAACTCCTCTCTATGACCTCCTCACTCTCCCTGAACAGACGGCTCCAGGTTCCTAGCACACTCCATTAGGAGCCCCATCTCGACACACCTGGCGCAGATGTAGACGTCTGGAGGGCTACCCGACTCAATTACCTCCCATATCTGACATCCAGAACAATAAGCTGCCCTGGCACTCATACTTCCCTTACCCTATATTCAACAGAAAATACAATACAAAACTACAATACAAAACACTAAGTAGAGTACACTACAAACTGCTGGAATCCGACTGCCAATCAGCGGCTTCCTCAAACCCAGTTAATTGAATGGGATGTTACGGATTTAGAATGCTACGGATTTCCTCCCTCACTAAAACCCTCTAAACACCCTCTAAACCAATCTAACCCCCTTATAACCCATCTAAATCCCCTCTAATACCATCGAAATACCCGTTAAACCACTAACCCCCTCTAAAACCCTGTAAACCACTCTCAATCCGCTCGAAATCCCTTTGAACCCCCTCGGAATCACTCAAAACACTTCTAAATCCCCTCTAACCCCAATTCAACCCCCCTGTAAACACCTCTAACCTCGGACGTCGCTCCTCCCTCACCAACTGCCCCTGGGCCTCTGTAAAAACAAAGCCCCGCTTTGGATTGTTCCACTCACCGCTCCGACGTCGCTCCTCCCGCACCAACGGCTCATGGGCCTCTGTAAAAACAAAGCCCCGCGCGGAGTTTTTACACTCACCGCTCGGACGTCGCCCCTCCATCACCAACGGCTCCTCGGCCTCTTTAAAAACAAAGCCCCGCGCTGGGTTTTTACACTTACCGCTCGGACGTCGCTCCTCCCTCACCAACGGCTCCTCTGCCTCTGTCAGGGTTTAGAGGGTTTCGAGGGGGGTCTGGAGTGGCTCTGAGGGGGAATAGTAGGGTCTGGGGGGTTACAGGTGTTGGGGGGGGGGGTTTACAGGGTTTAGATGGGGTTTCGAGTGGTTTAGAGAGATTTATATGGGTTTAGATGGGTTTTGAGGGAATGTAGAGGTTTTTTCTATGGGGTTTAGAGGGCTTAGAGAGGCTGTAGATGGGTTAGAAGGGGTTTAGAGGCGTTTCGTGGGATTTAGAGGGTGTTTAGTGTGGTTAAGAGTAGTTTATAGGGGTTTAGAGGGGGTTTAGTGGGGTTTAGAGTGGTTTATATTGGGTTTAGAGGGGGTTCCGATGGGCTTAGGGAGGGTTAGAAGGTGAAAAGGTGAGGTTTAAAGGGGTTTCGAGGGTTTTATAGCTGCTTAGATGGGTTTAGAGTTGATGTAAGGGGATTTAGAGGTGTTTATGTGGGGTTTAGAGCAGATTTAGATAGGGTTAGAAGGGGTTTGGAGGCGCTTTGAGGGATTTAAAGGGGTTTATATGGGTTTAGAGGTGTTTCGAGGTGTTTCGACTGCAGGGGTTTAGAGGGGGTTTAGAGGGGTTTAGTGGTTATATAGGGTATTTAGCGTGGATTGGTGGGGTTTAGGAGGGTTTAGATGTTTTATAGTGGGTTTCGTCGGGGTTTAGCGTGGTTTAGGGAGGTTTGGTGTGGTTTAGTGGGGTTTAGATGGGGTTTAGAGGGGGATCGGAGGGTTTAATGGGGTTTTATAGGGATTCAGAAGGGTTTCGAGGTGTTCAGAAGGGTTTAGAGTGATTAGAGGGGTTTGGAGGCGTTTAGACTGGATTAAGGGGGATTTTGAGAGGTGTATATGAGGTTGTGAGGGATTAGATGGGGTTAGTGGTTTAGAGACGTTTTGTGGAATTTAGAGGGGGTTTAGTGGTGTTAAGAGGGGTTTTGAGGTGTTTAGAAGTTTTAGAGGGGTGTATAGGTGTTTAGGCAAGGGTTAGAGGGCTTTTGATGGGTTTACAGGGGGTTTAAATGTGGTTTAGAGGGGGTTTAGAGGGATTTAGAGGGGGTATAGAGGAGGTTTTATAAGGGTTTGATGAGCTTTAGAGGGATTTAGAGGTGGTTTAAAGAGGTCAGTGGGATTTAGAGGGTCTTTAGGGGCTTTAGAGCGGGTTTAGAGAGGGGTTGAGGGGTTTTGGGGAATACAGAGTGGGGTTTAGAGGGGTTTTCAGGGGGCATAGAGGGGGTTTAGAGGGGTTTTCAGGAATTTAGCAGGTTGTTTGAGGGATTTAGAGGGGGGTTTAGTGGGGTTTGGAGGGGGTTAGAGAGGTTTAGAGCGGTTTTGATGTGTTTAGATGGGTTCTGAAGGGTTTGGGGGGTCACAGTGGTTTACAGGCGTTTAAAGGGGGGTAAAGAGGTTTAGGGGGATTTAGAGGGGGTTTAGAGGGGTATGGTTAAGTTTAGAGGGATTTAGAGGGGCTTTAGGTGGGCTTTAGGGGGCTTTAAAGCGCGTTTAAAGGGGGTTTAGATGGGTTTTTAGCAATTTAGAGGGGGTTTATTGGGGGTTAGCGGGGTTTAGAGGGGTTTATAAATTTTAAAGGGGTTTATAGTGCTTAGGAGGGGTTTACGGGACTGAAAGGACGTTCAGAGAGGTTTCGAGGAATTTATAACATGGATTTAGAGGGTTTTACTGGCGGTTTGATTTGTTTTCAGCGATTTAGAGGGGTTTAGTGGGGTTTAGGGGGTATTAGAGGGTTTATAGGGGATTCAAATTGTGTTTATATGGGTTTAGAAGGATTTAGATGGGGTATGCGTGTTTAGAGCGGTTTAGAATGGGTTTAGAGGGGTTTGGTGAACTTAAGAGTTCAAACTTCGCCGAGTTTGGAGGGTTCAGAGAGGGTTTTCGGGGGGCTTTAGAGAGGGTATAGATGGGTATTGGCTCCAGGGTGACCAAGGCTGGGAGCTGAACATCCAGGGATATTCAATATTCAGGACGAATAGACAGAGAGGAAAAGGAGGTGGGGTGGCGTTGCTGGTTAGAGAGGATATTAACTCAATAGAAAGGATTGCATTAGCTTGGGGGATGTGGAATCGATATGGGTGGAGCTGCGAAACACTAAGGGGCAGAAAATCGCTAGTGGGTGTTGTGTACAAGCCACCTAACAGTAGTAGTGGAGTTGGGGATGGCATCAAACAGGAAATTAGAAATGCGTGCAACGAAGGTAAAACCGTTATAATGGGTGACTACAATCGACATATAGATTGGGTGAATTAAATTGGCAGGGGTGCTGAGGAAGAGGATTTCCTGGAATGCATGCGGGATAGTTTTCTAAACCAACATGTGGAGGAACCAACGAGAGAGCAGGCTATTCTAGACTGGATATTGAGTAATGAGAAGAGTTAGTTAGCAGCCTTGTTGTACGTGGCCCCTAGGGCAAGAGTGACCATAATCTGGTTGAGTTCTTCATTAGGATGGAGAGCGACATTGTTAATTCAGAAACACGGGTCCTGAACTTCAAGAAAGGTAACTTTGAGGGTATGAGACGTGAATTGGCCTAGATCGACTTGCAATTGATTCTTGAAGGGTTGACGGTGGATATGCAATGGAAGGCATTTAAAGACAGCATGGATGAACTACAACAATTGTTCATCCCAGTATGGCAAAATAATAAATCAGGGAAGGTGGCGCATCCGTGGATAACGAGGGAAATCAGGGATAGTATCAACGAAAATGATGAAGCGTACAAGTTAGCCAGAAAAAGCAGCCTGCCAGAGGATTGGGATAAATTCAGAGACCAACAGAGGAGGACAACGGGCTTAATTAGGAAAGGGAAAATGGAGTATGAAAGAAAATTGGCAAGAAACATAAAAACTGACTGCAAAAATTTTTATAGATATGTGGAGTAGGAGTGAATGGGTCATTTTCGGGACGGCAGGCAGTGACTAGTGGGGTGCCGCAAGGCTCAGTGCTGGGACCCCAGCTATTTACAATATACATTAATGATTTAGACGAGGGAATTAAATGCAACATCTCGAAGTTTGCGGATGACACGAAGCTGGGGGGCAGTGTTAGTTGTGAGGAGGATGCTAGGAGGCTGCAGGATGACTTGGATAGAGTAGGTGAGTGGGCAAATGCATGGCAGATGCAGTATAATGTGGATAAATGTGAGGTTATCCACTTTGGTGGCAAAAACAGGAAGGTAGACTATTATTTGAATGGTGACCGATTAGGAAAAGGGGAGATGCAGCGAGACCTGGGTGTCATGTTACACCAGTCATTGAAAGTAGGCATGCAGGTGCAGCAGGCTGTGAAGAAAGCAAATGGTATGTTGGCATTCATAGCAAAAGCATTTGAGTACAAGAGCAGGGAGGTTCTACTGCAGTTGTACAGGGTCTTGGTGAGGCCACACCTGGAGTATTGCGTACAGTTTTGGTCTCCTAATCTGAGGAAAGACATTCTTGACATTGAGGGAGTACAGAGAAGGTTCACCAGACTGATTCCTGGGATGGCACGACTTCCATTTGAAGAAAGATTGGATAGACTCGGCTTGTACTCGCTGGAATTTAGAAGATTGAGGGGTGATCTCATAGAGACTTACAAAATTCTTAAGGAGTTGGACAGGCTAGAAGCAGGAAGAATGTTCCCGATGTTGGGGAAATCCAGGACAAGGGTCAGAGTTTAAGGATAAGGTGGAAGGCTTTTAGCAACAAGATGAGTAAATGGTTTTTCACACAGAGAGTGGTGAATCTGTGGAATTCTCTGCCACAGAAGGTAATTGAGGCCAGTTAGTTGGCCATATTTAAGAGGGAGTTGGATGTGGCCCTTGTGGCTGAAGGGATCAGGGGGTATGGAGAGAATGCAGGTACAGGATACTGAATTGGATGATCAGCCATGATCATATTGAATGGCGGCGCAGGCTCGAAGGGCCGAATGGCCTGCTCCTGTACCTAATTTCTATGTTTCTATGTTTCTATGTGAAGCGCAAAAGATTAGTTAAAACAAATGTAGTTGACTTGCAGTCAGAAACGGGTGAATTGATCATGGGGAACAAGGACATGGCAGACCTATTGAATAACTACTTCGGTTCTGTCTTCACTAAGGAAGACATACATAATTTGCCGGAAATAGCAGGGGATCGAGGGTCAAATGAGATGGAGGAAATGAGTGAAATCCAGGTTAGCCGGAAAATGGTGTTGGGTAAATTGAATGTAACCCCACTTTTTAAAAAGGGAGGGAGATAGAAAACGGGGAATTACAGACCAGTTAGTCTAACATCGGTAGTGGGGAATCTGCTAGAGTCAATTATTAAAGATGGGATAGCAGCGCATTTGGAAAGTGGTGAAATCATTGGATAAAGTCAGCATGGATTTACGAAGGGTAAATCATGTCTGACGAATCTTGTTGAATTTTTTGAGAATGTAACTAGTAGAATGGATACGGGTGAAGCTGTGGATGTGTTGTATCTGGACTTTCAGAAGGATTTCGACATGGTCCCACACAAGAGATTGGCATACAAACTTAAAGCACACGGTATTGGTGGTTCAATATTGATGTGGATAGAGAACTGGCTGGCAGAGAGGAAGCAAAGAGTAGGAGTGAACGGGTCCTTTTCAGGATGGCAGACAGTGACTAGTGTGGTGCAGTGAGGCTCAGTGCTGTGACCCCAGCTATTTACAATATATATTAATGATTTGGACGAGGGAATTAAATGCAACATCTCGAAGTTTGCGGATGACACGAAGCTGGGGGGCAGCGTTAGCTGTGAGGAGGATGCTAGGGGGCTGCAGGATGACTTGGATAGCCTGGGTGAGTGGGCAAATGCTTGGCAGATGCAGTATAATTTGGATTATTGTGAGGTTATCCACTTTGGTGGCAAAAACAGGAAGGTAGACTAGTATTTGAATGGTGACCGATTAGGAGAAGGGGAGATGCAGCGAGACCTGTGTGCAATAGTACACCAGTCATTAAAAGTAGGCATGCAGGTGCAGCAGGCTGTGAAGAAAGCCTGCTTATGTTGGCATTCATAGCAAAAGGATTTGAGTACAAGTGCAGGGAGGTTCTACTGCAGTTGAACAGGGTCTTTGTGAGGCCACACCTGGAGTATTGCGTACAGTTTTGGTCTCCTAATCTGAGGAAAGACATTCTTGACATTGAGGGAGTACAGAGAAGGTTCACCAGACTGATTCCTGGGATGGCACGACTACCATATGAAGAAAGACTGGATAGACTTGGCTTGTACACGCTGGAATTTAGAAGATTGAGTGGTGATTGCATAGAGACTTACACAATTGTAAAGGGGTAGGACAGGCTAGATGCAGGAAGATTGTTCCCGATATTGGGGAAGTCCAGGACAAGGGGTCACAGTTTAAGGATAAGGGGGAAGTCTTTTAGGACCGATATGAGAAAATCGTTTTTCACACAGAGAGTGGTGAATCTGTGGAATTCTCTGCCACAGAAGGTAGTTGAGGCCGGTTCGTTGTCCATATTTAAGAGGGTGTTGGATGTGGCCCTTGTGGCTGAAGGGATCAGGGGGTATGGACAGAAGGCAGGTACAGGATACTGAGTTGGATGATCAGCCACGATCATATTGAATGGCGGTGCAGGCTCGAAGGGCCGAATGGCCTGCTCCTCATCTAATTTCTATGTGTCTTTGTTTTTATGTATAGAGGGGGTTTAGTGGGGCTTTCAGGCGTTTAGAGGGGGCTTATTGAGGGTCTTGGTGATGTTAGAGTCGGTTAGTGGTGCTTAGAAATGTTTTGAAGGGTCTATAGTGCTTTGGGGGAGTTTTAGGGGGTTAGGGAGTATTAGAGGAGTTTAGAATGGATTTAGAGGGGTTAGAGCGGTTAGATAGGGTGTTTGTGGGTTTGAGCTATTTAGAGGGGTTTTGTTCGGTTTAGAGGTGTTTAGTGGGGCTTAGGTATGAGGGTGTTTGTGGGTTTAGTATGAGGGTGTTTAGCGGCGTTTAGAGTGTTTAGTGTGGGATTAGAGGTTCGTAGGGGGTTAGAAGGGGTTTAGTGGGGTTTAGGGGGGATTAGAGGGGGAGTAGAGGGTTTAAAGGGGGGTTAGCGGGATTTAGAGGCAGATATGAGGGGTTTAGTGGGATTTAGAAGTAGTTCAGTGGGATTAAGAGGGGTTTAGTGGGGTTTATAACGGATCATAGAGGTTTGGATGGTTTTAGAGGGGTTTAGAGCGGTGTGGAGGGGTTTAAATGTTTATATGGGTTTAGAGGGGTTTCGGGAGGTTTAGAAGGGGTTTGAGGGATTTAGAGGGGATATAGTTGAGTTAGAGGGGTTTAGATGGGTTTAGAGGGTTTAGACGGGGTTGGCGGTGTTTAGATGGGCTTATGGGGGTGTACTATGGGTTAGGGGGGATTCAGTGGGGTTTAGAGTGGTTTAGAGGGGAATTAGAGGGTTTACAGTGGGTTCAAAGTGGGTTTAGATGGGTTCAGACGGATTTAGAGGGGGGTTAGACGTGGGTTCAGAGGGGTTTGGTGAACGTTATAGGGGTTTAGAGGTGGTTTGTAGGGTTCAGAGCGGTTTAGGGGGTCTTTAGGGGGGGCTTTAGAGCGGGGTTAGATGGGTATTGAGGGGGTTCAGTGGGGCTTTCTGGAGTTTAGAGGGTGTTTATTGGGTTTAGAAGGTGTTAGAGTGGTATATAGGGGTTTAGAATAGTTTTGAGGGGTTTGTAGTGCTTTGGGGGAGTTTTAGGGGGTTAGAGAGGATTAGAGTCGTTTAGAAAAGATTTTGAGGTGTTTAGAGGGGCTAGATGTGGGTTTGAGTGGGTCTGAGCGATTTAGAGGGGTTTAGTTCGGTTTAAAGGGGTTTAGAGGGGCTTAGACGGGGATGAGCGGTTTAGATGGGTTTCGAGCGGTTTAGAGGGGGATTAGAGGGTTTAGAGGGGGGCTTAGGGGGGGCTTAGATGGGATTTAGCGGAATTTAGAGGGAACTATCAGGGGTTTAGTGGGATTTTGAGGTGGTTTAGTGGGGTTAAGAGGGGGATTAGGAGTGTATAGGTGTTATGCAGGGGTTTTTAGGGGATTAGAGGGGTTCAGACGGAATTTCAGAGGGGGCTCAGAAGGATTTAGTGCTTAGAGGGGTTTCGAGTGTTTTAATGTTGATTTAGGGGAGGTTTAGAGATGATTATATGGGGTTCAGAGGGATTAGATGGGGGTTACGGGTTTAGAGGCGTTTTGAAGTGATTTAAAGGGGGTTTAGTGGGGTTTAGACGGGTTTAGAGGGTTCAAAAGTGTGTTTCGAGGGGGTTTGGAGCGGTTTAGATGGAGTTTAGTGGGGTTTAAGGGGGTTTAGAGGGGATTAATTGGGTGCAGTGGGGTTTAGAGGAGGATTAGAGGGTTTAGAGCGGGTTTATTGGGGTTCAGAAGTGTTAGAGGGTTTTAGTGTTGATTTAGGGGGATTTTGAGGGGTTTATATGGGGTACAGAAGGATAAGATGGGGTTGGGGTTTAGAGGCTTTTGAGGGATTTAGAGGGGGTTTAGTGGGATTAAGAGTGGTTTAGAGGAGTTTGGAGGGTTTAGAGGGTTTCGAGGGATGTATATGGATTTAGAAGGGTTCAGATATGTTTAGAAGGATTTAGAAGGGTTTTGTCGGGGTTGAGAGGGGTTTAGACGGGTTTACAGTGGGGCTAACGGGGGTTTAGAGTGGGTTTGGAGTGGGTTTAGAGGGGTTTCGTGAACTTTAGAGGGTTTACAGGTGGGTTATGCGGGTCAGTGGGATATAGAGGGGCTTTAGGGGGTTGAGAGCGGAATTAGAGGGGTTTAGAGGGGGGTCTGAGGGGGTTTGAAGGGTCTTGGAGACTTTAGAAGGGGCTTAGTGGGGTGTAGAGGGGTATTCAGGGGATTTAGAGGGGGTTTAGAGGAGTTTTCAGGAATTTAGAAAAGGGTTTGAGGGATTTGGAGGAGATTTAGTGGGGTTAGAGGGGTTTAGAGGAGTTTGGAGGGTTTAGAGGGTTTCGAGGGATGTATATGGATTTAGAAGGGTTCAGATATGTTTAGAAGGATTTAGAAGGGTTTTGTCGGGGTTGAGAGGGGTTTAGACGGGTTTACAGTGGGGCTAACGGGGGTTTAGAGTGGGTTTGGAGTGGGTTTAGAGGGGTTTCGTGAACTTTAGAGGGTTTACAGGTGGGTTAAGCGGGTCAGTGGGATATAGAGGGGCTTTAGGGGGGGTTGAGAGCGGAATTAGAGGGGTTTAGAGGGGGGTCTGAGGGGGTTTGAAGGGTCTTGGAGACTTTAGAAGGGGCTTAGTGGGGTGTAGAGGGGTATTCAGGGGATTTAGAGGGGGTTTAGAGGAGTTTTCAGGAATTTAGAAAAGGGTTTGAGGGATTTGGAGGAGATTTAGTGGGGTTAGAGGGGTTTAGAGGGTTTAGAGTTTTTTTTGATGTGTTTGGATGGATTTACAGTGGTTTACAGGGGTTTAAAGGTGTTTTAGAGAGGTTTATGGGATATAGAGGGGGTTTACAGGGTTTTGTGAACTTTAGAGGGGTTTAGAGGGGCTTCAGGGGGGCTTTAGAACGCGTTTAGAGGGGGTTTAGAGGGGTTTTCAGAAATTTAGAGGGGGTTTATTTAGGTATAGAGTGTTTTAGAGTGCTTTAGTGGGATTTAGGAATGTTTAGAGGGGGATATAGAGCTTTGGAGCGTGTTAAGGGGATTAGAGGGCGTCCAGAGAGGTTTCGAGTTTAGAATTGATTTAGAGGGGTTTAGAGGGGTTAGATGGGGATTTGAGTGGTTCTGAGCGATTTGCAAGGGGGTTTAGTTTGGTTTAGAGGGTTTAGAGGTGCTTAGAGGGGGTATGGGGGGGTTTAGCGGGGTTTACAGTATTTAGTGGGGGATGAGGAGTTTAGAGGGGTTTAGAGGGCATGTAGTGGGGTTTAGTGGGGAATTAGATGGTTTACATGGGGGTTCAAAGTGGGTTTAGATGTGTTTAGAAGGATTTAGAAGGGGTTAGATGGTTCACAGCGGTTTAGATTGGGTTTAGAGGGGTTTGGTCAACTTTAGAAGGGTTTAGAGGTGGTTTGGAGGGTTTAGAAATGTTTAGACGGTATTTAGGGGGGCTTTAGAGCGGGTTCAGAGGGCGATTAGTGGGCTGTCAGTTTAGAGGGGTTAGATGGGTGTTTGAGTGGTTTTTAGCGATTTAGAGGGGGTTTAATTCGGTTTAGAGGGGCTTAGAGGGGTTATGAGCGTGTTTAGCGGGGTTTAGAGTGTTTAATGGTGAAGAGCGATTTAGAGGGGTCTAGATGGGGTTGTAGTGAGGTTTAGCGGGATTTAGAGGGGGATATGAGGGGTTTAGTGGTATTTAGAGGTGGTGTAAATGACTTCCAGACTCAGTACATGATTCAAACACATCTTTAATCAGCACTGAAACAAACAGCATGAAGGATGATCAGTTGTTAACACATCCTGGCTGCTCTGACTGTCCGTGCTGGGAAATAGTATTAGTATACGTATTATGGTGGGGTGGAGTTAGAGATGCTATCTGGTATGTGGTTTGTTAACATGTAACATCAATCTACATCCTTCCCCCCAAAGGTTAAGTGTGAAAACCAATTAGAAAAGGAGTCGACTAGAACGAGGTAGTGCTTCCCGCACCATTTGAAAATGTCTGCCGCCAGCGACGTCCACGGCAGAGCTGGTAGAGGTTGTTGCAGAAGGGGCTGTCGCTGCTGATGCGGCGCAAGGCTGTTGCAAGCATGGCAGGAGGCCACACGGTCACGGATACAGCTGGCCATTCCTGGCTAGTAGAACAGACTACGGGCGCGTGCCAGTGTGGCGTTGGCTCCTGGCTGACCGCTGTGTGCCTCTTTGAAGTGTATATCTTGCAGCGATGAGGGTATGACTATCTTGTGACCCTTGACGACAACCCAATCCTGAACTACCATTTCGTCACACACCAGGAAGAAAGGCTGCACCTCTGTGGGCGTGTTGGATTGCCAGCCTGTTTTGATGATGGAAGAGAGGATTTGAAGCGTATTGTCAGTGGCGGTGTGCGCGGCCAAGGTGCGCAGTTGATTGCTGGAGACGAAATCGACACCGAGGACCGTGAAATTTTCCTGTTCATAGGGATGTTGTTCGCTAGATGCCCGAGGTGCACAGGAGAGAGTGTCAGCGACATGCATGTCCTTACCCTTGGTGTAGATAATAGAGAAATCATACCGCTGCAGCTGCATCATCATACGCTGCAAACGAGCTGGCGCGGCGTGGATGGGCTTGTTCAGGATTGTCACCAGTGGTTGGTACTCCGTCTCGACCGTGAAGGTGTTGCCAAAGATGAAGTCGTGGAATTTGGAGCAAGCAAAGACGACGGCCAACAGTTCCTTTTCGATTTGCGCGTAGTGCTGCTCCGTGTCGATCATGGTTCGAGAGGCATACGAGACAGGTAGTAGACTGCCATCGGCAGATGGTTGCAAGCATGCTTCGCCGAGCCCGAATTTCGAAGCATCGCAGGTGATCGTTACCGGACGTTGAGGTCGAACATTAGAGTCGGTGCACTGGTCAGTTTGGACTTTACGACATCGAAAGCAATCTGATGTTGCCGGAACTATGACCATGCTGCGTCCTTTTTCGTCAGCTCCCTTAGTGTGGAGCTTGGTTCGCTGAGGTTCGGTATGAACTTGCCGAGATAGTTTACCATGCCCAGAAAACGCTGCAGTCCTTTCACGTCTGTGGGGGCAGGCATTTCTGTGATGGCAGTAGCCTTCTTCGGATCGGGTTTGAGACCATTCGGAGTGAAGATGTGGCCGAAGTCGGAAACCTCTGAAACCCGGAACTTGCACTTGTCAGGATTGAGCTCGAGGTAGATCTTGCGTGCGCGATCCAAATTGAGCCTGAGATTGTGGTCGTGCTCCGTTGCATCTTTGCCATACACTAGAATATTGTCGGCAATGATGGCACGACGTAGCCCAGCGTTCGCTGATATCCGCATCAAAGACGAGAGGGTCAGGCTTCCGACGGGAAGAAGCCATAATAAAGCAAAATAAAGACTCACACAAGGGTTAAACAAAAAAACCGTTCCACAGGAGTGGATTCAGTCGCTTCTGACACCATGTAGGTAACATCGAAACATAGAAACATAGAAATTAGGTGCAGGAGCAGGTCATTCGGCCGTTCGAGCCTGCACCGCCATTCATTATGGTCATGGCTGATCATCCAACTCAGTATCCTGTATCTGCCTTCTCTCCATACCCCCTGATCCCTTCAGCCACAAGGGCCACATACAACTCCCTCTTACATATGGCCAACGAACTGGCGTCAACTACCTTCTGTGGCAGAGAATTGCACAATTCACCACTCTCTGCGTGAAAAACGATTTTCTCATCTAGGTCCTAAAATACTTCACCTTATCCTTAAACTGTGACCCCTTGTCCTGGACTTCCACAACATCGGGAACAATCTTCCTGCATCTAGCCTGTCCAACCCCTTAAGAATATTGTAAGTCTCTATGAGATCCCCCCTCAATCTTCTAAATTCCAGCGAGTACAAGCTGAGTCTATCCAGTCTTTCTTCATATGGAAGTCCTGCCATCCCAGGAATGAGTCTGGTGAACCTTCTCGGTATTCCCTCTATGGCAAGAATGTCTGTCCTCAGATTAGAAGACCAAAACTGTACGCAATACTCCAGGTGTGGCCTCACCAAGACCCTGCACAACTACAGTAGAACCCCCATGCTCTTGAACTCAAATCCTTTTGCTATGAATGCCAAGATACCATTCGCTTTCTTCATAGCCTGCTGCACCTGCATGCCTACTTTCAATGACTGGTGTACCATGACACCCAGCCCTCGTTGCATCTCACCGTTTCCTAATCGGCCACCATTCAAATAATAGTCTACTTTCCTGTTTTTGCCACCAAAGTGGATACAATCACATTTATCCACATTATACTGCATCTGCAATGCATTTGCCCACTCACCCAGTCTATCCAAGTCATCTTGCAGCCTCCTAGCATCCTCCTCACAGCTGACACTGCCCCCCAGCTTCGTGTCATCCGCAAACCTCGAGCGAACAAACTTCGATGTTGCATTTAATTCCCTCGTCCAAATCATTAATATATATTGTAAATAGCTGGGGTCCCAGCACTGAGCCTTGCGGCACCGCACTAGACACTGCCTGCCATCCTGAAAAGAACCCGTTCACTCCTACTTTATGCTTCCTGTCTGACAGCCAGTTCTCTATCCACATCAATACTGAACCGTCAACACCGTGTGCTTTACGTTTGTATACTAATCTATTGTGTGGGACTTTGTCGAAAGCCTTCTGAAAGTCCAGATATAACACATCCACTGATTCTCCCTTATCCACTCTACTAGTTACATCCTCAAAAAATTCAATAAGATTCGTCAGACATGATTTACCTTTCGTAAATCCATGCTGACTTTGTCTAATGATTTCACCGCTGTCCAAATGCGCTGCTATCCCATCTTTAATAACTGGCTCTAGCAGTTTCCCCACTACCGATGTTAGACTAACTGGTCAGTAATTCCCCGTTTTCTCTCTCCCTCCCTTTTTAAAATGTGGGGTTACATTAGCTACCCTCCAATCCTCAGGATCTAGTCCAGAATCTAAAAAGTTTGAAAAATTATCACTAAGGCATTTCTGGGGCTACTTCCTTAAGCACCCTGGGATGCAGCCTATCTGGCCCTGGGGATTTATCGGCCTTTATCCAATCAATTTACCTAACACCACCTTCCGGCTAACCTGGATTTCACTCAGTTCATCCATCTCATTTGACCCGCGATCCCCTGCTATTTCCGGCAAATTATTTATGTCTTCCCTAGTGAAGACAGAACCAAAGTAGTTATTCAATTGGTCCCCCTTGTTCCCCATGATCACTTCTCCTGTTTCTGACTGCAAGGGACCTACATTTGTTTTAACTAATCTTTTTCGCATCACATATCGATGAAAACGTTTGCAGTCAGTTTTTATGTTCCCTGCCAGTTTTCTTTCAAAATCCATTTCCCTTTCTGAATTAGGGCCTTTGTCCTCCTCTGGTGGGTTCTGAATTTCTCCCATTCCACTGATAGGCTACTTTTTGTGGCTAATTTGTACGCTTCATATTTTGCTTTGATACTATCCCCGTTAACAATTGTTATCCACGGATGCGCTACCTTCCCTGATTTATTATTTTGCCATACTGGGATGAACAATTGTTGTAGTTAATCCATGCAATCTTTAAATGCCTTCCATTGCATATCCACCGTCAACCCTTTAAGAATCAATCGCCAGTCTATCGTGGCCAATTCACGTCTCATACCCTCAACGTTATCTTTCTTTAAGTTCAGGACCCGTGTTTCTGAATTAACAATGTCACTTTCCATACTAATGAAGCACTCAACCATATTATGGTCACTCTTGCCCAAGGGGCCACGTAAAACAAGGCTGCTAACTAACCCATCCTCATTACTCAACACCCAGTCTAGAATAGCCTGCTCGCTCGTTGGTTCCTCTGCATGTTGGTTTAGAAATCTATCCCGCATACATTCCAAGAAATCCTCTTCCTCAGCACCCCTGCCAATTTGATTCACCCAATTTATATGTAGATTGACGTGACCCATTATTAAGGTTTTACCTTCGTTGCACGCATTTCTAATTTCCTGTTTGATGCCATCCCCAACTCCACTACTACTGTTAGGTGGCCTGCACACAACACCCACTAAAGTTTTCCGCCTCTTAGTGTTTCACAGGTCCACCCATATCGATTCCACGCCCTCCAAGCTTATTTCCTCCCTTTCTATTGCGTTAATCTCCTCTCTAACCAGCAACGCTACCCCTCCACCTCTTCCTCTCTGTCCATCCCTCCTAAATATTGAATATCCCTGGATGTTCAGCTCCCAGCCTTGGTCACCCTGGAACCATGTTTCCGTGATCCCAACTTTATCATAATTATTGATAGCTATCTGCACGTTCAACTCATCCACCGTATTACATAAGCTCCTCGCATTGAGACACAAAGCCTTCAGGCTTGTTTTTATAACTCTTTGTCCCTTTTGCAATTATGTTGAAAGGTGGCCCTTTTAGTTTTTTGCCCTGGATTTGCCTGCCTGCCACTTTTCACCTTGCTACCTTTTGCTCCTATCCTCATTTTGCACCCCTCTGTCTCTCTGCTCACACATTTAAGAAACCCTCCACTTAATATTCTCTGTTTATTATGTTTTTCTTCTCCCCCCCTACGAGTTGCGTCTGACTGCTTCTCTTCTCTGCCTCCTGCCTCACAAACGGACTATTTGCTTTCTCGATTTGAGTCCCTCCCCCAACCGTTCTACTTTAAAGTCTCCCGAGTAGCCTTTACAAATTCTCCCGCCAGGATACTGGCCCCCTCGGGTTCAAGTGCAACCCGTCCTTTTTGTACAGGTCATATCTCCCCCAAAAGAGGTCCCAATGATCCATAAACATGAATCTCTGCCGTCTGCACCAGTCATTTAGCCACGCATTTATCCTCCACCTCGCTCCATTCCTACTCTCACTGTCGCGTGGCACAGATATTAATCCTAAAATTGATACCTTTGCGGTCCTTAACACTCCTCCTAACTCCCTAAATTCTCCTTTCAGGAGCTCTTCTCTTTTTTCTACATGTGTCATTGGCACCGATATGTACCACGTCCTCTGGCTCCTCTCCCTCCCATTTCAGGATATCTTGGACACGTTCAGTCACATCCCGGACCCTGACACCAGGGAGGCAAACTACCATCCGGGTCTCCTGACTCCTTCCACAGATTCGCCTATCTGACCCTATCTATAGAGTCCCCTATTACTGCTGCCCTCCTCTTCTGTTCCTTACCCTTATGAGCAACAGGGCCGGTCTCTGTACCGGAGGCCCAGTCGCTGTTGCTACCCCCAGGTAGGCTGTGTCCCCCAACAGTACGCAAACAGGAGTACGTATTGCCAAGGATTACAGCCACCGTGGTACTCTCTAATCCCTGCTTCTGCCCCTTGCCTCTCCGAACCGTGACTCAGTTTTCTGCCTCCTGTGGTTTTGGATTGACCACCTGTCTGTAACCCCTCTCTATGGCTTCCTCACTCTCCCTGACCAGACGGATGTCAGCGAGCTGCTGCTCCATGTACCGAATACGGTCCCTTTGGTGCACCATCTTGACGCACCTGGCGCAGCTATGGACGTCTGGAGAGCTATCTGACTGCATGACCCCCCACATCTGACATCCAGAACAGTACACTGCCCTGGCACTCATCCTCCCCCTTACCATGGATACAATACAATATACAATATACAAAGCAACGATTTTAGCTGAAAGATATCAGCAGGAATCTGACTGCCAATCAGCTTCTCCCTCGAGTCCTCTTCCACCAATCAGCGGCTTCTTCAAGCCCACTTGTTTTGAACTGCGAGCTCGGAATGGAACGTTACGGATTTAGGTTCCTCCCACTGCAACCGCTCATTGGCCTCTGTGAAAACAAGCCCCGCGAAAGAGTTTTTAAACTTACAGGTGTGACGACGCTCCTACCACTGCAACCGCTCCTGGGCCTCTGTGAAAACAAGCCCCGTGAACGAGTTTTTAAACTTACAGTTGTGACGTCACTCCTCCCACTGCAACCGCTAACGAGTTTTTAAACTTACGGGTCGGACGTCGCTCCTCCCACTGCAACCGCTCTTGCGCCTCTGTGAAAAGAAGCTCCGCGAACGAGTTTTTAAACTTACAGGTCGGACGTCGCTCCTCCCACAGCAACCGCTCCTGGGCCACTGTGAAAAAAAACCCCGCGAACAAGTTTTTAAACTTACCGGTCGGACGTCGCTCCTCCCGCTGCAACAGCTCCCGGGCATCTCTGCAACCGCTCCTGGGCCTCCAGACTCAGTACATGATTCAATTGGCTTCCAGACTCAGTACATGATTCAAACACATCTTTAATCAGCACTGAAAGTAACAGCATGAAGGATGATTAGTTGGTAACACATCCTGGCTGCTCTGACTGTCCGTGCTGGGAATTAATATTAGTATACGTATTATGGTGGGGTGGAGTTAGAGATGCTGGCTGGTGCGTGGTTGGTTAACATGCAACATCAATCTACAGTGTGGTTAAGATGGGGTTTAGTGAGGTTTCTAGGGGTTTATAGGGGTTAGGAGGGATTTAGAGCGGTTTAGAGGGGTTTGGAGGGGTTTAAAGGGGTTTATATGGATTTCGAGGGGTTTCGAGTGGTTTTAAAGGATTTAGAGGGGGTCTAGAGGGTCTTAGTGGTTTATAGGGAATTTAGAGGGAATTAGAGGTGTTCAGAGGGGGGTTTAGAGGGGTTCAGAAGGGTTTAGAAAGTGCTTAGATGGCATTAGAGTGTTTTAGAGTTGATTTAGGGGGTTTAGAAGGGTTTACATGGGGTTTGGTGAGCTTTAGAGGGGTTTAGAGGTGGTTTAAATGGGTCATTGGGATATAGAGGGGCTTAAGGGTGGCTTTAGAGCGGGTTTAGAGGGGTTTAGAGGGGGGTTTGAGGGGTTGTGGGGAATTTAGAGGGTGTTTAGAGGGATTTAGAGGTGTTTTCAGGGGGTTTAGAGGGGTTTTAATAAATTTAGAAGGTTTGAGGGATTTGGATGGGATTTAGTGGGGTTACAGGGGTTTAGATGGGTATAGAGGGTTTAGAGGGGTTTAGAGAGGTTTAGTTCGGTTGTGATGTGTTTAGAAGGGTTCAGAAGGGTGTAGGGGGTTTAGGGGGATTTAGAAGGGTTTACAGTGGTTTAGAGGGGTTTAGAGGGGGTTTGATGGGTTTCCATTTGTTTCCATGTGTTTATAGCCGTTTACAGGGAGTTAGACGGTTTAACAGGCGTTTACTGCGGTTTGGAGGTGTTTCGAAGGGTTTGGAGGTGGTTTGAGGCGTGTGGAGGGGTCTAGAGTGTGTTGGAGGGGTTCTGAGGTGTTTGGAGGGGTTATGAAGGGTCTAGAGGTGTTTAGATGGGATTGGAGAGGTTTGGAGGGTTTTGTTGGTGGTTTGGAGTGGTTTGGGCGGGTTTGGTGGGGTTTGAATGGGTTGTAGCGGTTTAGAGGGGTTTGGAGGGGTTTAAGGGTGTTTCAGGCGTTTCGAGGGGGTGGAGAGGTTGAGAGGAGGTGTAGTGGCTTAGACTTTAGAGGGGTTTAGATAGGGTTTACCGGTGTTTGTTGGGGTTTTCCCGGGTTGTAGGCGTCTACCTGTGATTAGTGGGGATTAGAGGGGTTTGGAAGGGGTTGGCGGGGTTTGGAGGGGTTTGGAGGGCTGTAGAGGGTGTGGATGGCTTTAGCAGGCTTTGGAGGTGCTTGGAGGCGTTCGGCGCGGTTTAGATTGGTAGAGGGATTTAGAGGTGTTAGAGTGGTAGAGGGATTTACAGGTGTTTAAAATGGTTTACAGGCGTTTCGATGGGTTTCGAGGCGTTTCGAGGGGATTCTAGTGATCTGGAGGATCTAGAGGCCTTTCGAGGGGATTCGAGGGATTTCGAGGGCTTTCGTGGTGTTTAGAGAGATTTAGAGGGGATTGGAGTGTTTAAAGGGGTGTGGTGGGCTTTCGAGTGGTTTAAAGGGGATTGGGTTTGCTTAGAGTGGTTTCGAGGGGTTTGAAGTGGTTTAGAGGGGTTTAGAGGGGATTGGACTGTTTAGGGGGCTGTGGTGGGGTTTAGCGCGGTTTAGAGGGGTTTGAAGGGGTGTAGAGGTGTTCGGAGGGATTTCGAAGGGTTTGGAGAGGATTTAGAGCGGTTAGAGGACTAGAGAGTTTTAGGGGTTGAGGTGTTCAGAGGAGGTGTAGAGGGGATTGGAGGGGTTTAGAGGGGTTTAGCGATTTTTTGGAGTGGGTTAGAGGGATTTGGAAGGGTTTGTAGGGAGTTTATTTTGGTCTAAGGGAGTATGGAGGAGTTTGGAGGGGTTTAGATGGGTTTAGAGGTGTTTGTAGGTGTTTAGATGGGGTATAGACTGGGTTTACAGGGTTTACAGGGTATTACATATGTTTACATGGGTCTAGAAGGCTTTACAGGGAGTAAGAGGTATACAGTGTTTTAGAGGGGTTCAGAGGGAGTTTCAGGGGTTCACATGTGTTTATATGCATTTACAGGCGTTTACAACTGTTTACAGGCGTTTACCGGGGTTTAGAGGGGTTTACAAAGGTTTGGTGGTGTTGGAATGTGTTTGGAGGGGTCTGTAGTGGGTTGGAGGGGTTATGAGGTGTTTGGAGAGGATATGAGGGGGTTAGAGGGGTTTAGATGGGATTGGAGAGGTTTAGAGGGTTTATTAGGTGGTTTGGAGTGGTTTGGTGGGGTTTGGAGGGGTTTGGAGGGGTTTGAATGGGGTTGCAGGGGTTTACAGGGGTTTGGAGAGGTTCAGCGGGGTTTAGCGAGTTAGAGGGATTTAGAGGGAGCTTAGAGGGGTTTAGAAGAGGTTTACAGGGGTTTAGAGGAGGTGTAGAATGGCTTAGACATTAGATGGGTTTAGCTAGGGTTTACAGGTGTTTAGTGGGGTTTGGAGGGGTTGAAGGGCTGTGGAGGGGTGTGGAGGGATTTAGAGGGGGTTGGAGGTGTTTGGAGGCGTTTAGCGGGGTTTAGCGAGGTAGAGGGATTTAGAGGGAACTTAGAGGGGTTTAAAAGAGGTTTACAGGGGTTTAGAGGGGTATAGAGACGTTTGGAAAGGTGTGGGGGGGTCTAAAGATGGTAAAGAGTGCTTTATGGGGAATTAGTAGGGGTTAGATGGGGTTATAGGGGTTTAGAGGGGGCTAGTATGGCGTTTACATGGGTTTACAGGGTTTTACATGGGTATAAATAGTTTCACAGGGGTTTACATGGGTATAAGGTACAAGGGTTCACAAGAGTCATTTAGTGTTAAATGCACCAATTGGTCAGTCATTCATACAATTTAGAAAAGCAACAGACTCATAAAACACATTTTAACAGTGACCTACACATTCCTCAATGTGATGCAAGGCGAAATAAAGTTCGTTCCTTCACAGGTGTTTAGAAGGAATTACAGCGGTTTAGAAGTGTTTTGAGGTGGGTAGAGGGGTTTACAGGGGTGTTACGTGTTTAGAGGCGTTTACAGGGAGTTTACATGGATTTACGGGGGTTTACAGGGGTTTACAGGGGTTTGGAGGGGTTTAGAGTGTTTTAAAGGGTTTAGAGGTCGTTTAGATGGGCTTAGAGTGGGTTTAGAGGTGTTCAGATGGGTTTAGAGGAGTTTGTTTAGAGATATTTAGAGATGGCTTTCGAGGGGTTTAGAGGTTGTGTAGATGGGTTTAGAGGGGGTTTCGAAGGGTTCCGATTCTTTAACGATGTTTGGAGGGGTTATAAATGGTTAGATGGGTTTAGATGAGTTTAGAGGGAGTTTACAGGTGTTTACATGGGTTTACATGAGTCTGGGAGGGTTTATAGGGGTTTAGAGAGGTATACAGCGGTTTAGCGGGGGTTAGAGTTGTTTGCAGGGTGTTTACAGGGGACTACATGCGTTTACAGGGGTTTAGAGGTGTTCAGAAATGTTTGGAGGGGTTTCCATGAGTTTCGATGGGTCTAGAGGTGTTTCGAGGGCTTTTCAGGGGTATCGATGGGGTTTGAGGGGGTTAGAGGGGTTTCGAGTGGCTTTGATGGATTTCGAGGTGTTTCAAGTTTCAAATCAAAGGGATTTACGGGAGGTATGGAGGGCTTTAACGTGTTTAGAAGAAATTTAGAGATGGTGTGCAGGGCTATACTGTGGTTTACAGGGGTTTAGAGATGATGAAATTTTAGAGGGCCGTAGAGGGATAGAGAGGTTTACAGGGGTTTACAGGGGGTTTAGATTGGTTTACAAGGTTAGGGGATTACAGCCGTTTTTCGGGGATTTAGAGGGGTTTCGAGTGGTTTAGAGGCGTTTCAATGGGTTTCCATCGGCTTTGAAGTATTTTGGGGGGTTTCAAGTGGTCTCGAGGGGTTTGGAGGTCTTTCGTGGGTTTAGAGGGAGTATAAAGAGGGTTTACAGGGTTTACATGGGTTCACAGGGGATAACAGGGGTCTACGTAGGTCTGGAAGGGTTTACATGGATTTAGAGAGGTATACAGTGGTTTAGAGGGGTTTAGAGGGAATTCGAGGGGTTTACAACGGTTTACATGTGTTTATAGCCGTTTACAGGAGTTCAGACGGGTTTAATGACGTTTACCGGTGTTTAGAGGTGTTTAGAAATGTTTGTAGGTGTTTGGAGGGGTTTGGAGGGATCTGGAGTGTGTTGGAGAGGTTATGAGGTGTTTGGAGGGGTTATGCGTGGTTTAGAGAGGTTTAGATGGGATTGGAGTGGTTTGAAGGGGTTTGTTGGTAGTTTGGAGTGGTTTGTAGGGTTTTGGAGGGGTTTGAATGGGCTTGTAGGGATTTATAGGGTTAGAGGGGTTTAGAGGAGGTGCAGAGTGGCTTAGACTTTAGATGGGCTTAGATAGGGTTTAGTGGAATTTGGTGTTTAGTGGGATTTGGCGGGGTTGTATGCGTGTACAGGTGTTCAGGTGGGATTATAGGGGGTTGGAGGGATTTGAAGGGGTCTGGAGGGGTCTGGAGGGCTGTAGATTGGTGTGGAGGGGCTTAGAACGGTTTGGAGGTGATTGGGGGGCTGTAGAGGGGTGTGGAGGGGTTTAGTGGGGTTTTGAGGTGTTTGGAGGCGTTTAGAGGGATTAGAGGGGTGTAGAGATTTAGAGGGAGTTTAGAGGAGTTTAGAGTGGTTTAGAGGCGTTTCGTTGGGGTTCGATGGGTTTCGAAGTGTTTTGAGGGGGTTTCGATTGGTTTCGAGGGGTTTGGAGGCTCCAGGGGTGTAGAGGGGTTTCGAGGGGTTTCGAAGGCTTTCGAGGGGTTTAGAGGGGTTAGTGGGCTTTCGAATGGTTTAAAGGGTATTGGGTGTGTTTCGAGGGGTTTCGAGGGGTTTCAAGTGCTTTAGAGGGGTTTAGAGGGGATTGGTGTGTATAGAGGGGGTTTGAGGAGCTTACAATGGTGTACATGTGTTTATAGGCGTTTTGAGTGGTTTGGAGGGGTTTGAATGCGTTATAGCGGTTTAGAGGGAATTGGAGGAGTCTGGAAGTGTTTAGAGGGGATTAGAGGGCTTTGGAGGGGTTTGGATGGGCTTGGAGGGATTTAGTGGGTTTGGAGGGATTTGGAGAGGTTTTAATGGGTTTGGAGGGATTTAGAGGTTTAGAGATGGTTCGAGGGGTTTCGAGAGGTTTGGACGGGTTTGGAGGGGTGTGAATGTGTTTGGAGGGGTCTAGAGGTGTTTAGAGGGTATTAGATGGCTTTGGAGGGGTGTGGCGGGGTTGGGAGGGATATGGAGGGATTTGGAGTGCTGTACATGGGTCTGGAAGTATTTACAGGCGTTAGGAGGGGTTCACAGTGGTTTAGAGAGGTGTAGAGAGATTTACAGGGGTTTACAGAGGTTTAGACAGGATTGCATGGTTTTAGAGGCGTTTAGAGGGAGTTAGAAGGGTTTACAGGTGTTTACAATGGCGTTGATGCGTTTACAGCGTTTTTAGGGGTTACCGGCGTTTACGGGGGTTTGGAGGGGCTTAGAGCCGTTGACATGAGGATTAGGGGTACACAAAAAGCTGGAGAAACTCAGCGGGTGCAGCAGCATCTAAGGAGCGAAGGAGATAGGCGACGTTTCGGGTCGAGACCCTTCTTCAGGCTGATGTGGGGGTGGGGTGGCGGGAAGAAGAAAGGAAGAAGCGGAGACAGTGGGCGGTGGGAGAGCTGGGAAGGGGAGGGGAAAGAAGGAAAAGCAGGGACTACCTAAAATTGGAGAAGTCAATGATCATACCCAAGCAAAATATGAGGTGCTGCTCCCCCAATTTACGGTGGGCCTCACTCTGGCCATGGAGGAGGCCCAGGACAGAAAGGTCGGATTCGGAATGGGAGGGGGAGTTGAAGTGCTGAGCCACCGGGAGATCAGTTGGTTAATGCAAACCGAGTGGAGGTGTTGGGCGAAGCGATCGCCAAGCCTACGCTTGGGGTCTCACCAATGCAGAGCAGCTGGCACCTAGAGCAGCGGATGCAATAGATTAGGTTGGAGGAGGTGCAGGTGAATCTCTGCCGTACCTGGAAAGACTGCTTGGGTCCTTGGATGCAGTCAAGGGCGGAGATAAAGCGACAAGTGTAGCATTTCCTGCGATTGCAAGGGGAAGTGTCAGAAGCGGGGATAGTTTGGGTGGGAAGGGACGAATTGACCAGGGAGTTACGGAGGGAGCGGTCTCTGCCGAAAGCCGAAAGGGGAGGAGACATGAGGATTAGAATGGTTTAGTGGGGTTTATAGTGGTTTAGATTTGTTTACATTGATTTAGAGTCGTTTCGTGATGTTTCGATGGCTTTCGAGGGGTTTAGAGGTGTTTTGAGGGGGTTCGAGTGGTTTGGAGAGGTTTAGATTACTTTCGAGTGTTTAGAGGTGTTTCGAGGTGTTTCGAGGTTTAGAGGGGGTTTGGATTGGTTTAGATGGGGATTTAGAGGGGATTGGACGGGTTTACAGGGGTTTCGTGGGAATTGTAGTGCTTAGAGTGTGTTTGTTGGGGTTTAGATGCATTAGGAGGGGGGTATTGGGGTTTCGGGGGTTTACAGGGGGTTACAGGGGTTTAGACAGGGTTACATGGTTTTAGAGAGGTTCATAGTAGTTTTCCCCTCTAAAAGGTAGTTTACCCCTCTTACAGGTTGGAGGAGTTCGGGTGGATTTAGTGTTTTTGATGTGGTTGGAGGGGTTTACAGGCGGTTTAGTAGGGTTTGGAGGGGTTTAGAGTGGTTGGAGGGGGTTGACGGGGTTTAGTGCTGTTTGGAAGGATTTGGAGGGGTTTGGAGGGATATGTAACGGTCTAGAGGGTCAGAGGTTTGGAAGGGTACGGGTGGATTTGGAGTGGTTTGGAGGTGTTGGAGGGGTTTAGAGGGGTTTAGAGGAGTTTGGAGGGGTTTCGAGGTATTTGAAGGTGTTTAGAGGGATACATCGTGGTTTAGAGGGATTTACTGGTTTAGAGGTGTTTTGAGGGGTTTCGATTGGGTTCGAGGGATTTCGAGGAATAAGAGGGGTTTAGAGCGGCTTGGAGGGGTTTCGAGGGGTTTCGTGGGGATTGGAGGGTTTAGAGTTTATTTAGAGGGGTTTAGATGGGTTTAAAGAGGGTTTTAGAGAGGGATTAGAGGGGTTAGAGGACTAGCGGTGTTTAGAGGGTGTTTGGATGGGCTTTTGAAGGGGTTTAGAGGAAATTACATGGGTTTAGAGGGGATTCGAGGGGTTTGGAGGGGTTTAGAGGGCTTTCGGCGGGATTGGAGCGTTTAGAGACTGTTTGGTGGGGTTTAGATGTGTTTGGAGGTGTCTGGATGTGTCGAGGGGTTTAGAGAGGTTTTAGAAGGATTAGGGGACTTTAGATGGCTTTAGAGGGGGGTTCCAGTGGTTTGGGGGGATTTAGTTGTCGAGAGGGGGGTTTTGATTGCCTTAGTGGTGTTCAGGGGGTTTAGAAGGAGCATAGACGGTTTTAGGTGGCGTTGGAGGGGGTTTAGAGGGGGGTTTAGATAGGTTTAGAGGCGGTAGAGGAGTATAGAGGGGTTTAGAGGGGCTTAATGGGGTTTATGTGGGCTTTAGAGAGGTTTAGCGGCGTTAGAGGGGTTTAGAATGCGTTTAGGTATGTTTAGAGGAGATTTAGAGTGTTTTTTTAAATGCATGTATAGGGTGTTTAAAGGGGGTTTAGTAGGGTTCAGAGGGGTTTAATGGGGTTTATGTGTGCTTTAGAGAGGTTTAGAGGGCGTTAGAGTGGTTTAGAATGCGGTTAGGTGGGTTTAGAGAAGGTTTAGAGTGTGTTTTTTTAATGCATGTATAGAGGGTTTAGAGGGGGTTTGGTGGGGTTTGTGGGATTTTAGAGGGGTTTTAGAGAGCTTTAGATGTGTTTAGAGTGATGTAGAGAAGGATTTGAGGGGTTTATATGGGTTTACATGAGTTTACAGAGGTTCATATGGGTCCAGATGGGTTTGCAGTGGTTTAGAGTGGTATATAGTGGTTTGGCGGGATTTAGAGGGGTTTAGAAGAGGTTTAGAGGAGTTCGTAGTGGTTTAGATGGGTGTAATGTTGGTTTATATTCGTTTCGAGGTGTGTCGATGTATTTGAGGGGTTTCGAGTGGTTTCGAGGGGTTTCGAGGGGGTTCGAGCGGTTTAGTGGGGTTTGGATGGGGTGAGAGGGGATTGGATGGATTTAGTGGGGGTTCGAGGGTTTGGAGGGATTTTGAGGGGTTTCGAGCGGATTGGAGTGGTTTGGGGGGATTTAGGATTCTAGAGGCGGTTTTGATTGGTTTAGTGGCATTCAGGGGGTTTAGGGTGAGTTTCGAGAGTTTTAGATGGTTTTGGAGGGGGTTGGGAGGGGATTTAGTTAGGGTTAGAGGGGTAGCGGAGTTTAGAGGGGTTTAGAGGGGTTTAATGGGCTTTATGTGGGCTTTAGAGGGGTTTAGGGGGCTTTAGAGCGGTTTAGAATGAGTTTAGGTGGGTTTAGAGGTTGTTTAGAGTGGGTTCATAGTGGTTTTGAGGGGTGTAAATTTGGTTTATATGCGTTTCGAGGTGTATCGCTGTATTTGAGGGGTTTCGACTGGTTTGGAGGGGTTTGGAGGGGGTTCGAGCGATTTAGTGGGGGTTTGGATGGAGTGAGAGGGGATTGGATAGGTTTAGTGGGGATTCGAGTGTTTGTAGGGGTTTAGAAGGGTTTCAAGGGGAATGGAGTGTTTAGAGGGTGTTTGGTGGGTGTTAGGTGGGTCTGTGTGGGTCTTGGGTGTTTAGATGGGATTGCAGGGGGTTTGGATGCGGTTGGAGGTGTTTGGGGTGATTTGGAGGGATTTGGAGGGATTTGGAGAGGTTTGCAGGAGCGGGTGAATTTAGAGTGGTTTGGAGGTGGTTTAGACATGATTACCTGGTTTTAGAGGGGTTTAGGGGGGTTAGGGGGGTTAGAGGGGTTTACAGAGGTTTGCAGTGTTTTAGAGGCGTTCATAGGGTTTTGAGGGGATTAAAGGCGTTTAAGGGGATTTTGAGGCGTTTATAGCTATTTACGGGAAGTCTGAAGGTTTTAGAGGGGTACATCATGGCTTTGAGCGGTTTAGAGTGTTTTCGAGGTGTTATGAGGGTTATCGAGTGGTTTCGAGGGGTACAGAGGGCTTTCGATGGGTTTCAAATAGTTTCGAGGTGTTTAACCATATAACCATATAACCATATAACAATTACAGCACGGAGACAGGCCCTCTCGGCCCTTCCAGTCCGTGCCGACCATTTGTTTTCCCCTAGTCCCATCTACCTGCACTCAGACCATACTCCTCCATTCCCTTCACGTCCATATACCTATCCACTTTACTTTTAAATGTTAAAATCGATCCTGCCTCCACCACCTCTGCTGGAAGCCCATTCCACACAGCCACCACCCTCTGAGTAAAGAAGTTTCCCCTCACGTTACCCCTAAACTTCTGTCCCTTAATTCTCATGTCATGCCCTCTTGTTTGAATCTTCCCTACTCTGTCTATCCCTTAGAGGGTTTTAGAGGGTTTTAGTGCGGCTTGAAGGGGTTTACAGGAGTTTCGAGGGTATTGGAGGGCTTAGAGGGTGTTTGGAGTGGGTTGGAGTTGTTTAGAGATGGTTTAGAGGGTTTAGAGGACTGGAGGGTTTTAGAGGGGGTTTGAATAGTGTTTAGATGGGGTTTAGAAGGGATTGGATAGGTTTAGAGGGGATGCGAGGTGCTTGGAGGGGATTAGATGGGTTTCGAAGGGGTTAGAGTGATCTGGAGGGGTGTTGGATTGGCGGGGGTTGGAGGGGTTTAGAGGCGTTTTGAGGGGTTTGCAGTGGTTTAGACAGTATTACCTGGTTTTAGAGTGGTTTAGAGGGAGTTAGAGGGGTTGACAAGGCCTACAAGAGGTGTTTGGAAATGGTTTAGTGGGGATTCGAGCGGTAAGGAGGAGAATAGAGGGGTTTAGAGGGGGATTGAATGGATTTGGAGACGTTCGGTGGGGTTGGGTGGATTTAGAGTGGTTTGCAGGGGTTGGATGGGGTTTAGAGGGGTTTAGATGGGTTGAGAGCGGTTTGAGATGTTTGTAGGGGATTTAGGGGACTAGAGGGGGTTTATAGTGCTATAAAGAAGTTGATATGGGGTTAGAAGGTGTTTAGAGGGTTTTAGATGGGTGTAGATTAGATGTAGCGAGAGTTCAGAGGGATTTAGCTGCGTTAGAGGGGCTTTACAGTAGTTTTGAGGGGATTGGAGAGGTTTAGAGGTATTTATTGAGGTTTGGAGCGGTTTGGAGGGGTTTTGTGGGAATTAGAGGGGGTTGGATGTGTTTGCAGGGGTTTGGAGGATTTGGATGGATTTATAGGGGGTTGGAGGGATTTAGAGAGGATTGGAGGGGTTGGAGGGATTTAGAGTGATTCGGTGGGGTTCGGAGGGGTTTAGATGGGTTTAGAGGTGATTCGAGGGAATTAGAGGTGTTTGGAATGGTTTAGTGGTGATTCGTGGGCTTCGGAGGGGATTAGAGTGGTTTAGAGGGGATTGGTGGGTCTGGATGGGTTTGGAATGGTTTGGAGTGATTTCGAGGTGTCTGGATGGATTTGGAGAGGTTTTGAGGGTTTTGGTGGATTTATAGTGGTTTGGAGGGGTTTAAAGGGGTTAGAGGACTAGAGGCGTTTAGAATGGTTTTTGAGGAGTTTAGAGGGGGTTTGGAGGAGTTTAGAGTGGGTTTAGAGTGGGTTTAGAGTGGTTTATTGGGGTGATTGCGATTTAAAGGGGTTTGGGGGGCTTTGGGGGGTTAGGAGGGATTCAGAGGGGTTTGGAGGGATTTGGAGAGTTTTGGAGGGGTTGGAGGGATTTACAGTGGTTCGGAGGGGTTAGGGGTGGTTCAGATGGGTTTAGAGGGGTTTCAATTGATTTGGAGATGTTCGGAATATGTTTATCGGGGATTCGAGGGGATGGCAGGGGTTTGGAGCGATTCGGAAAGGTTTGGAGGTGTTTGGAAGGGTTAGGGGGGTTTGGAGCGAACTGGATGGATTTAGAGTGGTCTGTAGGGGGTTTACAATGGTTTGGAGGTGTGTAGAGGTGTTTGGGGGGGGGGGTTGGAAGGGTTTGGAGGGATTTGGAGGGGTTTGGATGGGTTTGGAGTTTAGAGGGGTTTGGAGGGGATAGGAGGTTTTTGAAGGGGGTTGGACGGGGGTTAAAGGGGTTTAGAGGGGTTAGGAGGTGGCTTGGATCGATTTAGAGAGGTTTGGAGGGAATTGGAGAGGTTTGGAGAGGGTTGGAGGGATTTAGAGTCGTTTGGAAGGGTTAGGAGGGGTTTAGATGGTTTAGAGCCGTTTCCAGGGATTTAGAGATGTGTGGAATTGGTTTAGCGGGGATTCGAGGGGTTTGGAGGGTTTAGATGGGTTTGGAGGGGATTCGAGGGTTTATAGGGGATTTGGCAGTGTTTTGAGGTGTTTGGAGGGGTTTAGGGGGTTTTGGAGGGGGTTGGTTGTGTCTGGAGGGGTCTGTATGGGTTTAGATGGGTTTCGAGAGGTTTAGAAGGGCTGGGAGGGATTTGCATGGGTTTGTAGGGTTTGTAGGGGTATAGAGGGGTTTGAAGTGTTTTGAAGGTGTTTAGAGGGGTTTGGAGGAGGTTGGAGGGGCTTATAGGAGGTTGTAGGGGGTTATAGGGGTTAGAGGACTTTAGATGGGGTGTTGAGGGGCTTGGGAGGCTTTGGAGGTGTTTAAATGGGTTTGTAGGTGTTTAGAGGGGTTTGGAGGGGTTTACAGGTGTTTGGAGGGGGTTAAAGGTATTTAATGGGGTTTGGAGGGGGTTGGAGGGGATTAGAGGCGTTTAGAGGTGTTTAGAGGGCGTTTACAGTAGGTTTAGAACTGTTCACTGGGGTTTCGGTGGGTTTGGAAGCGTTTAGAGGTGTTTAGTGGCGATTAGAGAGGTTTGGAGGGGGTCGGAGGCGTTTACATGTGTTTAGTCGGGATTAGAGAGGTTTGAAGGATGTTGGAGGGGATAGGAGTGGTTGTGAGGGCTGTAGAGCGGTGTCGTGGGGTTTACATGGGGTTGGATGTGTTTGGAGTGTTTTAATAGGGGTTCGGAAGGGTTACAGGGATTTAGAGGGAATTTAGAGTGGTTTATGTGGTTTAGACGGGCTGAGAGGGCGTTAGGTGGGTTTAGAGGCGGTTTAGACGAGTTTCGACGGCGTTTAGTAGAGTTTAGAGCGGGGTTTACAGTGTTTTTAATGCTAATCTACGGGGGTTACGTGGGTCCTGAAGGGTCTCCAGGGGTTTATTAGGGAATAGAGGGGTTTATAGGGATTTAGAGGGGATTACAGTGTTTTAGATGGGTGTAGAGGGGTTTGCAGTGGTTTGCAGTGGTTTACTGTAATTTAGAGGCGTTTGCTGTTTAGAGGGGATGACGTGCGTTTTCGGGGGTTTAGAGGGGTTTAGACCTGTTTACAGGGGGGTTAGAGGGGTTCGTAGTGGTTTAATGTGCTTTAGAGTGGTTTAGAGGCGTTTCGATGTGTTTCTATGGGTTTATAGCGGTTTGGAGGTGTGTTGACAGGTTTAGAGTGTTTTAGAGGGGATTAGAGGGCGTTCGAGTGGTTTCGATGGGTTTCGAGGGCTTCCGAGGGCTTTCGAGGTGTTTCGAGGGATTTAGAGTGGTTTCGAGATGTTTAGAGGGGTTTCGAGTGGTTTAGATGGGATTGGATGAGTTCAGAGGGGTTTCGAGGGGTTTGGACGGGTTTAGAGGGGTTTAGAGGGGATTGGAGGGTTTAGAGCGGTTTGGAGCGGTTGAGGTGTTTGGAGGGGGTTTGGAGGGGTCTGGAGGTCTTAATAGCGGATTGGAGTTGGAGGAGTTTGGATGGGTTGTAGGTGTTTGGAGGGGGTTGAAGGGGGTTAGAGGTTTTTGGATGGATTTAGAGTGGTCTGCAGTGGTTTTTAAGCGTTTAGATGGGTCTATAGGATTTTAGATAGGTTTGGAGGGGTTCAGATGGGTTTAGATGGGTTTTGAGGCGTTTACAGGCGTTAAAGAGGGTTTAGAGAGGTTAGACTAAGGGGGTTTGGACGGATTTAGATTGAGTTAGGAGGGGTTTAGATGGGGTTTAGAGGATTGTAAAGGCATTTCCGGGGATTCGTAGTAGTTTCGAGGGGTTTATAGTGGTGTAGAGGTGTTCCGAGGTGTTTCGTTGGGTTTCGAAGGGTTTAGAGGTGTTCTAAGGTGTTTCGAGTGGTTTTGAGGTGTTTATAGGGCTTTCGAGGGGGTTGGATGCCTTTAGAGTTATTTCAAGGTGTTTCGAGGGGTTTAGAGGGATTTCGAGCGGTTTTGAGGGGTTTAGAGTGGTTTCGAATGGTTTAGGAGGGATTTGAGGGGGTTGGATGGGTTTGGAGAGAATTAGGGTGGTTTGGATGTGTTTGATGGTGTTTGGGGGAGTTTAGAGGTGTTTGGAGAGGTGTGGAGGGATTTAAAGTGGTTTAGAGGGGTTTGAAGTGGTTTGGAGGGGTTCTGAGGTGTTTGAACGTGTTTGTTTGGGTTTTCGAGGCATTTGGATGTGTTTAGCCGTGGTTAGTGTGGCTTGGAAGGGTTTAGAGATGTTCAGAGATGATTGGGGTGATTTGAGGGGTCTAGAGGGGAGTTTACATGGGGTTCGAGGGGTTTAGAGGGGGTTTTGAGGTTTTGATGGGCTGGGGGGGGGGGGGTTTAGAGTGGCTTATAGGGGTTTCGAGCGGTTTGGATTTATTTGGAGGCGTTTAGAGGGGTTTGGAAGGGGTTTGAAGGGGTATAGGTGGGTTTAGAGATGGTTTAAACTGGTTAGAGTGATGTTGAGAGGGTTTCAAGGGGTTTAAGGAGATATTTGGGGTTATTTAGGACGTCTATATGGAGGGTGAGAGTGGTTTAGAGGGGGTTAGAGTGGCATAGAGGCAGTTTGGAGGATTTTAGATTGGTTTAGGTGAGATTTAGACGGTGTTTAGAGGGGTTTCGATGGGTTTCGAGGTGCTTGGACTGACTTGGAGGGGTTTGTAGGGATTTGAAGAGGTTTGGAGGGGAGCGGGTGGATTTAGAGTGGTTTGGAAGTGTTTGGAGGGGTTTAGTGTGGTTTCGAGGGAATTGGACGGGTTTGAAAGGGGTTTGGAGGGATTTGCAGAGGGTTTAGATGTGATTACAAGGTTTTGAGGAGCTCATATGCGTTTAAGCGGGTTTCGTGGGGCTTAGAGCTGTTTACATGGGGTTTAAATGGGTATAGAGGGGTACATCGTGGTTTAGAGCGGTTTAACCATATAACCATATAACCATATAACAATTACAGCACGGAGACAGGCCCTCTCGGCCCTTCCAGTCCGTGCCGACCATTTGTTTTCCCCTAGTCCCATCTACCTGCACTCAGACCATACCCCTCCATTCCCTTCACGTCCATATACCTATCCACTTTACTTTCAAATGTTAAAATCGATCCTGCCTCCACCACCTCTGCTGGAAGCTCATTCCACACAGCCACCCTCTGAGTAAAGAAGTTCCCCCTCACGTTACCCCTAAACTTCTGTCCCTTAATTCTCATGTCATGCCCTCTTGTTTGGATCTTCCCTGCCCTCAATGGGAAAAGCTTATCCACGTCAACTCTGTCTATCCCTTTCATCATTTTAAAGACCTCAATCAAGTCCCCCCTTAACCTTCTGCGCTCCAAAGAATAAAGACCTAACTTGTTCAAACTGTCTCTGTTATATGGGTTTAGAGTGGTTTAGGGCCGTTTCGAGGTGTATCGATGGGTTTCGAGGAGTTTAGAGGTGTTTTGAGGGGTTTTGAGTGGTTTGGAGGGGTGTAGAGGCTTATCCTGGGGGTTTCGAGGGGTTTCGATGCGTTTCGAGGGTTTTAGAGGGGTTTACATCGGCTTGGAGGGGTTCAGGGGGAGGTTCAAAAGGATTGGAGGCTTTAGAGGGTGTTTGGTGTGGGATAGAGAGGTTTAGAGAGTGTTTAGAGTGGATTGGATGGGTTTAGAGGGGATTCGATGGGGTTGGACGTGTTTCGTGGGGTTCCGAGGGGACTGGAGGGTTTAGAAGGTGTTTGGTGGTGTTTACATGTGTTTGAGGTGTCTGGATGGGAGGGGTTTCGAGGAGTTTCGAGGGGTTTTGAGGGGTTTAGAGGGATTTCGAGGAGTTTACAGTGGTGTAGAGGGGTTTCGAATGGTATAGAGGGGATTGGATGGGTTTAGAGGGGTTGGGAGCGGTTAAATGGTTTTGGAGGGATTTGCAGAGGGATGGAAGGTTTGGAGAGAATCAGAATGGGTTGGAGGGGGTTTAGAGGAGGTTTGTAGCGGGTTGGAGGAATTTGGAGGGGATTGGAGGTGTTTGTAGTTGTTTTCGAGTAGTTTGGAGGGGTTAGAGGTGTTTAGTAGGGTTTGGAGGGGGTTTCGAGAGGTTTAGAGCAGTTTAGCGTGGTTTAGAGATGTTTGGGGCGATTCAGGGGGCTAGAGGGGGTTTAGAGTACTTTAGAGGGGTTTAGGGGTGTTTAAAGGGGGTTTAGAGGGTTTTAGATGGGTTTAGATGAGATTTAGAGAGGGCTTAAAGTGGTTTAAAGGGGTTAGAGTCGTGAGTAGAGGGGTTTGGGTGGGTTGGGAGGGGTTTAACACTGTTTAGTGGGGGTTGAAGGAGTTTGGAGGGGCTTAGAGGTGGTTCGTAGAAATTATAGGGGTTTGGAGGGGTTTGGGATTGGATGGACTTAGAGAGGTTTGGAGGAATTTATAGAGGTTTGGATGGGGTTGGAGGGATTTAGAGTGGTTTGGAGGTAACAGCGGGGGGGGGGGTTAGATGGGTTTAGAGGGGTTTTGAGGGATTTATAGGTGTTTGGCATTGGTCTAGCAGGGATTCGAGGGGTTTGGAGGGGTTTAGAGGGGTTTATAGTGGATTTGGAGTGTTTAGAGGGTGTGTGGTGGGGTTTTGAGGGGTCTGGATGGGTCTGGAGGTGTTTGGAGGGGATTAGAGTGGTTTGGATGGGTTTGGGGGAGTCTGGAGGGATTTGGAGGGGTTTGGAGGGATTTGGAGAGGTTTGGAGGGGTTCGGGTGGATTTAGAGTGTCGTGGAGGTGGTTAGATGAGTTTTGAGGGGTTTAGTGAGGGTCTAGCGGTGTTAGCGGACTTCAGAAGTGTTTAGACGGGGTTTGGAGGGGTTTAGATGGGGTTCTGAGGGAATTGGATGGGTTTCGAGGGGTTTCGAAGTATTTCGAGAGGTTTAGAGGGGTGTCGAGGGGATTGTAGTGTTTAGATGGTATTAGGTAGGGTGCAGATGTATTTGGAAGGGTCTGGACAATCTTTATGTGTTTTTAATGGGAATTAGATAGTTTGGTTGGGTTTGGAGAGGCTTGGAGGGGTCCGGGTGGATTCATAGTGGTTTGGAGGTGGAGGGGTTTAGAGGGGTTTGGGGGGGGGGGGGGTTGGAGTGATTTAGAGAAGGGTTAGAGAGGTTAGAGGACTTTCGAGGTGTTCAGAGGCGGTTTGCAGTGGTTTTCGGTATTTAGCAGGTCTGGGGGGGGGGGGGGGCGGTTAGATTGCTTTAGTGGTGTTCAGGTGGGTTTAAAAGGTGTTTAGAGGGTTTTAGATGGGGTTATAGGGGGGTTTAGAGGGCTTTTCGAGGGCTTTAGAGGGGGTAGATGACTTTAGATGGCTTTAGAGGGAGTTTAGATAGGTTTGTATGGCGTTTAGAGAGTGCGTTAGATGGGTTTGGAAGGCGTTTAGGTGGGTTTAAATGAGGTTTAGAGGGTCTTAGAGGGGGTTTAGAGTGTTTTTATAAATGCGTGTATATGGGGCTTATAGGGTGTTTAGTGGGATTTAGGGGGGTTTTAGAGGGGTTTAGATGTGTTTGCGGGAGGTGTTTAGATGGTGATCAAGGGACAACTTTTCACTAAACATCTCCAAGACCAAGGAGCTGATTATCGACGTCAGCTCGTCACAGAATGGGGAATACGCCCCAATTTCCATCTACGGGAACAGTGTGAATAGTGTGAAGAGTGTCCAGCTTTCAGTTTCTGGGCACTCACATCGCAGAGGACCTCACATGGTCCACCAACACCGCTGCGCTGCTCAAAAAGGCAATGCAACGATTGTTCTTCCTAAGACTGGTCTAAACGGACTGGTCTGCCCCAACAGCTGCTGACGACCTCCTACCGCTGCACGAGAGCACACTAACGTATGGCATCTCTGTGTGGTATCTCAGCTGCACGGAGGTGGAGAGGAGAGCTCTTCAGCGCGTCGTCCACAGAGCGCAAAAATATTATTGGGACACCGCTACCAGCCTTGGGGGATATCTACGACACACGGTGACTCAGGAAGGCCGTCAGCATCCATAAAGACTCCTCTCACCCTTGTAATGGACTGTTCGAACTACTCCCTTCCGGCAGACGTTACAAGGCCTTCTACGCCCGCACCTCCAGGCTCAGGAGCAGCTTCATTCCCAAAGATATAGCGGCTCTGAACTGACCCTGCTGAGTGCCCCCCACCCCCATGGACTGTCTCCCTCGGATGGTCACGTCCCACAGACACATTTGCACTTTAGTCTTGTCTGCTTGTTTTGTCTGCTTTACTGGTCTAATGTTATTTTGAAAACCTTGTTCTCGGGGTATCAAAACCTAAAATGTATTAGTTGTTTAAGTTATGACATCGGATGGAAGTTGCAAACCAAATCTCGTTGCACTTATGTGTAATGACATTACAATATATTATTATTATTTAGACGGATTTAGAGATGGTTTACAAGGGTTTAGATGGGTTTACATGGGTTTATAGAGATTTGCATGGGGTCTGGATGGGTTTACAGGGGTATACAGTGGTGTATCGGGATTTGGAGGGGTTTAGAAAAGGTTTAGAGGGGTTTGTAGTGGTTTAGAGGGGGATGGAGGCGGTTTCGATGGGTTTCGAGCTGTTTTGTGGCGTGCTGAATGGTTTCGAGGGGGTTTAGAGTGTTTTCGACGGGTCTCGGTGGGTTTAGAGGGGGTCTGGATGGGATTAGATGGGATTGGATGGGTTTAGAAGGGGTTACAGGATTTGGAGTGATGTGGAGGTGTTTCGAGGGGATCGGAGTGTTTCGAGGGTGTTTGTTGGGGTCTGGGTGTGTATGGGGGTGTTTGGAGGGGACTAGAAGTGTTTGGATGGGTTTGTAGTTGTTGGGAGTGATTTGCAGAGGTTTGGAGAAATTTTGAGACGTTTGGAGGGGTACGGGTGGATTTGGAGTGGTTTGGAGGCGGCTGGAGGGGTTTAGAGGGGTTTTCAATTCAATCTTTAATTGTCATTGTGCACTCTACAATACAGAGACAACGAAATGCAGTTGGTATCTCCGAAGGGCTAACTTACGAATAAACAACTAATTGCGCAGTAGTATGAGTATATATATCTATATATATATATATATATATATATATATATATATATATATATATATATATATATATATATATATATATAGTTGTATCCGTGCAATTTGCTGGTGATTGGATAGTCCTGGGGGAGGAGGGGAGGGGTGGAGACAGGCAGTCATTGAGGTGCAGCGTAGAGAAGTGTGACCGCCGCAGGGAAGAAGCTGTTCTTGAGCCTGCTGGTCCGGCAGCGGAGGGACCTGTAGCGTCTCCCGGATGGGGAGGAGGGTAAACAGTCTATGATTGGGATGTGAGCTGTCCATGACGATGCTGTGCGCCCTGCCCAGGCAACGTTTAAAATGGACAGATTCGATGGAGGGGAGTGAGGAGCCTGTGATGCGTTGGGCGATCTTCACCACCCTCTGTAGAGCTTTCCGGTCGGCAACAGAGCAGTTACCATACCATACTGTGCTGCAGTTGGTAAGGATGCTCTCGATGCTGCAGCGGTAGAAGTTCACCAGAATCTGGGGAGATAGGTGGACCTTCTTATGTCCCCACGGGAAGAAGAGACGCTGGTGAGCCTTCTTGATCAGCGAGGATGTGTTGTGGGTCCATGAGAGGTCAGCGGAGATGTTGACCCCCAGGAACCTGAAGCTGTAGACACGTTCCACCTCCGTCCCGTTGATATGGATGGGGTTGTGCGTGCAGCCTCTCGATCTCCTGAAATCAACAATGAGCTCCTCGGTCTTCTTGGAGTTGAGAGCCAGGTGAATGTCGGCACACCATGCTGTTAGGAGCTGAACCTCCTCCCTGTAGGCCGACTCATCGTTGTCGCTGATGAGGCCAATCACCGTCGTGTCATCTGCATACTTGATGATGGTGTTGGTACCATGTACAGGTATGCAGTCGTAGATGAAGAGGGAGTAGAGGACGGGGCTCACCACGCAGCCCTGGGGTATCCCAGTTTTCAGGGTGAGCGTAGAAGAGGAGTGGTTATCCAACCTGTGGTCTGTTGGTTAGAAAGTCCAATAACCAATTGGAGAGGGATATGTTGATGCCCAGGTCATCGAGTTTGGCGATCAATTTCCAGGGAATAATGATAACCATATACCCTTATAACAATTACAGCGTGGAAACAGGCCGTCTCGGCCCTTCCAGTCCGTGCCGACCATTTGTTTTCCCTTAGTCCCATCTACCTGCACTCAGACCATACCCCTCCATTCCCTTCCCATATACCTATCCACTTTACTTTTAAAATGTTGAATGCTGAGCTGTAGTCGATGAAAAGCATTCTCACATAAGTGTTTCTGTTGTCGAGGTTGGAGAGGGCGGGGTGTAGTGCCGTTGTGATGGCATCCTCCGTGCTCCTGTTCTTGCGGTATGCAAACTGATAGAGGTCCAGTGGGAGGTAGGCAGCATTTGAGGTGTGCCATGACCAGCCTATCAAACCACTTGGCGATAATAGGGGTGAGGGCAACTGGGCGGAAGTCGTTGAGGCTCGCCGCAGTGGACTGTTGTGGCACTGGCACGATGGAGGTAGTTTTCAGGCACGTGGGGCCAAGTGCCTGGGCAAGTGACAGGTTAAAGATGTCAGTGCAGACGTCTGTCAGCTGTGCAGCACAGGTCCTGAGGACGCGCCCGGGGATGCCGCCAGGGCCGGCAGCCTTACGTACATTGATACTACTCAGTGCCACGTGCACGTCGTAGGGGTTGAGTGTGAGGGGCTGGGCGTCATCGGGGAGCACAGCCTTGATGGCCAACTCTTGGTTGTCCCTTTCAAAGCGGCCATAAAAGTGATTGAGTTCCTCGAGGAAGGATGCGTCGATGGAAGTGGGGGTGGAGTTGGTGGCTCTATAGTCAGTGATGGCCTGGATGCCATGCCACATGCGTCCGGGGTCGGAGTTGCTGTCGGGGTGCTCCTCGATCCGCAGCTTGTATCTGTGTTTGGCGTTCTTGATGCCCCTCTTCAGATTGGCCCTCAATGAACTATAGGCACGGGCATCGCCTGACCCGAAAGCCGACTCCAGTGCTTTCAGCAGTCGCTGGACCTCGCTGTTCATCCATGGCTTCTGATTCGGGTGTGTGGTGATTTGTTTGAGAGTGATGACACTGTTGACGGAGGAATTCATGAAGTCCAGAACGGAGGAAGGATAGGCGCCAATGTCAGTGTGGGAGTCATGGGTAGCCTGAGCGGCAAACGCATCCCAGTCAGTGTTACTAAAACGCTGCTGGAGTGTGGAGTCCGCTTCATCTGACAAACCTTGACTGTCCTCACAGTGGGTTTGACGCGTCCGATGAGTGGGGAGTACATCGGGAGCAGGAACAATGATAAGTGATCAGACTGCCCAAGGCGGGGGAGCGGGATGGTTTTGTACACTTCAGCCATGTTGGTGTAGACTTTGTCCAGTGTCTTGTCCTCTCTAGTGGCGAAGGAGGCATGTTGGGTGGAATTTGGGGAGTACAGTCTTCAGATTGGTGTGATTGAAGTTACCCGCAACAATGAAGGCTGCATCTGGATTGAGGGTCAGTTGTTTGCTAATGGCAACATGCAGTTCTTTGATTGCAAGCTTGGCATTAGCACCAGGAGGGATACAAGCTGCAGTCACAACAGTGGAGGTAAACTCTCTGGGTAGATAGAACGGTCTGCATTTAACCAAGAGGAACTCAAGGTTGGCTGAGCAGTGACTCTCAATGATGATGGTGGTGTCTGTGCGCCATGCTTTGTTTACATACATGCACAGACCCCTACCTCTGGTCTTACCGGAGTCAGATGTTCTGTCCGCTCTAAGTATGTGTCGTCCCGCTAGCTCAATGGCGCTGGCGGGAACATCAGAGTTCAGCCAGGTTTCGGTGACGATCAGGATGCTGCAATCCTTGATCCAGTTGTCGGAGGCAATCAGAAGACGGAGGTCATCCATCTTGTTTTCCAGGGAACGGACGTTGGCAAGAAAAAGGCTAGGGATCGATGGCCTGTGTGCGGCACGCTCCCACCTTGCTTTCAACCCACCTTGAGTTCCACGGCGATGTTTTCGGGACCTTCGCCATCTGTGTGCACCTCCGGACGCCCGGGCGGACTTGGTGCGGTCCTCAGAGGGAGTTAGGAGGGGTTTAGAGGAGTGTCGGTGCGTTTAGAGGTGTAGAGGGGGTTCGAGCGATTTCGAGGGGGTTTGGAGGGGTCTAGAGGGGGGTCTAGATGGGATCTAGAGGGGTCTAGAGTTGTTTAGGGGGGGTTAGAAGGGGTTTAGAGGGTCGTTTAGGGGTTTGTTTGGCTTTAAAGAGGTTTAGACCAGTTTAGAGGGGTTTAGAGTGGTTTAGAGTGGGTTGAGGGAGGTAAAGGGCGTTTAGAGGGATTTAGACGGGTTTAGAAAGGTTTTTGAGGGATTCCGAGGATGTTAGAGCGGGTTTAGAGCGGCTTTGAGGGATTTGGAGGGATTTAGTGGGGTTTACAGTGGTTTAGATAGGGTGTAGAGTTGTTTAGATGAGTTTTCGTACAGAGGGGTTCAGAGGGGTTTAGATGGGTGTACATGGGGTTTACCGAAATTGAGGCGGTCTGGTTTGAAGGGAGTTTTGAGCGGTTTTCATGAGTTTAAAGCGGTTTAGACGGGTTGAGAAGGGAGAGGGAGTTTAGAGGGGATTTAGTGGGGGGTGTACTGGGGCTGAGGGGTATAGAGTCGCTTAGAGATGTTTGGAGGGGTTTAGAGGAGGTTTAGAGAGTTTTAGAGGGGTTTGAAGGGGTTTAGGGCGGATTAGGGGTTTAGAGGGGTATAGGGGGTGTAGAGCGGTGATACAGGGGTTTACAGGGGTATAGAGGGGGTTTGGAGGGGTTTAGAGGGGTTTATGTGGGTTTAGAGGAGGTGTAGAGGAGTTCAGATTCGGTTTTGAGGGGTATACATTAATTTGCAGGGGCTTGGAGGTGTTTAGAAACGTTTAGCGGGGTTTAGAGTGGTTTAGAGGGGGTTGAAGGGGACTCGAGGACGTTTAGAGGGATTTAGAGGTGTTTAGACGGGTTAGACGGTTTAAGATAGGGTGTAGTTTAGAGGAGTTTACGTATAGTGTGGTTTAGGAGGGTTTAGGGTTTTAATGGGGTTTGCTGAAATGTAGGCGGTTGAGAGGGGTTTAGAGGGATTTAGACGGGGTTTAAAAGGGTTTAGACGGGTTTCGAATGGGATTAGCGGGGTTGATAGTAGTTTAGAGGGGGTCATAGTTGGTTTAGAGATTTTAGAGGGGTTTAGAGGGGGCTTAGATGTGTTTAAATAGGTTTAGAGGGGTTGAGCGAGGGCATAGATTATTTAGGGTTAGAGAGCGGTTTAAATAGGTTTAGAAGCGTTTATATGGTTTCAGACGTGTTTAGAATGGTTTAGAGCGGTTTAGAGTGGTTGAGAGGGGTTTACAAGGGATTAATATGCATTACAGGGGTTTCGATGGGGTTTAGAGCAGTTTAGACAGATGCAAAGGGGTTTAGAGGGCTTTAGAAGGGATTAGATTAGTTTACAGGCGTTTGGGGTGGTTTAGAGGGAGTTAAAGGCAGTTCAGTGTAGTCTAGAGACATTTAGAGGGGTTTGCAGGGGGGTTGGATGGGTTTAAATGGGTTTACAGAGGGTTTTGTGGTGTTAGAAGGGGGTTCGATTGGTTTAAAGGGGTTTACAGGGTTTTGGAGGCGGTTTAGAGTGGTTTAGTGTAATGTGGAGGTGTTCGAGGTATTTATAAATGTTAGAGAGGTTCAGAGAGGTTAAGAAGGGGGGTTCGAGGGTTTTTTGGGGATTTAGAGGGGGGTTTAGTGGGGTTTGTAGGGGTTTGAAGAGAGTTTCGAGGGGTCTAGGGGGAGTTAAGAGTGCTTCAGTAGGCTTAACAAGCTTTAAAGTGGGTTTACAGGGATTTAGAGGGAGATTTAGAGGGGTCTAAAGCCGTTTAGAGGGGTTTGGAAGGTTTTATAGGGGGTTAGAATGCGTGTAGAGTGGTTTAGAGGGGGGTTTGATGGGTTTACATGGGGTTTAGACGGGGATAGAAAGGGTTTGGTGAGGTTGATAGTAGTTTAGAGGGGGTCATGGGTGGTTTAGAGGGGTTTAGATGGGGTTTAGAGAGGATTGGAGGGGTTGCGCGGGAGTATACATAATTTAGAAGGGGTTTCGAACGGTTTAAATAGGGATAGAGGCGTTTAGTGGGGATTAGACGGGTTTAGATGGGTTTAGAGGGGGTGTAGTAGGGTTTAGAGAGGTTTAGAGGGGTTTAGATGTAGCTTAGATTTGTTTAGAGGGGTTTAGAGGGTTTTAGAGATGTTTGGATTGGTTTAGAGAGGTTTAGATGGGTTTAGAGGTGTTTACGTGGCTTTGGACGAGGTGTAGAGGGGTTTAGATCGGTTTACAGCGAGTTTAGAGGGGTCTAGAATGGGTCTCGAAGGGAACTAGAGGGGTCCAGAGGTGTTTCGAGAGGTTTAGAGGAGTTCAAAGGGGTTTGCAGGTGAGGGTTTTGGACGGGGTTGGAGGGGTTTAAAGGGGTTGACAGGGGTTTATAGAGGTTTTGGGGGTTTACAGGCGGTTTAGAGAGGCTAAGAGTAATTTGGAGGGGTTGGAGGTGTTTATAAATGTTTAGAACGGATTAGAGTGCAGTAGATGGCGTTTCGAGGGGTTTCGAGGGATCTGGGTGGGGTTTAGTGTGGTTTAGAGGGGTGTAGAGAGAGTTTAGAGGGGTTTAGAGAGGTTTTAGATGGCATTAGTAGGCATAAAAGGGTTTAGAGGGATTTAGAGGGAGATGTAGAGGGATGTAGAGGGATTTAGAGGGATTTAGAGTGAGAGGGGGTTATAGGTGGTTCAGAGCGGGTTAGACGGGGTTTAGAGGGGTTTAGACGGGTTTAGGGATGTTTAGATGGGTTGAGCGGGAGTACACATGATTTAGAAGGGGTTTACCGCCGTTTAAATCAGTTTATAGTCGTTTAGAGGGTTTCAGATTGGTTTAGATGTGTTTGGATAGGTTTAGAGGGGTTTAGAGGTAGCTAAGATGGGTTTTGAGGGTTTAGAGGTGTTGAGAAGGGTTTAGATGGGTTTAGAGGGGTTTAGAGGGTTTTGCAGGCGTTGAGTGGGGTTTACAGGATTTTACAGGTGTTTAGAGTGATTTAGATGGGATTAGAAGTGTTTACTTAGGCTTTGAGGCGGTTTCGATGGGTTTAGATTGTGTTAGACAGGGTATACGGGGGGTTTAGATGCGTTTCGAGCGGTTTAGGGGGATTATAGGGGCTTAAAATGGGGTTAGACCTGGTTTATAGAGGTTTAGAGGGATCTAGAGGCGTTTATTTCAATTCGATTCAATTCAATCAATTCGATATTTTATTGTCATTGTTCAGTGTGCAATACAGACACAACGAAATGCAGTTAGTATCTCCGAAACGAACTTACGAATAAACAAATCATACATATACATATACAGTTGATTGGATAGTCCGGTGTGGGGGGGTGGAGTCAGGCAGTCATTGAGGTGCAGCGTTGAGGAGTGTGACAGCCGCAGGAAACAAGCTGTTCTTGAGCCTGCTGGTCCGGCAGCGGAGGGGCCTGTAGCGTCTCCCGGATGGGAGGAGGGTAAACAGTCTATGTTTGGTGTGTGAGCTGTCGCTGGCGATGCTGCGCGCCCTGCGCAGGCATCGTTTGCTACAGACAGACTCAATGTAGGGGAGTGAGGAGCCTGTGATGTGTTGGGCGTTCTTCACCACCCTCTGCAGAGCTTTACAATAGGCGACAGAGCAGTTACCATACCATACTGTAATGCAGTTGGTAAGGTTGCTCTCGATGGTGCAGCGGTAGAAGTTCACCAGAAGCGGGGAGACAGGTGGACCTTCTTAAGTCTCCTCAGGAAGAAGAGATGTTGGTGAGCCTTCTTGATCAGCCAGGATGTGTTGTGGGTCCAGGAGAGGTCATCGGAGGTGTTTACAGGCGTTTATTAGGGTATGGGGGTGTAGAGGGGGGTTACAGGGCTTTAGATGGATTTAGAATTGGGTAAGAGGGGTTTAGACAGGGTTTAGAGAGGTTTGCATGTGTATAGAGGGGTTCAGACGGGTTTAGGTGAGTTTAGAGGAGGTGTAGAGGGGGATGATGCGGTTTAGATGGTGTTTAGAGGGGTCTAGACGGCGTCTAGAGGGGACCTAGAGGTGTCTATAGGTGTTTAATAGGATTAGAGGCGTTTAGAGCGGTTTTGAGTGGTTTAGAGAGGTTTAGAGGGGTTTAGAGGGGATTAGAGTGGATTAGAGGGGTTTACAGAGGATGTAGAGCGGCTTAGAGGTGGTTAGATGGGTTTAGAGGGGCTTAGACGTGGTTATAAGGGGTGTAGAGGGGTTTTAGAGGGGTTTACAGGCGTTTAGAGGGGTATAGGTGGTGTGTAGAGGGGTGTTACAGGGAGTTTAAACCGTTTCTAGAGGGGTTTAGATGTGTTTAGAAGTGATATTGAGGGGTTTTGAGGGGTTTAGACAGGGTTTAGATTGGTTTACAGGAGGCATATAGTGATTTGCAGGTATAAAGAAGGGGTTTGAATGGCTTCGGAGGGGTTAGGGGTTTAATGGCCTTTACAGGGAGGATATAGGGGATTGGAGAGGCTTCGAGGCGGTTTATAGGGGTTTAGAGAGGCTTAGAGACGGTTTAGAGGGGTTTGGAGATAATTTGGAGGGGTCTGGATGTGTTTAGAAATGTTTAGATTGCTTTAGAGGGGGTTGGAGGGTATTAGAGGGCGTTTAGTGTGATCTAGATGGGGTTTAGAAGGGGTTAGAGGGGTTCTGGTTGCTTAGAGGGGGTTTAGAGTGGTTTTGAGAGGCTTTAGAGAAGGTTTAGAGAGGGTTTAGAGAGGTTTAGATGGTGGCTTAGAGGTCTTTAGGAGGTTTTAAAGGGGTCAGAGGGCATGCAGATTGGTTTTAAAGGGGTCAGAGAGCGTGCAGATTGGTTTATATGGGGTTTAGAGGGGATTTAGAGGGGGCTGTACTGGGGCTGAGGGGTTTAGAGTCGCTTAGAGAGGTTTGGAGGGGTTTTGAGGAGATTTAGAGAGTTTTAGGGGGTTTGAAGGGGTTTAGGGCGGATTAGGGGTTTAGAGGGGTATAGGGGGTGTAGAGCGGGGATACAGGGGTTTACAGGGGTATGGAGGGGGTTTGGAGGGGTTTAGAGGGGTTTATGTGCGTTTATAGGAGGTGTAGAGGAGTTCAGAGGCGGTTTTGAGGGGTTTACAGTAATTTGCAGGGGCTTGGAGGTGTTTAGAAACGTTTAGCGGGGTTTAGAGTGGTTTAGAGGGGGTTGAAGGGGACTCGAGGACGTTTAGAGGGATTTAGAGGTGTTTAGACGGGTTTAGAGGGTATAGGATAGGGTGTAGTTTAGAGGAGTTTACGTATAGTGTGGTTTAGGGGGGTTTAGATGGGTTTTAATGGGGTTTACTGAAATGTAGGCGTTTGAGAGTGGGTTGGAGGGATTTAGAGGGGGTTTAAAGGGGTTTAGACGGGTTTGGAATGGGGTTAGCGGGGTTGATAGTAGTTTAGAGGGGGTCATAGTTGGTTTAGAGGTTTTAGAGGGGTTTAGAGGGGGCTTAGAGGTGTTTAAATACGTTTAGAGGGGTTGAGCGAGGGCATAGATTATTTAGGGGATTAGAGCGGTTTAAATAGGCTTAGAAGCGTTTAGATGGGTTCAGACGGGTTTAGAATGGTTTAGAGCGGTTTAGAGTGGTTGAGAGGGGTTTACAAGGGTTTACTGTGCATTGCTGGGCTTTCGATGGCGTTTAGAGCGGTTTAGACCGGTGCAAAGGGGGTTTAGAGGGCTTTAGACGGGATTATATTAGTTTACAGGCGTTTGGAGAGGTTTAGAGGGAGTTAAAGGCAGTTCAGTGTAGTCTAGAGAACTTTAGAGGGGTTCGGAGGGGTTTGGAGCGGTTTAGAGGGGGTAGGAGGGGTTTAGAGGTGTTTGGATGGTTTTGAATGGGACTAAATGGGTTTACAGGGGTTGGGAGGAGTTTAGAGCAGTTTAGAAGCGGTTTCGAAGGATTTAGAGGGGATTCGAGGGGGTTAGAGGGGGTTTAGATGGATTTAATTTAGAGGGGTTTAATGGGATTTCGATCGGTTTACAGGGATTTGTAGGGTGTTTAGAGGGAGAGGGTGTTTAGAGGTGTTTAGAGGGGCTTAGAGTGGTTTGGAGGTGGTTTAGTGGGATTTTGATGGGTTTAGGGGTTTAGACGGGGTTAGAAGGGTTTAGAGGGGATGTAGAGGGGTTTAGATGGTTTTAGAGTCGTTTCGATAGGTCTAGAGGTGGTTAGAAGAAGGGGTTTACATGGTGGGTTGCAGGGGTTTAGATGGGATTAATAGTAGTTAATAGTAGTTTAGAGGGGGTAATAGGTGGTGTAGATGGGTTTAGATGGGGTTTAGAGAGGATTGGAGGGGTTGCGCGGGGGTTTCTATATAAATCATATAAATCTAATATATGATTTAGAAGGGGTTTCGAACGGTTTAAATAGAGACAGAGGCGTTTAGTGGGGATTAGACGGGTTTAGATGGGTTTACAGGGGGTGTAGTGGGGTTTAGAGAGGTTTAGAGGGGTTTAGATGTAGCTTAGATTTGTTTAGAGCGGTTTAGAGGGATTTGGAGATGTTTGGATTGGTTTGGAGAGGTTTAGATGGGTTTAGAGGTGTTTACGTGGCTTTGGACGAGGTGTAGAGGGGTTTTGATCGGTTTACAGCGAGTTTAGAGGGGTCTAGAAGGGGCCTAGAAGGGAACTAGTGGGGTCCAGATGTGTTTCGAGAGGTTTAGAGGAGTTCAAAGGGGTTTGCAGGTGTTTAGAGGGTTTTGGACGGGGTTGGAGGGGGTTTAAAGGGGTTGACAGGGGTTTATAGAGGTTTTGGGGGTTTAGAGGCGGTTTAGAGAGGCTAAGAGTAATTTGGAGGGGTTGGAGGTGTTTATAAATGTATAGAACGGTTTAGAGTGCATTAGATGGCGTTTCGAGGGGTTTCGAGGGATCTAGATGGGGTTTAGTGTGGATTAGAGGGGTGTAGAAAGAGTTTAGAGGGGGTTAGAGAGGTTTTAGATGGCTTTAGTAGGCATAAAAGGGTTTAGATGGATTTAGAGGGGTATGTAGAGTGATTTAGAGGGATTTATAGGGAGAGGGGTTATAGGTGGTTCAGAGCGGGTTAGGCGGGGTTTAGAGGGGTTTAGAGGGGTGTAGGAATGTTTAGATGGGTTGAGCGTGGGTACACATGATTTAGAAGGGGTTTACCGCGGTTTAAATAGGTTGATTGTCGTTTAGAGGGGTTTAGATTGGTTTAGATGTGTTTGGATAAGTTTAGATGGGTTTAAAGGTAGCGTAGATGGGTTTGGAGGGTTTAGAGAGGTTGAGAAGTGTTTAGATGGGTTTAGAGGGGTTTAGAGGGGTTTGCAGGCGTTGAGTGGGGTTTACAGGGTTTTACAGGTGTTTAGAGTGATTTAGAGGGGATTAGAAGGGTTTACAGGCTTTAAGGCGGTTTAGATGGGTTTAGAGTGTGTTAGACAGGGTGTTAGAGTGTGTTAGATGCGTTTCGAGCGGTTTAGGGGGATTATAGGGGTTTAAAATTGCTTTAAAGATATATACAGGCTTTAGAGATATATACAGTTGATTGGATAGTCCGGGGGGGGGGGGTGGAGTCAGGCAGTCATTGAGGTGCAGCGTTGAGGAGTGTGACAGCCGCAGGAAACAAGCTGTTCTTGAGCCTGCTGGTCCGGCAGCGGAGGGACCTGTAGCGTCTCCCGGATGGGAGGAGGGTAAACACTCTATGTTTGGTGTGTGAGCTGTCCCTGGCGATGCTGTGCGCCCTGCGCAGGCATCGTTTGCTATGGACAGACACAATGGCGGGGAGTGAGGAGCCTGTGATGCGTTGGGCGTTCTTCACCACCCTCTGCAGAGCTTCCCGGTAGGCGACAGAGCAGTTACCATACCATACTGTAATGCAGTTGGTAAGGTTGCTCTCGATGGTGCAGCGGTAGAAGTTCACCAGAAGCGGGGAGACAGGTGGACCTTCTTAAGTCTCCTCAGGAAGAAGAGATTTTGGTGAGCCTTCTTGATCAGCCAGGATGTGTTGTGGGTCCAGGAGAGGTCATCGGAAATGTTTACAGGCGTTTGTTAGGGTATGGAGGTGTAGAGAGGGGTTACAGGGGTATAGAGGGATTTAGAAGTGGGTAAGAGGAGTTTAGATAGGGTTTAGAGAGGTTTCCATGTGTATAGAGTGGTTAAGACGGGTTTAGGTGAGTTTAGAGGAGGTGTAGAGGGGGATAATGCGGTTTAGATGGTGTTTAGAGCGGTCTGGACGGGGCTAGAGGGGATCTAGAGGTGTCTATAGGGGTTTAATAGGATTAGAGGAGTTTAGAGCGGTTTTGAGTGGTTTAGAGAGGTTTAGAGGGGTTTAAAGGGGATTAGAGTGGATTAGAGGGGTTTACAGAGGGTGTAGAGCGCCTTAGAGGTGGCTAGATGGGTTTAGAGGGGCTTAGACGGGGTTACAGGGTGTTTAGAGGGGTTTTAGAGGGGTTTACAGGCGTTTAGAGGGGTATATGTGGTGTGTAGAGGGGTGTTACAGGGTGTTTAAACGGGGTCTAGAGGGGTTTAGATGTGTTTAGAAGTGGATTTGAGGGGTTTTGAGGGGTTTAGACAGGGTTTAGATCGGTTTACAGGAGGCATATAGTGGTTTGCAGGGGTAAAGATGATGTTTGGATGGGGTTAGGGGTTTAATGGCCTTTACAGAGCGGTTATAGGGGGTTGGAGAGCCTTCGAGGCGGTTCACAGGGGTTTGGAGATGCTTAGAGGCGATTTAGAGGGGTTTGGATGTAATCTGGCGGGGTTCGGATGTGTTTAGAAATGTTTAGAATGCTTTAGAATGCTTTAGAGGAGATTGGAGGGTATTAGAGGGCGTTTAGAGTGATCTAGATGGGGTTTAAAGGGGGTTAGAGGGGTTCTTATGGGTTAGAGGGGGTTTATAGGGGTTTTGAGAGGCTTTAGAGAAGGTTTAGAGAGGGTTTAGAGAGGTTTAGAGGGTGGCTTAGAGATCTTTAGGAGGATTTAAAGGGGTCAGATGGCGTGCATATTGGTTTACATGGGGTTTAGTGGGGTTTAGTGGGTTTAGAGTTGTTCAGAGAAGTTTAGGCTTAGAGGGTTTATAGGGGTTTAGACGGGATTACGTGGGGTTTACAGCAATGTATGTGGTCTACAGGGAGTTAGAGGGATTTAAAGGGGGTTTATAGGCATTTAGACGGGTTTGGAATGGGTTTAGCGGGGTTGATAGTAGTTTAGAGTAAGTAAGTAAGTAAGTAACTATTGGTCAAGTATTCACATACAAGGAATGTGCCTTGTTGCTCCGCCCAGAAGTAACAACATGGCACAAAGGGGGTTATAGGTGGTTTAGAGGGGTTATATGTCGTGTAGAGGGGTTGAAAGTGGGTTGAGACAGGGTTTATAGGGGGTTTAGAGGGGTTTTAGAGGCGGCTCTATGCGTTTAGAGGGGTATTGGGGGTGTAGATGGGGGTTACAGGGGTTTAAACGGAGTTTAGTGGGGTTTAGAGCGGGTTAGAGGGATTTAGACATGGTTCAGAGGGGTTCACATGAGGTTTACAGGGGGTTTACTTGGGTATAGAGTGCGTTTGGATGGGGTTTAAAGGGGTTTACAGGGGGTTATAGAGGTTTAGAGGGGTTTAGAGGCGGTTTAGATGTGTTTAGAAATGTTTAGAGTTTACAAGTGTTTACAGGGCTGAAGAGTGTTAGAACAGTTTACAGTTTGCAGGGGTTTACAGGGTTTTAAAGTGGCTTAGATGGGTTTAGAAAGGGGCTAGAGTGGTTTAGAAGGGTTCGGAGGGGCGTATATGGGTTTGCTTGCGTTTAGAGTGGTTTAGAGTGGTATACAGGCGTTCAGAGGGGTATAGACAAAATTAAAGGTGTTTACAGGGGATTAGAGAGGTTTAGCGGTGTTTAGCGGAGTTTAGAGGGGTTTAGAGGGGGTTGACTGGGTTTAGATGCGTTTAGAGTGGTTTAGAGTGGATTAGAGGGGGTTTATAGGGGTTTAAAATAATTTAGGTTGGTTTACAGGGGCTTTAGAGTGTTTAAAGGGGGTGGTTAGAGGGGTGTAGAGGGGCTTAGAGGGTTTAGAGTGATTCGGAGAGATGTAGATGGGGTTAAAACGTTTAGAGCGATTTAGAGAGGTTTACAGGGGTTTACAGGAGTTTAAAGGGGGTTTAGAGGGGTTTACATTGGGTTTACATTGGGCTTAGGGGGTTTGGAGGGGTTAGTGGGGGTGTGGAGGTTTTGAGTGATTTAGAGCTGGGTTAGTGGGGTTTTTATGGATGTAGAGGTTTGGCGAGGGTTTAGAGGGGTTTGCAAGGGTTTGCAAGGGGTTTAGAGGGGTTTAAAGGGGATTTAAAGGGGGGTTTATGGGGGGTTTCGAGGGATTTAGGGAGGGTATAGTGGAGTTTAAATGGGTTTAGGGGGGTTTCGAGCGTGTTTAGAGTTGGTTTAGAGTGTCTAAATGAGGTTCGGTGTAGTTTAGAGTTATTTAGATGCGGTATAGAGGGATCGAGGGTGTGTAGGCGTTTAGAGGGGATAGAGGGTGTGCAGCGGGGGATTTCTAGGGGATTAGACCCGGTTTAAATGGGTTTAGATGGGCGTACATTGGTATAGAAAGGGTTTCGAGGGGGTTAGATGCGTTAAGGTGGGTTTAGATGGGTTTGGAGCGGCTTAGAGCGGTTTGGATCGGTTTAGACGGGGTGTAGAGGGGTCTAGAGGGCAGGTTAGAGAGGGGTCTAGAGTGTCTAGAGGGGTCTAGAGTTGTTCAGAGGTATTTAGAGTGGTTAGATCGGTTTATCTGGGGTTTAGATGGGTTTTGCTGACTAGAGGGGGTTAGTTGCGTTTCGAGCGGCTTAGAGGGGTTTAGAGGCAGTTCAGAGTGGTTTACATGTGTGCAGAGAGGTTTAGATGTGTTTTGTGGGATTTAGCGGGAATTTAGAGGGGGTAAGAGGGGTTGTGAGGAATTAGATGCGTTTAGAAGGGTTTCGATGGGTCTAGAGGGGTTCACATGCGTTTATATGGGTTTAAAGGAGGATGAGAGGCGTTTAGAGTGGTTTATAGACGGTTGGAAATGTTTAGAGAGCGGTAGAGTTCTTGAGCGGGGTTTACAAGGGATTACATGAGTTTTAAGTGTGTTTAGATAAGTTTAGAGGTGGTTTAGAGTTTAGACGGGATTTAGAAGGGTTTAGATTGGGCTTAGAGAGGGGATTCGAGGTGGTTGGACGGGGTTTAGTGGGTTTTGATGGGTTTAGAGGGGTTTAGAGGGGATTCGAGGGATTTAGACGGCTTTGGGAGTTAGAGGGCTTCTGAAGGAATTAAAGGGGATTAGAGGGCGTTTAGAGGGTTTTAGAGGCGGGATGAGAGGGGTTTTAGGGAAAGAGTGTTTAGAGGGGTTTAGAGGGATTTTGTGGGTTTAGTGGGGTTAAGAGGGGTTTAGTGGGGTTTAGAGGGATTTCCAGAGTGTATAGGGGTTCAAATAGGTTTAGACGGGTTTAGAGGGGTTTAGAGGGGTTACAGGTTTACAGGGGTTTGAAAGGGGGTTTAGAGGGGTTTAGAGGGTTTAGAGTGGTTTAGAGGGGCACAGAGCGTTAGGGCTGTTTACATGGAGTTTGCAGGTATTTAGAGAGAATTTACACTGGTTTGAAGGTGGTTTAGATGGGGTTTAGAGTGGTTTAGAGGGGTTTAAAATTGGTTTAGAGGGGGTTTGGAGAGGTTTATCCGGGGTTATATGTGATTTAGAGGGGTTTAGAGGGGGTTAGAATGGTTTATAGGGGGGTTTAGATGTGTTTAGATGGGTTTAGAGGGGGTTAGGGGTGGTTAAGCGGGGTCTTAGAAGGGATTAGTAGGTTTAGAGCGTTTAAGGGAAATGTTTAGAGGGGTTTAGACGGATTTAGAGTAGAATTTGTGGGGTGAAGAGGTGTTATAGGGGTTTCGAGGGTATTTAGAGGGGTTTTGAGAGATGCAGAGTGGCTTTAGTATGGTTAATAGGGGTTATATGGGTTTAGAGGGATTAGAGGGGTTTAGTGATTTAGAGGGGTTTAAAGGATTAGAAATGTTTACATGTAGTTGGTTTACAGGGATTTAGAGGTGTTTAGAGGGGTTTAGAGGGATTTAGAAGGGGTTTAGCGGGGTTAAGAGGGTTTTATAATAGGTTTAGATAGGCTCATAGGCGTTTAGAGGGGATATAGGTGGTTTAGGTGGGTTTAGGGGGCGTTTGGGATGGGTTTAAAGTGGGTTAGAGGGGTTTAGAAAGGTTTAGAAGGGGTTAGAGTGATTTCGAAAGGTTTAGAGGGGTTTTGAGTAGTTTCGAAGGGTTTAGAAGGGTTTAGATGGGTTTGCAGACATTTAGAGGGGTTTGGACGGGATTAGAGGGGGTTTACATGGGGGCTTGAGAGATTTAGCGGTGTTTAGAGGAGTCTAGAGGGGTTTAGAGGGTGACACAGGGTTTAGAGGCGTTTAGAGGGGTTTGCGGGGGATTACATGGGGTTGAGAGGGGCTTAGGAGATGCAGTGAGGGTATGGGGGTTGCAGTGGGGGTATAGAGGGGGCTTGGATACGCTTAGTGTGGTTTATGTGGGTTAGAGAGGGTTTAGATAGGTTTAGAGGGGTTCAGAGGGGTTTACAGAGGTTAACAGTGGGTTACAGTGTTTTAAAAGAGGCTTAGTGGGGTTTAGAGGGATTTAGAGGGGTTTTAGAGGGGTTTAGTGGGTTAGACGGGTTTAGATGGGTTTATATGTTTTTAGAGGGGTTTGGAGGTGTTGAGGGGGGGTTAGAGGGGTTTAGAGTGGTATACGGTGGTATACAGGAGTTTAAATGGAGTATAGAGGGGTTTAAATGGGGTTTAGAGAGGGTTTGAAGAATTCAGATGGGGTTTAAATGTGTTTGGAGGTGTATAGAGGGATTTAGACGTGGTTCAGATGGGTTTCGATTTGTATGAAGGGTTTTAGAGAGGCTTTACTGGGGTTTGGAGGGGTTTAGGTGAGGTTGGGATTTAGAACGGTTTTAAGGGATTCAGATGGGGTTTAATGGGGGTTAGAGTGATTTAGAGCGGGTTTGGAGGAGTTTAACGTGGTTTAATGGGGTTTAGCAGGGATATTGGTATGGCCTAGAGAATATTCAGAGGGGACCAGAGCGGTTGAGTGGGTTTTAGAGGTGTTTAGATGGGGTTAGATGGTGTTTAGAGGGGTTTAGATGGCTTAGAGTTGTTTGGAAGTCGTTTAGATGGGTTTAGAGGGGGCTCGGAGTGGTTTAGAGGGGATTCTGGGGCGTTTAGAGCGGTTGAGATGGTGTTAGTGTTGTTCAGAAGCGGCTTAGAGGGGTTCAGTGGGGTTTAGAAGGGTTTATGTGAGTTAGATGTGGTTTAGATGGGTTTAGATGTGTTTAGAGGGATTTAGTGGCGGTTTAGAGGGTTTTTAATGGGTTTATGGGCGGTTAGAGACGCTTTAGAATGGTTGTGGGGAATTCAGGGGGTGCTTAGTATTGTTTAGAGGGATTTGGAGCGGGTTTAGAGTGGTTTTATGGTCTATGGGGTTTTAGAGGGGATTTAGAAGGGGTTTAGAGCGGTTTAAAGGGTATTTAGAGGGGATTAGATGGGTTTAGAAGGTGTTAGGGTGTTTAGAGGGGTTTTGATGGGTTTAGAGGGTTTTAGAGGGCTTTAGAAGGATTTCTAGTTATTTCGATGGGGTGTGGAGGGACTACATGGGTTTAGAAGGGTTTTAGAGGCGTTTTGAGGGATTTAGAGTGGGCTTAAGAGGGTGTTATGGGGAGGTTGGGTTTTAAAGCGTTTTTGAGGGATTCAGATGAATTTAATGGGGTTTAGATGGATGTAGAGCGGGGTTAGAGGGATTTAGAGGGGTTTATAGGATTTTAGAAGGGTTTAGATGGGTTTAGAGGGTGTTTAGAGTGGTCTATAGGGTTTTATATTTATTTAGAGGTGGCTTGGAGGGGTGTATAAGTGTATAGGCGTGCTGCGAGTGGTTGAGAGGGGTTTAGAAGGGTTTGCAGTGGTTTTCAGGGGTTCAGAGGGGGTTTACAGGGGTTGAGAGGGATTTATACGACGTTTATAGGGGTTTAGATGTGATTAGAGTTGATTAAGGGGGGTTTAGAGGGATTAGATGGGGTTAGAAGACTAGAGGGGGTTTGGCGCAGTTTAGAGGGTGATGAGAGGGGTTTAGAGGGGGTTGAGAGGGGTTTAGAAGTGTTTTACAGGGGGTTTAGAGGGGGTTGAGAGGGGTTTAGAAGTGTTTTACAGGGGGTTTAGATGGGTTTAGAGGGGTTTAGAGGGATATACGATTTACAGGGGACTAAAGAGGGTTTAGAGGTGGGTTTAGACGAGTTTAGAGCGCATTAATATGGGTTTAGTGCGGGTTAGAGGGGTTATAGGGGTTTTTAGAAATTTAGAGGGTGTTTCGTGGGGTTTAGACGGGTTTAGAGGGGTTCAGAGGGGCCCAGAGGCGTATTGAGAGAGGTAGAGGGCGTTCAGAGAGGTTTCGATGGGTTTAGAAGTAGTTTAGAAGGGTTTAGTGGGAGTTAGGGGGTGCTTAGCGGAGTTTTGGTTGGAATAGGGGATTTAGAGAGAGGTTAGAGGGGTCTAGAAGGGGTTTAGAGAAGTTTAGAGAGGTGTAGAGGGGTCTGGGTGATTCAGAGGGGTTGTAGAGGGGCTTTGAGTGGTTTAGAGGGTTTGAGCGAGGACCTAGAGGGGTTTAGATGCGTTTAGAGGTGTTTACAGTGGTTCAAAGAGGGCTAGAGGAGTTTATGTTTCGAGGGGTTTAGAATGGGTTTGAGGGGTTTACATGGGGTTTACATAAATATAGAGGGGGTTTAGTAGGGTTTAGATGGATGTATATGGGTTTTCGAGGGGATTAGAATGGATTTAGAATGGGTTTGGAGGGTTAGAATGGATTTAGAGGGGTTTATAGCAGTTAGGGGGGCTATAGGTGGTTTAGTTGTTTAGAGGGCTTTAGAGGGGGTTTAGAGGGGTCTAGAGCGGTTGAGGGGGGGTTACAAGGGGTTTAGAGTCGGTTAAGTGGGGATTAGGTGCGTTTCGTTGGTTTATAGGTGGTTTAGAAGGGGTTTAGAAGTGGTTTGTCGTGGATTAGTGGGGGCTACATGGGTATAGAGGGGTTTAGCGGGGTGTAGAGGGGATTAGAGGGGGTTAGATGACTGTCGAGAGGTTAATAGGGAGGATAGATGAGGTTAGGGGGTATTTAGAGGGGTTTAGTGTCCTTTAGAGTGGTCTAGAGGGGGATTAGAGGGATTTCGAGGGATGTTAGATGAGTTTAGATTGCTTAGAGGGATTTAGATGACATTTAGAGGGGTATAGAGGGGTTTAGAGGTGGTTTAGTGGGGTTTATAAGGGTATAGAGTGGGTTTATGGGGGTTTAGAGGGATTGAGGGGTTTGTGGTTGAGCGGACTAGAGGGGTTTAGATGTGGTGTAAGGCGGTTTAGAGCGGTTTCGAGGGGGTTTCGAGGGGTTTCGATGATTTTAGAGGGATTTGCACGGCGTTACAGTTGTTTACAGTGGTTTTCTGAGGTTTATAGGGGGTTTAGAGGGGTTTATAGGCGTTTAGATGGGTTTTGAGGTTGCTTGGGGGGGTTTAGAGAGGTTTGCAGTGGGTTTAGAGGGTTTAGACGGGGGTGCGAGGGGTTTAGAGGGATTTAGAAACATAGAAACATAAAAAATAGGTGCAGGAGTAGGCCATTCGGCCTTTCGAGTCTGCACCGCCATTCAATATGATTATGGCTGATCATCCTGCTCATTATTATATACCTGCCTGCTCTCACATCTAACTCCCTCTTAAATACAGACAACTGGCCTCAACTACTTTCTGTGGCAGAGAATTCCACATATTCACCACTCTCATCCCGGTCCTAATGACTTACCCCTTACCGTTAAACTGTGACCCCGTGTTCTGGACTTCCCCATCATGGGGAACAATTTTCATGCATATACCTGTCCAACCCCTTAAGAATTTTGTAAGTTTCTATAAGATCACCCATCAATCTTCTAAATTCTAGCGAGTACAAGCCGAGTCTCTCCAGGTTTTCTTCATATGAAAGTCCTGACATCCCAGGAATCAGTCTGGTGAACCGTATGTATACTCCCTCTGCGGCAAGAATGTATTTCCTCACATTAGGAGAGCAAAACTGTACACAATACTCCAGGTGCAATCTCACCAAGGCCCTGTAAAACTGAAGTAGAACCTCCCTGCTCCTTTAGTCAAATCATTTTGCTATGAATGCTAATATATCATTCGCTTTCATCACTGCCTACTTTCAATAACTGGTGTACCTTGACACCCAGGTCTCGTTGCATCTCCCCTTTTCCTAATCGGCCACCATTCAGATAATAGTCAGCATTCCTGCTCTTACCACCAAAGTGGATAACCTCACATGTATCCACATTATACTGCATCTGCCATGCATTTGCCTAATCACCCAACCTATTCAAGTCACCTTGCAGCTTCCTAGCATCCTCCTCACAGCTAACACTGCCTCCCCCCCCCCCCCCCCCCCCCCAGCTTCGCAAACTTGTCTGCGCAAACTTGGAGATGTTGCATTCAATACCCTCGTCCAAATCATTAATATATATTGTAAATAGCCTGGGTCCGAGCACTGAGACATGCGGTACCCCACTAGTCACTGCCTGCCATTCTCAAAAGGACACGTTTACTCCTACCCTTTGCTTCCTGCCTGCCAGCCAGTTCCCTATCCACGTCAATACTGAACGCCCAATACCGTGTGCTTTAAGTTTGCATACTAATCGCCCATGTGGGGCCTTGTCGAAAGCCTTCTGAAAGTCCAGATATAACACATAACACTGGTTATTCCTTATCCACTACTACTTACATCCTCGAAAAAGTCTATAAAATTCGTCAGACATGATTTAACTTTCATAAATCCATGCTGACCTTGTTCAATGATTTCACAACTTTGCAAATGTGCTGTTATCCCATCTTTAATAACTGACTCTAGCATTTCCCCACTACAGATGTTAGACTAACTAGACGGTAATTTCTCTCTCCCTCCTTTTTATAAAGTGGGCTTACATGATAGATGATTACAGGGTTTTAGAGGGGTTTAGAGGCAGTTACAGGGGGTTACAGAGGGTTTGCAGGGGGTTTACAGGGGGATTAGAGAGGTTTAGAAATGTTTACAGGGGGTTGAGAGGGGTTTAGAAGGATTCATAGTGGTTTAGACGGGTTGAGATTGCTTTAGAGGCGTTTCGAGGTGTTCAATTGGATTCGAGTGTTTTAGAGGTGTTTTAAGGGGATTTCGAGTGGTTTCGAGGCTATAGAATGGTTTAGATAGGTCTCGTGGGGTTTACGGCGTCTAGAAAGGTTAAGGGTTTCCTGGAGGGGTTTAGAGGGGTTTTAGAGGAGTTTGGGTTTGGAGGAGGTATAGAGGGGCTTAGACCGATTTACGTGGTTTGCAATAGGTTTAGAAGGGGTTTCAATGGATTTAGAGAGGCTTCGATGGGTTTAGGCGTGGCTTACATTGTTTTAGATGCGTTTATAAGTGATTTAGAAAGCGTTTAGAGGGAGTTAGAATGTTTTACAGGGGTTTACATGGGTTTACCTGGGCCTAGAAGGGATTACAGGGTTTTAGAGCAGTATACAGTGGTTTAGAGGGGCTTAGAGGGGTTTACAGGGGTGTGATTACAGGGGTTTAGATGTAATTATAGCTTTTAGATGTGGTTAGAGGGAGTTTACAGGGGTTTACAGTGGTTTACAATTGTTTAGAGGCGTGCACATGGTTCAGGTGGGATTACAGGCGTTTAGGGAGGTTTTGAGGGGTTTAGAGCTGTTTACAAGTGGTTGAGATGGGTTCATAGTGGTTTAGAGGGGTTTCGAGTGGTTTAGAGGCGTTTCGAGGTGTTTCGGTGGGTTAGGATGGGTTTAGAGTGTTATTAAAGGGATTTGTTGGGTTTAGAGGGGTTTCGAGTGGTTTAGAGGCGTTTCGAGGTGTTTCAGTGGGCTTCGATGGGTTTAGAGTGTTATTAAAGGGATGTGTTGGGTTTAGAGGGGTTTCGAGAGGGTTGGAGGGGTTTACAGGGGTTTAGACGGAATTGGAGGGTTTAGGGGTTTTTGGTGGGGGATAGAAATGTTGGACGGGTTTGGATGGGTCTGGAGGTGTTTCGATGGGATTAGAGGGGGTTGGATGACTTTAGAGGGGTTTAGAGGGTGTTTAGAGGGCTTTGGAAGGGTTTTGAGGGGTTTTAGACAGGGCCCATGGGGTGTACATGGGGGTTTAGAGGGGGAAACAGTGGTTAAGAGCGGTTTTAAGGAATTTAAATGGGTTTACTGGGGTTTGGAGAGAATTACAGGGTTTTAGAGGTGTTTAGAGGGAGTTAGAAGGGGTTTACAGGGGGTTTACAGTTGCTTAGAGGCGTTTACAAGATTCAGAGGGGATTACAGGCGTTTATGGGGGTTTCGATGGGCTTGCAGCTTTTTACAGGGGATTCAGAGGGGTTTAGAGGGGTTTATAGTGGTTTAGAGGGGTTTTGAGTGATTTATAGGTGTTTTGAGGGGTTTCGAGTGGTTAAGAGTGGTTTAGAGGCCTTTCGAGGGGTTTCGAGGGGTTTCGAGGGGTTTCGAGGGTTTTAAAGGTGTTTCGATTGGTCTAGAGGGGATTGGATGGGTTTCGAGGTGTTTCGGTCACTTTGGAGGGAGTTGGAGGGTTTTGCGGGGTCTGTTGGGGTTTAGAGATGATTGGAGGGGTTTGGAGGGGCCTGGATGTGTTCAGAGGGGATTACAGGGGGATGGAGTGGGTTGTAGGTGTTTGGGGGGATGTAGAGGGATTCGGTGGGATATGGTTTGGAGGGGTTTGGAGGGATTTAGAGTGGTTTGGAGGGTGGTTGGACGGGTTTAAAGGAATTTAGAGGGATTAGGATGGTTTGGAGGGGTTTGAAGTGATTTAGAGGGCTTTGGAGGGGTTTTGAGTGAGGTGTTTGGAGTGGTTTAAAAGGGGTTAGATTAGTTTAGATGTGTTTGGGCGGTTTTGGAGTGTTTTAGATGCGTTTATAGGGGGTTCAGAAGGGGTTTAGAAGGGTTTGGAGGGTTTAGATGGGCTTTAGTGGGGGTTTACAGGTGTTTACTGGGCGTTTAGAGGCGTTTACATGGTTTAGAGGGGATTGCAGGCGTTTAGGGGGGTTTAGAGCTGTTTACAGGGGATTTAGATGGGTTTCGATGGGGTACATAGTGGTTTAGAGGGCTTTCGAGTAGTTAGAGGCCTTTCGATGTGTTTCAAAGGGTTTTTAGAGGGGCTTACAGGGGTTTGGATGGATTTAGAGTGGTTTGGAGGGATTTGGAGAGGTTTAGAGGGGTTTTGATAGGTTTGTAGGGGTTTGTAGAGGTTTAGCGGGGTTTAGTGGTGTTTAGAGTGTGTTTAGTGCTTTAGAGGTCTCCAGAGGGGGGTTTGGATGGGGTTCAGAGTGCGTAGATTGGTCTAGGTGGGGTTTAGTGGGGTGAGGAATCCTGAGGGACTTGTTTGGCTTTAGAGTGGTTTAGAGGGCGTTTAGGTGGGTTTTGACTATGTATAGAGGGGTTTAGATAGTTTTAGGGGGAGTTTAGAGTGTTTTTGATGCGTTTATAGGGGGCTTGGTGTTTGGAGGGGATTAGAGGGGGGGAGTTGTTGGGGCATTAGAGGGGTTTAGATTAGTTTATATGGCTTTAAAAGGGGCTTTAGAGGGTTTAGAGAGGTTTGGAGATGTGTGGGAATTTAGGGGGTCCAGAGGGGGTTTAGAGTAGAGTGATTTAGAGGGGGTTTAGAGGGATTTAGCTGGGTTTAGGTGGGGTTTAGAGGGGTATATAGAGGTTTGGATGGGTTTGGAGGGGGTCGGAGGTGTTTAGAGGTGATTAGTTGGGTTTGGAGGGGTTTAGACGGATTTAGAATGGTTAAGAGGGGTTTTGAGATGTTTGGGGGGGAGTTAGGGGGACTATAGAGGGTTTAGGTGGGTTTATAGGGGGGTTTATAAGATTTTAAATAGATTTAGAGGTTGTGTAAAGATGTTTAGAAGAGATTTAGAGGGGGTTAGAGGGCTTTAGAGATGTTTGGGGTATTCAGGGAGTCTAGAGGGTGTTTAGTTCTTTAGAGGGGTTCAGAGGAGTTTAGAATGGGTTCAGAGGCTTTTAGATGGGTTTAGATGGGGTTTAGAGACAGTTTAGAGAGGGTTTAGAGAGCTTAAATGGGTTTATATGTGTGTAGATGGGCTTTAGAGTGGTTTAAATGGCGTTTAGGTGGGTTGAGAGGGGTTTAGAGGGGTTTAGAGGGGGGTTGGAGGATTTTAAAGGGATTTAGATGAAGGTTATAGGGGTTTAGAGGGTTTTCGAGTAGGCATATAATGTGCGGTTATAGGGGGCTTGGTGTTTAGAGGGGTTGGAGGGGTTTGTTGCGCTGTAGATGGGTTTAGATGAGTTTAGAGGGGTTTAGTGGGGTTTACAGGGGTTTGGGAGTCAGTGCAGGGGTTTGAAGGGGTTCAGAAGTCCAATGAATATTCACTGGAGTTTAGCAGGATGAGGGGAGTCTTATATAAACCTATACAATTATAAAAGGACTGGACTGGAATAAGGGGGTCGTAATTTAAGACTGAGGTGAGAAAAAAAAACCTTTTCACCTAGAGAGTTGTGAATGTATGCAATTCCCTGCCACAGAGGGCAGTGGAGGCAAAATCACTGGATGGATTTAAGCGAGAGTTAGATAGAGCTCTAGGGGCTAGTGGGTTAAAGGATATGGGGAGAAGGCAGGCACGGGTTATTGATAGGGGACAATCAGCCATGATCACAATTAATGGCGGTGCTAGCTCGAAGGGCCGAATGGCCTCCTGCTGCACATATTTTCTATGTTTCTATGTTTCTATGTATTAATATAGAAGGGTTTGGAGGAATTTTGAGGGGATTGGAGGGGCTTGCGGGGGTTTAGAGGGGTTTAGAGTGGTTCAGAGGGTGTATGGAGGGGTTTAGATGGGGGTTAGAGGATTTTCAAGGGATCTAATCGGGATTTAGAGTGGTTTAGAAGTGTTTTAAAATGGTTTAGATGGGATTAGAGAAGTGTGTGGGGATTTATGGGGTCTAGAGGCGGTTTAGTGATCTAGAAGAGATAAGAGGGGGTTTAGAGTAATTCAGCTGCGTTTAGGTGCGGTTTAGAGGGACTTTAGAGCGGTTTACAGGGGGTTGGAGGGGTTAGAGGTGTTTAGTTGGGAATGGAGTGGTTTAGAGTGGTTTAGAGGGGTTTACAGTGGTTTAGATACGTGTGGGAGATTTAGGGGGTCTAGAGGGGGGTTTAGATGAGTCTAGAGGGGCTTAAACGGGGTTTCAGGGGTTTGGAGGTTTTAGAGTTGTTTACTGGGTTTGGCGTGGTTTGGAGGGGTTTGGAGGAGTAGGGAGGGCTTTAGAGGGATTTGGAGGGGTTTAGTGTGGTTTAGGGGCGTTTGGAGAGGTTTAGAGGGGTTTAGAGGGGTTTGGAGAGGGTTTAGAGTGGTTTAGAGGGTTTCCGATATGTTAGAGGTGATTAGAGTGTTTTAGATTGGTTTAGATGAGATTTACAGGTATTTAGAGGTATTTCAGTGGGGATTAGAGGGGGTTGGCGGGGCTTGAGGTGTTTGGAGAGGTTTAGAGAAGCTCGGAGGGATTTGTATGGGGTATGAAGAAGTGCGGATGGGTGTAGAGGGGTTTGATGGGGTTTGGAGGGGTTTATACGTGTTTTGAGGGGTTTTCTGCGGTTTGAAAGGGTTTGGGGGGTTAAGAGGGGTCTAGCGGAGTTAGAGGACCAGAGTGGTTTAGAGGAGGTTTCGAGGGGTTTTGGGTGGTAGATGAGATTAGATATGTTTGGGGGTTTTAGGTGGGTCTAGAGGGGGTTTAAAGGGCTTTAGATGGGTTTAGAGGGGTTAAGAGGGTGGTAAGAGGGGTTTAGAGGGTGTATAGAAGGGTTTGGATGGGTTTGGAGAGGTTCGGAGGTGTTTAGAGGTGATTAGTTGGGTTTGCAGGGGTTTAGACGGGTTTAGAATGGTTAAGAGGGGTTTTGAGATGTTTGGGGGGGGTTGGGGGACTATAGAGGGTTTGGAGGGGTTTAGAGGGGGGTTTATAAGATTTTAAATAGATTTAGAGGTAGTTTAAATATGTTTAGAAGAGATTTAGAAGGGTTTAGAGGGCTTTAGAGGTGTTTGGGGTATTTAGGGAGTCTAGAGGGTGTTTAGTTCTTTAGAGGGGTTCAGAGGAGTTTAGAATGGGTTCAGTGGGTTTTAGAGGTGTTTAGATGGGGTTTAGAGAGAGTTTAGAGGGGGTTTAGAGAGGTTAAAGGGGTTTATATGTGTGTCGGTGGGCTTTAGAGTGGTTTAAATGGCGTTTAGGTGGGTTGAGAGTGGTGTAGAGGGGTTTAGACGGGGGTTGGATGATTTTAAAGGGATTTAGAGGGAGGTTAGAGGGGTTTAGAGGGTTTTCGAGTAGGCATATAATGTGCGGTTATAGGGGGCTTGGTGTTTAGAGGGGTTGGAGGGGTTTGTTGGGCTGTAGATGGTTTAGATGAGGTTAGAGGGGTTTCGTGGGATTTACAGGGGTTTGGGGGTCAGTGCAGAGGTTTGAAGGGGTTTGAAGAAGTCCAATGAATATTCACTGGAGTTTAACAGGATGAGGGGGATCTTATATAAACCTATACAATTATAAAAGGACTGGACTGGAATAAGGGGGTCGTAATTTAAGACTGAGGTGAGAAAAAAAAAACCCTTTCACCTAGAGAGTTGTGAATGTATGCAATTTCCTGCCACAGAGGGCAGTGGAGGCAAAATCACTGGATGGATTTAAGCGAGAGTTAGATAGAGCTCTAGGGCTTAGTGGGTTAAAAGATATGGGGAGAAGGCAAGCACGGGTTATTGATAGGGAACAATCAGCCATGATGACAATTAATGGCGGTGCTAGCTCGAAGGGCCGAATGGCCTCCTGCTGCACATATTTTCTATGTTTCTGTGTTTCTATATATTTATATAGAAGGGTTTAGAGGAATTTGGAGGGGATTGGAGAGGCTTGCGGGGGTTTAGAGGGGTTTAGAGTGGTTCAGAGGGTGTATGGATGGGTTTAGAGGGGGGTTTAGAGGATTTTCAATGGATCTAACCGGGGTTTAGAGTGGTTTAGAAGTGTTTTAAAATGGTTTAGATGGGATTAGAGAAGTTTGTGGGGATGTATGGGGTCTAGAGGTGGTTTAGTAATCTAGAAGGGATAAGAGGGGGTTTAGAGTAATTCAGCTGCGTTTAGGTGCGGTTTAGAGGGAGTTTAGAGCGGTTTACAAGGGGTTGGAGGGGTTAGACGTGTTTAGTTGGGATTGAAGTGGTGTAGAGTGGTTTAGAGGGGTTTAGAGTGGTTTAGATACGTTTGGGGGAGTTAGGGGGTCTAGAGGGGGTTTAGATGAGTTTAGAGGGTCTTAAACGGGGTTTCAGGGGTTTGGAGGTTTTAGAGTTGTTTACTGGGTTTGGCGTGGTTTGGAGGGGTTTGGAGGAGTAGGGAGGGCTGTAGAGGGATTTGGAGGGGTTTAGTGTGGTTTAGGGGCGTTTGGAGAGGTTTAGAGGGGTTTAGAGGGGTTTGGAGAGGGTTTAGAGTGGTTTAGAGGGTTTCCGATATGTTAGAGGTGATTAGAGTGTTTTAGATTGGTTTAGATGAGATTTATTTAGAGGTATTTCAGTGGGGTAGAGTGCGTGGGGGCGTTGGAGGGATTTAGTTGTTTAGAGGGGTTTGGGGGGGGGGGGTTAGAGGTGTTTAGTGGGGAGTAGAGGGGCTTGGAGGGGCCTGAGGTGTTTGGAGAGGTTTAGAGGGGCTCGGAGGGATTTGTATGGGGTATGAAGTAGTGTGGATGGGTGTTGAGGGGTTTGATGGGGTTTGGAGGGGTTTATACGTGTTTAGAGGGGTTTGCTGCGGTTTGAAAGGGTTTTGAGGGTTAAGAGGGGTCTAGCGGAGTTAGAGGACCAGAGGGGTTTAGAGGAGGTTTCGAGGGAATAAAAAGTCAAAAAATGAAGTTCTGAAATCATAATCTACTATTTCATCCTTCAGATTTTAGTAGACCGAAACTGGACACGATACTCCAAATGTGGTCTCACCAGAGGCCAATACAACTGCAGAAGAACCTCTTTACTCCTATACTGAAATCCTCTTGTTATGAAAACCAACATTCCATTAGCTTTCTTCACTGCCTGCTGTACCTGTAAGCCAACTTTCAGTGACCGGTGTACAAGGATGCCCAGGTCTCGCTGCACTCCCCCCTTACCTAACCTAACCCCATTGAGATAATACGCTGGTCCCTTGTTTTTGCCGCCAAAGTGGATAACCTCACATGCATCCATATTATGCTGCATCTGCCACGAATTTATCCACTCACTCAACCTGTTCAGGTCACCCTGCAACCTCCTAACATCCTCTTCACAGTTCACACTGCCACCCAGCTTTGTCATCCGTAAACTTGCTAGTGTTGCTCCTAATTCCCTCTCACAAATCATTGAATTACAGTGGCTTGCAAAAGTTTTCATACCCCTTGATCTTTTCCACACGTTGTCACGTTAGAACCACAAACGTAAATGTATTTTATTGGGATTTTATGTGATAGACCGACACAAAGTGGCGCATAATTGTGATGTGGAAGGAACATGATACATGGCTTTTACATTTTTTTACAAATAAAAAACTGAAAAGTGTAGCGTGCAAAAGTATTCAGCCCCCTTTACTCTGATACCCCTAAATAAAATGCAGTGCAACCAATTGCCTTCGGAAGTCACCTAAATAGTAAATAGAGTCCACTTGTGTGTAATCTAATCTTAAAATACATATATCTGTTCTGTGAAGGCCTCGGATGTTTATTAGAGAACATTAGTGAACAAACAGCATCATGAATCCTAAGGAACACACCAGACAGGTCATGGAGAAAGTTGTGGAGAAGCTTAGAGCAGGGTTAGGTTATAAAAATATCCCAAGCTTCGAACATCTCACGGAGCACTGTTCAATCAATCATCCGAAAATGGAAGGAGTATGGCACAACTGCAAACCTACCAAGACATGGCCGCCCACCTAAACGGACAGGCCGGGCAATGAGGGCATTGATCAGAGAAGCAGCCAAGAGGCCCATGGTAACTCTGGAGGAACTGCAGAGATCCACAGCTCAGGTGGGAGAATTTGTCCACAGGACAACTATTAGTCGTGCACTCCGCAAATCGGGCCTTTATGGAAGAGTGGCAAGAAGCACGTCATTGTTGAAACAATGCCATAAGAAGTCCCGTTTGTAGTTTGCCACAAGCCATGTGGGGGACACAGCAAACATGTGGAGGAAGGTGCTCTGGTCTGATGAGACCAAAATTCAATTTTGTTGGCCTAAATGCAAAACGCTATGTGTGGCGGAAAACTAACACTGCACATCACCCTCAACACACCATCCCCATTGTGAAACATGGTGGTGGCAGCATCATGCTGTGGGGATGCTTTTCTTCAGCAGGGACAGGGAAGCTGGTCAGAGTTGATGGGAAGATGGATGGAGCCAAATACAGGATCAATTTTGGAAGAAAAGCTGTTAGTCTGCAAAAGACTTGAGACTGGAGCGGAGGTTCACCTTCCAGCAGGACAACGACCCTAAACATTCAGCCAGGGCTACAATGGAATGGTTTCGATCAAAGCATATTCATGTGTTAGAATGGCCCAGTCGAATGCCAGACCTAAATCCAATTGAGAATCTCTGGCAAGACTTGAAAATTGCTGTTCACAGATGCTGTCCATCCAATCCTTTCTTTTTATATATATTTTTATTAGAAGCATTGCATATTATCTAAGGTACAACAGTACTTCAAATACAAATTAGACTGTCACAAACGTTGTACAGATGTTACGGGATAATTTATATATGCTACTGTTTTTTTTTGGGGGGGAGGGAAGGGAGTGGAAAAAAATAAAAGTATAAATCGATAATCAAGAAGTGGTGATTAAATAATAATGATTATATAAGAAAAAAATAATAAATAAAAAATAATAAAGATAAACAAATAAAAAAATAAAAACATTCATTATATAATACAACAAATAAAATAAGGGATACATCTTAACAATGGATGGAACAGTTTCACATAACAATATCTATAGAGTCGTGTATACAGATCCCAGAATACATCTTTTCATCTAATCCCACACCGGGGTACTTGTTGAGTTACGTTCCTGAGCTCAGCTACCCCTTTGACTAATCAAAGAATGGAGACCATATTTGTTCAAAAAGTTCATATTTGTCCATTAGGACAAATCTAATTCTCCCCAAATGCAACGTCGACATTTCCACAGTCCACATTTTGATTGTGGGGGATAATGTTCCCTTCCAGAATTTTAATATTATTGTTTTTCCAAATATCGAACCGTAATCAAGGAAATGTATTTGACTTACTGTTAATATTAAGCTTGAGTCAGGAACTCCCAATATTATTAGCTTTAGATCAGGGTCCAATTTAGTTTTTAGATCTTCAGAAATTATTTAAAAAATATCAGCCCTATAACTATTAAGTTTTATGCATGTTACAAAACTATGCGTTAGGTTAGATTCTAAGAACTGACATAACCATATAACCATATAACAATTACAGCACGGAAACAGGCCCTCTCGGCCCTTCCAGTCCGTGCCGACCATTTGTTTTCCCCTAGTCCCTTCTACCTGCACTCAGACCATACCCCTCCATTCCCTTCCCGTCCATATACCTATCCACTTTACTTTTAAATGTTAAAATCGATCCTGCCTCCACCACTTCTGCTGGAAGCTCATTCCACACAGCCACCACCCTCTGAGTAAGGAAGTTCCCCCTCACGTTACCCCTAAACTTCCGTCCCTTAATTCGCATGTCATGCCCTCTTGTTTGAATCTTCCCTACCCTTAATGGGAAAAGCTTATCCACGTCAACTCTATCTATCCCTTTCATCATTTTAAAGACTTCAATCAAGTCCCCACTTAACCTTCTGCGCTCCAAAGAATAAAGACCTAACAGCATCCACTGCTTTACCCTCTTCAATTTCCCTAATAACCGCTTCAAAAAATTCAAGAAGGTTTGTCAAACATGACCTTCCAGGCACAAATCCATGTTGGCTGTTCCTGATCAGACCCTGTTTATCCAGATGCTTATATATATTATCTCTAAGAATCCTTTCCATTAATTTACCCACCACTGACGTCAAAGTAACAGGTCTATAATTGCTAGGTTTATTCTTTGAACCCTTTTTAAAAATGGAACAACATGCGCAGTACGCCAATTCTCCGGCACTATTCCCGTTTCTAATGACATTTGAAATATTTCTGTCATAGCTCCTGCTATTTCTACACTAACCACCATCAATGTCCTAGGGAATATCCTATCAGGACCTGGAGATTTATCCACTTTTATATTTTTCAAAAGTGTCAGTACTTCCTCCTCTTTGAATCTCATAGTTTCCATAGCTACTCTACTTTTTTTTTCCTTACTTCACATAGTTCAATATCATTTTCCTTGGTGAATAGCGAAGAAAATAAATTGTACAATATCTCCCCCATCTCTTTTGGCTCTGCAGATAGCTGTCCATTCTGTCTCTCTAATGGTCCAATTTTATCCCTCGTTATCCTTTTGCTATTAATATAGCTGTAGAAACCCTTTGGATTTACTTTCACCTTTTTTGCCAAAGCAACCTCATATCTTCTTTTAGCCTTCTTAATTTCTTTCTTAAGATTCGTTTTACATTCTTTATACTCCTCTAGCACCTCATTTACTCCATGCCTCCTATAAGTTTTGTAGATATCTCTCTTTTTTCGAAACAAGTGTCCAATTTCCCTTGAAGGCCATGGCTCTTTCCAATTTTTACTATTTCCTTTCATCCTAACATGGACATAAAGATTCTCTACTCTTAAAATTTCTCCTTTAAATGTCCTCCATTTCTCTTCTACATCCTTCCCATAAAACAGTGTCCCAATTCACTCCTTTTAAATCCTTACGCATTCCCTCGTTATCCTTTCTCCAATCAAAAATCTCTACCCTAGGTCCAGTTCTGACTCTCTCCATAATTATATTGAACCTAATGATATTGTGATCACTGGCCCCTAAGTGCTCATCAACGCATACCTCCGTCACATGACCTGCCTCATTTCCTAACAGGAGGTCCAGCACTGCCCCTTCTCTAGTCGATACCTCTATGTACTGCTGAAAAAACTATCCTGCACACATTTTACAAACTTCAAACCATCCAGCCAATTTACAGAATGTGTTTCCCAGTCTATTTTTGGAAAATTGAAATCTCCCACAATCACTACCTTGTGCTTACTACTAATATATCTGCTATCTCCTTACATATTTGCTCTTCCAATTCTCGCTCCCCATTTGGCGGTCTATAATACACCCCTAAAACTGTTGCTACACCGTTCCCACTTCTCAGTTCCACCCAAATAGCCTCCCTAGACGAGCCCTCTAATCTATCCTGCCAATGCACTGCTGTAATATCCTCTCTGACAGCAATGCAACACCTCCACCTCTGGTCCCTCCAATTCTATTACACCTGAAGCAACGAAATCCTGGAATATTTAGTTTCCAATCACAGCCGTCCTGCAACCATGTTTCACTGATTGCCACCAAATCATATTATCAGGTGTCAATCCAGTCTCTAAGTTCATCCACCTTTCTTACAACGCTCCAAGCATTAAAATATACACATTTTATAAACCCACCATCCCTTATCTCTGTCTATTATCTTTTTCATCTTTCTCGCCTACATTTTAGGTCCGAGTGCTTCCCTTCTCTGCCTCTTGCCCCACACCCTGTCCCCTAGCCCCCTCTACCCGAGTCCCTCCCCCCAGCCTCTCTAGTTTAAAGTCTCCCCAGTCGCCTTTGCAAATCTCCCTGCCAGGATATTGGTCCCCCTCGGGTTCAAGTGCAACCCATACTTTTTGTACAGATCATGCCTTCCCCAAAAGAGGTCCCAGTGATCAACAAACTTGAATCCCTGCCCACTGCACCAGTCCCTCAGCCATGCATTTATCCTCCACCTCATTCCATTTCTACTCTCACTGTCACGCGGCACAGGCAGTAATCCTGAAATCGTTACCCTTTTGGTTCTTCTCCTTAATTTTCCCCCCAACTCCCTAAATTCTCCCTTCAGGACATCATCTCTTTTTCTGCCTATGTCATTGGTACCTATGTGTACCACAACATCAGCTCCTCTCCCTCCCTTTTCAGAATCTTTTGGACACGTTCCGACACGTGCGAGAACCTGGCACCAGGGAGGCAAACTACCATCCGGGTTTCCCGACTGCGTCCACAGAATCGCCCATCCGACCCCCTAACTATAGAGTCCCCTATTACAATTGCCCTCCTCTTTTTGCTACCCTTCTGAGCATCAGGGCCTGTCTCTGTGCTGGAGACCCGGCCGGTGTTGCTGCCCCCAGGTAGACTTCCCCCTCCAATTGTACTCAAACCCGTCTACCTATTTTCCAGTTGTACAGTCACAGGGGTACTCTCTAGCCCCTGCCTCTGGCACTTCCTAACCGTAACCCATTTGAAATTGATCGCAAACAGAAGAAATGTTAGAATTATATTTAATTTCATTTTAGCGTAGTTTAATCTATGTAATACTTTAAATTGTACCAAAATATGTCTGCATTTGATGAGCATCGGTGTATACGTTGTAAACTTTCTTCTCAAGTGTCTTTCATTATAGATAGACCTATTTCATTTCCCCATATCTGTCGGTATCTCACGATCCAATCTGACTGAGCTTGAGCTATTTTGCAAAGAAGAATGGGCAAAAATGTCCGTATCTAGATGTGCAAAGCTGGCAGAGACATAACCCAAAAGACTTGCAGCTGTAATTGCAGCGACAGGTTGTTCTACAAAGTATTGACTCAGGGAGGCAGAATACTTTTGCACGCCACACTTTTCAGTTTTTATTTGTAATAAAATTTGGAAACCATGTATCATTTTCCTTCCACTTCACAATTATGCACCACTTTGTGTTGGTATATCACATAAAATCCCAATAAAATACATTTACGTTTGTGGTTCTAACGTAACAAAATGTGGAAAAGTTCAAGGGCTATGAAAACATTTGCATGCCTCTGTGTATGGTAAACAGTTGCGGCCCCAACACTGAGCATTGCGGCACTCCACTCGCCACTGCCTGTCATTCTGAAAATGACCCGTTCACTCCTACTCTTTGCTTCCGATCTGCTAACCAATGTTCTATCCATGTCAACATCCCACCCCCAATACCATGTGCTCTAATTTTAGTCACCAATCTCCCGTGCGCTACCTTATCAAAGGTTTTCTGTAAGTCTAGATACACTACATCCACTGGCACCCCTTCATCCATTTTACTTGTCACATCCTTTAATAATTCCAGAAAATTAATCAAGCATGATTTCCCTTTGATAAATCCATGTTGACTTGCAGTAATCCTTTTACTGCTATCCAAATGCTCCATTATTACCTCTTTAATAAATGACATCAGCATATTTTCCACCACCGAAGTCAGGCTAACTGGTCTGTAATCCCCCCTTTTCTCTCTCGCCCCTTTCTTGAAAAGTGGGATAACATTAGCAGTCCTGCAATCCACAGGAATTAATGCTGAATCTATTGAGCATTGGACAATGATCACCAATGCGCCCACTATTGCTAGAGCCACTTCCCTGAGGATCCTGGGATGCAGACCATCAGGCCCAGGGGATTTATCATCCTTCAGTCCCATTAGCCTACCCAATACTATTTCTCGCCTAATGAAAATGTATTTCAGTTCCGCTACCCCCTTAGATTGTCTGTCCTCCAGTACATCTGGAAGATTGTTTTCGTCTTCCTTAGTGAAGACAGTTCCGAAGTACCTATTGAACTATTCTGCCATTTCCTTGTTGCCCAAAATAATTGCACCCATGTCGGCCTTCAAGGGACCCACATTTAACTTTGCTACTCTTTTTCCCTTAACATATTAAAATAAGCTTTTACTGTCCTTCTTTATATTCCTGGCCAGCTTCCCTTCGTACTTCATCTTTTCAGCCCTTATTGCCCGTTTTGTTTTCTTCTGTTGTCTTATGAATATTTCCTAATCCTCTGGCTTCCGGCTAATCTTTGCTGTGTTATACATCTTTTCTTTTAGTTTTATTCTATTCCTAACTTCCCTTGTCAGCCACGCGCGCCTCCTACGTGCCTTTGAATCAATGTTCCTTTATGGAATGGAATGATCCTGCATCTCCCGGAGGCAGAAATCCATGCCATTGCTGTTCCACCGTCATTCCTGCTAGCTTCCCTTTCCAGTCTACCTTGGCCAGCTCCCCTCTCACGCCTTCATAGTGCCCTTTGTTCAACTGCATCACTGACACTTCCGAAGTAACATTATCCTTCTCAAATTGCAGATTAAAACTAATCATACTATGATCACTGCCTCCAGGCGGTTCCCTGACCTCGAGTTATCTTATCATATCTGGTTCATTGGACAACACTAAATCCAGAATTGCCTTTTCTCTGGTCGGCTCCATTACAAGCTGTTCTAAGAATGCATCTCGGAGGCATTCTATAAACTCTCTTTCTTTGGGTCCTGAACCGCCCTGATTTTCCCAGTTAACTGCATATTGAAATCCCCCATCATCATAGTGGCATTACCTTTGTAACATGCCAGTTTTAACTCCTACACCGTACATCCTGGCTACTATTTGGGGGTGTGTCCATAACACCAATTGCCTTTACATTTTCTCAACTCAATCCTCAGTGACTCTACCTCGTCAGTCCCTATGCCTTCCCTCGCAAGGGACTGAATTCCATCCCTCACCAGCAGAACTACCCCCATCCTCGTGCCCACCTGTCAATAATTTCTGTATGATGTATAAACTTGAATATTACGTTCCCAGGCCTGATCCTCCTGCAGCCACGACTCAGCAATCCCCACAATGGCAAATCTACCAAACTCTAACTGATTCTCAAGCTCATCTTCTTATCTTCTCTTACTTCTTATACTTTGCGTATTCATACACAATAATTTTAATTCCTTATGCCTCTCACCTTTCACATCGATCCCTAGTACACTTGGCATAACTCTCCTATGACTTTGTGAGCTTCCTTTCCCGTTAATTCTGGGCTCATTCACCATCCATTTTCTCACTGTCCCTTGAACTCTGTCCTCGACTATCCCATTTTACAGCCCACCCCCTTATTCATTTTAAAACCACCCGTGCAGTAGTGGCAAACCTGCCTGCCAGAGTGCTGGCCCCCACCTGTTAAGATTCAATCCGTCCCTCTTGTACCCCCTTACTGCAAAACAGTTTCCCCTTACTTCAACCCAGATCCCAGTGATTTAAGAATCTAAATCCCTGCCCCCGACAAAAGTTCCTCAGCCACTCTTTCAGTTTCCTTGTCTCCCTGTTCCTGCTCTAGCCAGCGTGAGGAACTGGAAGCAAGCATCACTTTTCACACGAGTCTCGCAATATTCGCACAAGGCTCGTAGTTTTCGCATCAGGCGCCCACATTTCGCAGCAGGCTTGCACTTTTCGTACACGGCTCTCTCTTTCCGTTGCAGGTTTGGAGGATTTTGGAGGGGTGTGGTTTCGAGGAGTGTCGAGAGGCTTTGAGGGGTTTGGAAAGTTTGGATGGGGTTTAGAGGGACTTGGAGTGATTTAGAGGAATTTGGAGGGGTTTGAAGGGGTAAAGAGGGGTGCGGTGGGTATTTGGTGGGGTTGGCGGGGTTTGGAGCAGCTTGGAGAGGTTTGGAGGGGTTTGGGATGGGTTACTGGGGCTTAGAGTTGTTTACTCTACCGCTGCACCATTGTTTACTGGCGCCGTCCCCTAATTTCCCATTTACTGGTGCCATTCCCTAAATCCACATTTACTGGTGCTATTCCGTAAATCCCCATTTACTGGTGCCCTCCCCTAATTCACCGTTTATGCTGTGTTCCCCCCTAATTCCCCATTTATTAGTGCCCTCCCCTAATTCTAGGTGTGTGTAGAGGGGGTTTAGAGGGCTTTGGATGGGCTTGGAGGTGTTTAGAGGGGATTTAGAGGGGTGTGGAGGTTTTTAGATTGTGAGTAGAGAGGGTTTGGGTTTAGGGGGATCTAGAGGGGGTTTACTGGGATTTAAATGCGTTTAGAGCAATTTAGAGATTGTTTACTGTGGGTTTAGAGGGGGTTACATGGGTTTATATGGGTCTAGAAGTGTTTCGAGGGGTTTGGATGGCTTAGGAGGGGTTTTGAGGGGTATCAAGTGATTTAGAGGTTTTGTAATTTGTTTAGCGAGGTTTCGAGGGGTTTGGAGGGGTTTGAAAGGGATTTAGTGTGGTTTGGATGGATTTGGAGCAATTTGGAGGGATTTGTAGGGGTTTAGAGTAGGTTGGAGGGGTTTGGATGTGTTTAGAAATGTTTAGTGAGGTTTATAGGGGTTCGGAGGGGATACTGAGGCTTATAGTTGTTTAATCTACCGCTACGCCAGTGTTTCCTGGCGCCCTCCCTTAATTTCCCATTTACTGGTACAATTCCCTAAATCCCCATTTACTGGTGTCCGCCCCTAATTCACCATTTAATGCTGCGCTCCCCTAACTCCCCATTTATCATTGCCCTCCCCTAATTCCTCATTTACTAAGTCTCGCTCTTTTCCTTCCAGGCTGTGCACCCGGCTCGTAGCTGTGGACGAGGTTCGCAGCTTTCGTAGCAGCTTCGCACGTTTTTCAGAGGCCCACAGGAGCCGTTGGAAGAGGAGGAGGGGGAGGAGTGACACCCGACCGGTAAGGTTAAAAATCTAGCGCGGGGCTTGTTTTTTCAGAGGCTTACCCAAATCCATAACATTCCATTTGGAGAAGTGTTTTTTTTTTTTTGAGGAAGCCGCTGATTGGTGGGAAGTGGACCAGGGAAAGCAGCTGATTGGCAGTCAGATTCCAACAGTTTGTTGTAAGGGGGGCAGTATGAAGGCCAGGGCAGTGTACTGTTCTGGATGTCAGATGTGGGAGGTCAGGGAATCTGATAGCCCTCCAGACGTCCACATCTGCGCCAGGTGTGTTGAGATGGGGCTCCTAAAGGACTGTGTTAGGAACCTGGAGCAGCAGCTCGATGACCTCCGTCTCCTCAGGGAGAGTGAGGAGGTAATAGAGATGAGCTACAGGGAGGTAGTCACTCCCAAACCACAGGAGGCAGACAAGTGGGTCACAGTTAGGAAGGGCAAGGGGCAGAGGCAGGGGCTAGAGAGTACCCCTATGACCGTGCACCTGGAAAATAGGTACTCGGGTTTGAGTACGATTGGAGGGGACAGCCTAGCTGAGGGCAGCAACAGCGGCCGGGCCTCCAGCACGGAGACCGGCCCTGGTGCTCAGAAGGGTAGCAAAAAGAGGAGGGCAATTGTAATAGGGGACTCCATAGTTAGGGGGTCGGATAGGCGATTCTGTGGACGCAGTCGGGAGACCCGGATGGTAGTTTGCCTCCCTGGTGCCAGGGTCTCCCATGTTATAGAACGTGTCCAAAAGATTCTGATAAGGGAGGGAGAGGAGCCCGATGTTGTGGTACACATAGGTACCAATGACATAGGCAGAAAAAGTGACGAGGTCCTGAAGGGAGAATTTAGGGAGTTGGGGGGAAAGTTAAGGAGAAGGACCAAAAGGGTAACGATTTCAGGATTACTGCCTGTGCCGCGTGACAGTGAGAGTAGGAATGAAATGAGGTGGAGGATAAATGCGTGGCTGAGGGACTGGTGCAGTGGGCAGGGATTCAAGTTCCTTGATCACTGGGACCTCTTTTGGGGAAGGCATGATCTGTACACAAAGGACGGGTTGCTCTTGAACCCGAGGGGGACCAATATCCTGGCAGGGAGATTTGCAAAGGCTACTGGGGAGACTTTAAACTAGAAAGGCTGGGGGGAGGGACTCGGGGTCAGGGTGTGGGGCAAGAGGCAGAGAAGGGAAGCACTCGGATCCAAAATGTAGGCGAGAAAGATGAAAAAGTTAATAGACAGAGAATAAGGGATGGTGGGTTTCTAAAATGTGTATATTTTAATGCTAGGAGCATTGTAAGTAAGGTGGATGAACTTAGAGCCTGGATTGACACCTGGAAATACGATGTTGTGGCAATCAGTGAAACATGGTTGCAGGAGGGCTGTGATTGGAAACTAAATATTCCAGGATTTCGTTGCTTCAGGTGTGATAGAATTGGACGGACCAGAGGGGGAGGTGTTGCATTGCTTGTCAGAGAAGATATTACAGCCGTGCTTTGGCAGGATAGATTAGAGGGCTCGTCTAGGGAGGCTATTTGGGTGGAACTGAGAAGTGGGAACGGTGTAGCAACACTTTTAGGGGTGTATTATAGACCGCCAAATGGGGAGCGAGAATTGGACGAGCAAATATTTAAGGAGATAGCAGATATTAGTAGTAAGCACAAGGTAGTGATTGTGGGAGATTTCAATTTTCCAAAAATAGACTGGGAAACACATTCTGTAAAGGGGCTGGATGGTTTGGAGTTTGTAAAATGTGTACAGGATAGTTTTTTGCAGCAGTACATAGAGGTATCGACCAGAGAAGGGGCAGTGCTGGACCTCCTGTTAGGAAATGAGGCAGGTCAGGTGACGGAGGTATGCGTTGGTGAGCACTTCGGGAGCAGTGATCCCAATACCATTAGTTTCAATATAATTATGGAGAGAGTCAGAACTGGACCTAGGGTGGAGATTTTTGATTGGAGAAAGGCTAACTTTGAGGGAATGCGTAAGGATTTTAAAGGAGTGAATTGGGACACTTTGTTTCATGGGAAGGATGTAGAAGAGAAATGGAGTACATTTAAAGGGGAAATTGTAAGAGTACAGAATATTTATGTCCCTGTTAGGTTGAAAAGAAATAGTAAAAATTGGAAAGAGCCATGGTTTTCAAGAGAAATTGGACACTTGTTTCGAAAAAAAGAGAGATATCTACAATAATTATAGGAGGCATGGAGTAAATGAGGTGCTAGAGGAGTATAAAGAATGTAAAAAGAATCTTAAGAAAGAAATTAGGAAGGCTAAAAGAAGATATGAGGTTGCTTTGCCAAGAAAGGTGAAAGTAAACCCAAAGGGTTTCTACAGCTATATTAATAGCAAAAGGATAACGAGGGATAAAATTGGACCATTAGAGAACCAGAATGGACAGCTATCTGCAGAGCCAAAAGAGATGGGGGAGATATTGAACAATTTATTTTCTTCGGTATTCACCAAGGAGAAGGATATTGAACTCTGTGAGTTAAGGGGAAAAAGTAGAGTAGCTATGGAAACTATGAGATTCAAAGAGGAGGAAGTACTGACACTTTTGAAAAATATAAAAGTGGATAAGTCTCTAGGTCCTGACAGGATATTCCCTAGGACATTGAGGGAAGTTAGTGTAGAAATAGCAGGAGCTATGACAGAAATATTTCAAATGTCATTAGAAACGGGAATAGTGCCGGAGGATTGGCGTACTGCGCATGTTGTTCCATTGTTTAAAAAGGGTTCAAAGAATAAACCTAGCAATTATAGACCTATTAGTTTGACGTCAGTGGTGGGCAAATTAATGGAAAGGATACTTAGAGATAATATATATAAGCATCTGGATAAACAGGGTCTGATCAGGAACAGTCAACATGGATTTGTGCCTGGAAGGTCATGTTTGACAAACCTTCTTGAATTTTTTGAAGCGGTAACTAGGGAAATTGATGAGGGTAAAGCAGTGGATGTTGTCTATATGGATTTCAGTAAGGCCTTTGACAAGGTTCCCCATGGAAGGTTGGTTAAGAAGGTTCAATCTTTGGGTGTTAATGGCGGAGTAGCAAGATGGATTCAACAGTGGCTGAATGGGAGATGTCAGAGAGTAATGGTGGATGGCTGTTTGTCAGGTTGGAAGCCGGTGACCAGTGGGGTGCCTCGGGGATCTGTGTTGGGTCCACTGCTGTTTGTCATGTACATCAATGATCTGGATGATGGGGTGGAAAATTGGATAAGTAAGTATGAGGATGATACTAAGATAGGTGGTGTTGTGGATAATGAAGTAGATTTTCAAAGTCTACAGAGAGATTTGGGCCATTTGGAAAAGTGGGCTGAAAGATGGCAGATGGAGTTTAATGCTGTTAAGTGTGAAGTGCTACATCTTGGCAGGACAAATCAAAATAGGACTACATGGTAAATGGTAGGGAATTGAGGAATGCTGTGGAACAGAGGGATCTAGGAATAACTGTGCATAGTTCCCTGAAGGTGGAATCGCATGTAGATAGGGTGGTAAAGGAAGCCTTTGGTGTGCTGGCCTTTATAAATCAGAGCATTGAATATAGGAGTAGGGAAGTAATGTTAAAATTGTACAAGGCATTGGTAAGACCAATTCTGGAGTATGGTGTACAATTTTGGTCGCCTAGTTATAGGAAGGATGTCAACAAAATAGAGAGAGTACAGAGGAGATTTACTAGAATGTTGCCAGGGTTCCAGCAACTATGTTACAGAGAAAGGTTAAACAAGTTAGGTCTTTATTCTTTGGAGCGCAGAAGGTTAAGGGGGGACTTGATTGAGGTCTTTAAAATGATGAAAGGGATAGACAGAGTTAACGTGGATACGTTTTTCCCATTGAGGGTAGGGAAGATTCAAACAAGAGGGCATGATATGAGAATTAAGGGACAGAAGTTTCGGGGTAACCTGAGTGGGAACTTCTTTAGTCAGAGGGTGGTGGCTGTGTGGAATGAGCTTCCAGCAGAAATGGTGGAGGCAGGATCGATTTTAACATTTAAAAGTAAAGTGGATAGGTATATGGACGTGAAGGAAATGGAGGGGTATGGCCTGAGTGCAGGTAGATGGGACTAGGGGAAAACAAATGGTCGGCACGGACTGGAAGGGCCGAGAGGGCCTGTTTCCGTGCTGTAATTGTTATATGGTTATATGGTTATATGGTTTCGCATCAAGCTCGCACATTTAGCAGCAGGCTCAAACTTTTCGCACCAAGCTCACAATGTTTGTGCTACGCTCGCAGTTTTCGCACCTGAATTGTAATTTTCGCAACAGACTCGCTCTTTTCGCAGCAGGTTCGCACTTTTCGCACCAGTTTCGCAATTTTCGCACCGGCTCCCTCTCTTCGTAGCAGGCTCGCACTTTTTGCACCAAGGCTCGCACTTTTCGCATCAGGATCACACATTTCGCAGCGGGCTCTCACCTTTTGCATCAGGATCGCAAGGTTCGTAACAGGCCCGTTTTTTCCGTTGCAGGTTTAGAGGGTTTTGGAGTGGTTTGGAGGGGTTTAGTGAGGTTTTGAGGGGTTAAGAGGGTTTGGATGGATTTAGAGGAGTTTAAATATGTATACAGAGGTTTACAGGGGTTTACAGGGGGTTGAAGTTGTTTACAGACGTTTAGAGTGGTTTAGAGGAGTTTAGCATGGTGTACAGTTGCTTAAAGGGGTTTAGATGGGGTTACAGGTGTTTAGAACCGTTTGGAGTGGTTTAGAAGGGTATACAGAGGTTTGGAGGGGTTTAGATGGGTTCTAGAAGGGTTTACAGGGGGTTTAGAGGGTTTTCGAGTGTTTAGAGGGGTTTAGAGGGGTTTAGGTTATGGAGGTGCTTTAGAGGAAATCAGTGTGGGTTTAGAGGGGTTAGCAGGGGTCTAGAGATGATCACAGGGTTTTAGAGGGGTTTAGAGGGAGTTATAGGAGTTTACAGGGGTTTGCAGGGATTTAGAGGCGTTTTCAATGTTTAGAGGTGATTACAGGCGTTTCCGGGGGTTTAGATGTGTTTACAGGTGTTTACAAGGGTTTTAGATGGGTTTAGAGGGATTCATTGTGATTTAGAGGGTTTATAGGCGTTTCGAGTTGTTTCGATGGGTTTCGACGGGTTTCCAGGTGTTTTCAGGGGCTTCGAGTGGTTTCCAGGTATTTCGATGGGTTTAGGTTTTCGAAGGGTTTCGAGGTGCTTCATGGTGTTTCGAGGTGTTTCGAGGGTTTTAGAGGGATTTCGAAAAATACAATTTAGAATAGCAGCTGGCTAAAAAAACACATTTTAACTTAAACATCAATCACAGTGACTCATACATATTCCTCACTGTGGTGGAAGGCGAAATAAAGTTCAAGTCCGTTAAATCCTACGCAGTGATTTAGAACGCTTTAGCGGGATTTACAGGAGATTACATGGGACGATGAATGAATTACATGGGTTGAGAGGAGTTTAGAGGTGTGTAGAGGGGTTTAGACGGCTTTGGAGTGGTTTACCGGGGGGCTTAGAGGGGTTAGAGGAACTGAAAAGGGTTTGAAAAGGGACCTGTAGCGTCTCCCGGATAGGAAGGAGGGTAAACACTCTATGGTTGGGATATGAGCTGTCCCTGACGATGCTATGCGCTCTGCGCAGGCATCGTATACTATGGACAGACTCGATGGAGGGGAGGGAGGAGCCTGTGATGCGTTGGGCGATCTTCACCACTCTCTGCAGAGATTTGCGGTCGGCAACAGAGCAGTTACCATACCATACTGTGCTGCAGTTGGTAAGGATGCTCTCGATGCTGCAGCGGTAGAAGTTCACCATAATCTGGGGAGACAGGTGGACCTTCTTATGTCTCCTCAGGAAGAAGAGACGCTGGTGAGCCTTCTTGATCAGCGAGGATGTGTTGTGGGTCCAGGAGAGGTCATCGGAGATGTTGACCCACATAAACCTGACGCTGGAGACACGTTCCACCTCCGTCCCGTTGATATGGATGGGGTGTGCGTGCAGCCTCTCGATCTCCTGTAGTCAATAATGAGCTCCTCGGTCTTCTTGGAGTTGAGGGCCAGGTGATTGTCGGCACACCATGATGTTAGGAGCTGAACCTCCTTCCTGTAGGCCGACTCATTGTTGTCGCAGATGAGGCCAATCACCGTCGTGTCATCTGCATACTTGATGGTGTTGGTACCATGTACAGGTATGCAGTCGTAGGTGAAGAGGGAGTAGAGGAAGGGGCTCAGCACGCAGCCCTGGGGTACCCCAGTGTTCAGGGTGAGCGTAGAAGAGGAGTGGTTATCCAACCTGTGGTCTGTTGGTTAGAAAGTCCAATAACCAATTGGAGAGGGATGGGTTGATGCCCAGGTCATCGAGTTTGGCGATCAATTTCTAGGGGATAATGATGTTGAATGCTGAGCTGTAGTCGATGAAAAGCATTCTCACATAAGTGTTTCTGTTGTCGAAATAAGGTTCAAGTCCGTTAAATCCTACGCAGTGATTTAGAAGGCTTTAGCGGGATTTACAGGAGATTACATGGGACGATGAATGAATTACATGGGTTGAGAGGTGTGTAGAGGGGTTTAGACGGCTTTGGAGTGGTTTACCGGGGGGCTTAGAGGGGTTAGAGGAACTGAAAAGGGTTTGAAAAGGGACCTGTAGCGTCTCCCGGATGGGAAGGAGGGTAAACAGTCTATGGTTGGGATATGAGCTGTCCCTGACGATGCTATGCGCTCTGCGCAGGCATCGTATACTATGGACAGACTCGATGGAGGGGAGGGAGGAGCCTGTGATGCGTTGGGCGATCTTCACCACTCGGAGGGCGGAGTGTAGTGCCGTTGTGATGGGATCCTCCGTGCTCCTGTTCTTGCGGTATGCAAACTGATAGGGGTCCAGAGTGGGAGGTAGGCAGCATTTGAGGTGTGACATGAAAGCCTTTCAAAGCACTTGGCGATGATAGGGGTGAGTGCAACTGGGCGGAAGTCGTTGAGGCTCGTGTTGTGGCACTGGCACGATGGAGGTAGTTTTCAGGCACCTGGGGACAACTGCCTGGGCAAGTGACAGGTTGAAGATGTCAGTGCAGACGTCTGTCAGCTGTGCAGCACAGGTCCTGAGGACGCGCCCGGGGAAGCCATCAGGGCCGGCAGCCTTACGTACATTGATCCTGCTCAGTGCCACGTGCACGTCGTAAGGGTTGAGTGTGAGGGGCTGGTCGTCATCGGGGAGCACATCCTTGATGGCCAACTCTTGGTTGTCCCTTTCAAAGCGGCCATAAAAGTGATTGAGTTCCTCGAAGAAGGATGCGTCGCTGGAAGTGGGGGTGGAGTTGGTGGGTCTATAGTCAGTGATGGCCTGGATGCCATGCCACTCCTCTTCTACGGGGTCGGAGTTGCTGTCGAAGTGCTCCTCGATCCGCAGCTTGTATCTGTGTTTGGCGTTCTTGATGCCCCTCTTCAAATTGGCCCTCGATGAACTATCGGCACAAGCATCGCCTGACCTGAAAGCCGAGTCCCGTGCTTTTAACAGTCGCTTGACCTCGCTGTTCATCCATGGCTTCCGATTCGGGTATGTGGTGATTTGTTTGAGAGTGATGACACTGTTGATGGAGGAATTGATGAAGTCCAAAACAGAGGAAGTATCGGCGTCAATTTCTGTGTGGGAGTCATGGGTGGACTGAGCTGCAAACGCATCCCAGTCAGTGTTACCAAAACGCTGCTGGAGTGTGGAGTCCGCTTCATCTGAACAAACCTTGACTATCCTCACAGTGGGTTTAACGCGTCCGATGAGTGGGGAGTACTTAGGGAGCAGGAACAATGATAAGTGATCAGACTGACCAAGGCGGGGGAGGGGGATGGCTTTGCACGCTTCAGCCATGTTGCCGTGGACTTTGTCCAGTGTCTTGTCCTCTGTAGAGGCGAAGGAGACATTTTGGTGGAATTCGGGGAGTACAGTCTTCAGATTGGGGTGGTTGAAGTTACCCGCAACAATGGAGGCTGCATCTGGATTGAGGGTCAGTTGTTTGCTAATGGCAATATGCAGTTCTTTCATTGCAAGCGTGGCATAAGCACCAGGAGGGATATAGTCTGCAGTCACAACAGTGGAGGTAAACTCTCTGGGTAGAAAAAACGGTCTGTACTTAACCAAGAGGAACTCAAGGTTGGCTGAGCAGTGACTCTCAATGATGATGGTGGTGTCTGTGCACCATGCTATGTTTACATACATGCACAGACTCCCACCTCTGGTCTTACCGGATTCAGATGTTCTGTCCGCTCTAAGTATGTGTCATCCCTCTAGATCAATGGCGCTGGCCGGAACATCAGAGTTCAGCCAGGTTTCGGTGAGGATCAGGATGCTGCAATCCTTGATCCAGTTGTCGGAGGCAATCAGAAGACAAAGGTCATCCATCTTGTTTTCCAGGGAATGGACGTTGGCAAGAAAAAGGCTAGGGATCGATGGCCTATGTGCGGCACGCTCCAACCTTGCTTTCAACCCACCTCGAGTTCCACGGCGATGTTTTCGGGCCCGTCGCCATCTGTGTGCACCTCCGGACGCCCGGGCCGACTTGGTGTGGTCCTCAGGTCTACCGCCCCGCAGCTCCGCAGATTCGCCGTCCCGCTGCTCCGCAGATTCGCACCGCAGCTCCGCGGATCCACCGCCCCTCAGTTCCGCGAATCCGCCGCCCCGCAGCTCCAATGTGAAGGTGAGTGCAGGAGGGAGCCTGAGTTCTTCCGGAAAGTTGACCGGGGGAACCAAGATTTAAATGTTCCTGCCATAGAGGATGATAGAGAGACTGCTCCGGGTGCGCAGACTCAAAGCAAGAAGCAAAGTGAGGTATAGTTCGCTGATCCAAGGTAGACACGGGGCGTCGCGATGCACCCGCGCCGCCGCCATTTTGGCGAAAGTGTTTTCGCGAAAAGCTGGGGTTTATAGGGATGCAGAGGGGGTTAGGAGGGGTTTAGAGGAGTGTAGGTACGTTTAGAGGTGTAGAGGGGTTTCGAGCGGTTTTGGGGTGATTTGGAGCGGTCGAGAGGGGGTCTAGATGGGATCTAGAGGGTTCTAGATGTCTTTAGGGGGGTTTAGAAAGGTTATAGAGGGGATAAGTTGGGATTAAAGGGGTTTAGACATGTTTAGAGGGGTTTAGAGTAGTTTAGAGAGGGTTGAGGGGGATTATAGGGCGTTTACAGGGATTTACACGGGTTTGAAAAGGTTTTAGAGGGATTCCGAGGATGTTAGAGCGGGTTTAGAGGGGTTTTGAGGGATTTGGAGGGGTTTAGTGGGGTTTACAGGGGTTTAGATAGGGTGTAGATTTGTTTAGATGAGTTTATCTACAGAGTGGTTCAGAGGGGTTTAGATGGGTGTACATGGGGTTTACCGAAATTAAGGCGGTCTGGTTTGAAGGTTTATGCGTTTTTTTGTTCAGTAATAAAGGACAAGTGGCAGAAAGGGAAGATAGACACAAAATGCTGGAGTACTGGGTAAGTCTGAAGAAGGGTCTCGACTCTCCAGAGATGGAGTTACTCCAGCATTTTGTGTCTATCTTGGTTCAGTCAAAAGAACAGATTATTAAAGACGGTAGACTTGATAAACGCACGGGGGTTATTACAACGTTTAAAGTGAACAGTTAATTTGAGGTTTAGTGAGTTTTACGAGGGGTCACGCGTTTGAGAAGGGGTTTAAGGGCGGATTAGGGGTTTAGAGGGGTATAGGGGGTGTGCAGATGGGATTCAGGCTTTTACAGGGGGTTTGGAGGGGTTTAGAGTGGTGTATGTGGGTTTAGAGGAGGTGTAGATGAGTTCAGAGGCCGTTTTGGGGGGTTTACAGTAACTTGGAGGGGCCTGGAGGTGTTTAGAAACGTTTAGCGGGGTTTAGAGGGGGTTGAAGGGGACTCGAAGACTTTTAGAGGGATTTAGAGGGGTTTAGACGGGTTTAGAGGGGTTAAGATAGGGTGTAGTTTAGAGGAGTTTACGTATAGGGTGGTTTAGAGGGGTTTAGGTGGGTTTTAATGGGGTTTACTGACATGTAGGCGGTTGAGAGGGGGTTAGAGGGACTTAGAGGGGGGTTAAAGTGGTTCAGACGGGTTTGGAATGGGATTAGCGGGGTTGGTAGTAGTTGAACCATATAACCATATTACAATTACAGCACGGAAACAGGCCTTCTCGGCCCTTCCAGTCCGTGTCGACCATCTGTTTTCCCCTAGTCCCATCTACCTGCACTCAGTTTAGAGGGGATTATAGTTGGTTAAAGGGTTTAGAGGGGTTTAGAGGGGGCTTAGAGGTGTTTAAATAGGTTTATAGGGGTTGAGCGAGGGGATAGATACTTTAGGAGATTAGAACGGTTTAAATAGGTTTAGAAGCGTTTAGATGGGTTCAGACGGGTGGTTGAAAGGGGTTTACAAGGGTTTACTGTGCATTAGAGGGGTTTTGATGGGGATTAGAGCGGTTTAGACCGGTGCAAAGGGTTTAGAGGGCTTTAGAAGGGATTAGATTAGTTTACAGGCGTTTGGAGAGGTTTAAAGGCAGCTCAGTGTAGTCTAGAGAACTTTAGCGGGGTTTAGAGGTGTTTGCAGCGGTTTAGAGGGGATAGGAGGGGTTTAGAGGTGTTTGGAGGGTTTTGAAGGGGTCTAAATGGGTTCGCAGGGGTTGTGAGGAGTTTAGAGCAGTTTAGAAACGGTTCGAAGGGTTTAGAGGGGATTCGAGGGGGTTAGAGGGGCTTTAGATGGATTTTGATTTTGAGGGGGTTTAATCGGGTTTAGATCGGTTTACAGGGATTTGTAGGGTGTTTATAGGGAGAGGGTATTTAGAGGTGTTGGAGGGGCTTCGAGGGGTTTGGAGGTGGTTTAGTGGGGTTTTGATGGGTTTATGGATTTAGACGGGGTTAGAAGGGTTTAGAGGGGATGTAGAGGGGTTTAGATGGTTTTACAGTCGTTTGGATAGGTTTCGAGGTGGTTAGAAGATGGTTAGAGGGGTTTACATGGGGGTTTGCAGGGATTTAGAGGGGATTAGAGGTGTTTACATAGGGTGTACAGCAGTTTAGATATGTTTAGATGGGTTCAGAGGGGTTTATATGGGTTTAGAGGGGTTTAGGTGGGTTTAGCAGAAGTGTAGAGGGGTTTATCTGGGGTTTAGAGGGGGTCTAGAGGGGGTCTAGGGGGGATCTAGAGGGGTCTAGAGGTGTCCAGAGAGGTTTAGATCAGTTTCTAGGTGTTTAGAGGGGTTATGAGGGGGATGGATGGTTTTAAAGGGGTTTACAGAGGGTTTAGAGGTGTTCGGAGCGGGTTCGAGTGGTTTATAGGGGTTTAGAGGGGGTTGGAGGCGGTTTGGAGTGGCTTAGAGTAATGTGGAGGTGTTCGAGGTGTTTATAAACGTTGGAGGGGTTTAGAGTGGTTTAGAGGGGGATCGAGGGGCTTTTGGGGATTTAGAGGGGGGTTTAGTGGGGTTTGTAGAGGTTTGGAGAGAGTTTAGAGGGATCTAGGGGGAGTTAAGAGTGCTTCAGTAGGCTTAACAAGGTTTAAAGTGGGTTTAGAGGGATTTAGATGGAGATTTAGAGGGGTCTAAAGCCGTTTAGATGTGTTTGGAAGGTTTTATAGGGGGTTAGAATGCGTGTGGAGTGGTTTAGAGTGGATTTAGAGGGGTTTCGATGGGTTTACAGGGGGTTTAGACGGGGTTAGAATGGGTTTGTCGGGGTTGATAGTGGTTAAGAGGGGGTCATAGGTGGTTTAGAGGGGGTTAGATGGGGTTTAGAGAGGTTTGGAGAGGTTGAGCGGGGTTATACATGATTTAGAAGGGGTTTCGTACGGTTTAATAGGGAGAGAGGCGTTTAGTGGGGATTATACGGGTTTAGATGGATTTAGAGGGGGTGTAGTGGGGTTCAGAGAGGTTTAGAGGGGTTTAGATGTAGCTTAGATTTGTTTAGAGGGGTTTAGAGGGATTTAGAGAGGTTTGGATGGGTTTAGAGACGTTTAGATAAGTTTAGAGGGGGTTACAGATAGTTTAGAGCGGTTTGGGGATGTTTACATGGGTTTAAAGGTGTTTAGATGGGTTTAAGGGGTTGACGTGGGTTGGGAGGAGGTGTAGAGGGGTTTAGATCGGTTTACAGCGTGTTTATAGGGGTCTCCAAGGGGTCTAGAAGGGAACTAGAGTGGTCCAGATGTGCTTCGAGAGGTTTAGAGGGGTTTAAAGGGGTTTGCAGGTGTTTAGAGGGGTTTGGACGGGGTTGGAAGGGTTTAAAGGGGTTGACAGGGGTTTATAGAGGTTCTGGGGGTTTAGATGCGGTTTAGAGAGGTTTAGAGTAATTTGTAGGGGTTGGAGGTGTTTATAAATTATGGGAACGGTTTAGAGTGCATTAGATGGGGTTTCGAGGGGTTTCCAGGGATCTAGAGGGGATTTAGTGTGGTTGAGAGGGGTGTAGAGTGAGTTTAGAGGGGCTTAGAGAGGGTTTAGAGGGCTTTAGTAGGCATAAAAGAGTTTAGAGGGATTTAGAGGGAGATGTAGAGGGATTTAGAGGCATTTAGAGGGAGAGGGGGTAATAGGTGGTTCATAGGGTGTTAGACGGGGTTTAGGGGGGTTTAGGGATGTTTAGATGGGTTGAGCGGGGGTACACATGATTTAGAAGGGGTTTACCGCCGTTTAAATAGTTTTATATTCGTTTAGAGGGGTTCAGAGGTAGCTTAGATGGGTTTGGAGGGTTTAGAGGGGTTGAAAAGGGTATAGATGGGTTTAGAGGAGTTTAGAGGGGTTTTCAGGCGTTGAGTGGGGTTTACAGGGTTTTACAGGCGTTTAGAGTGATTTGGAGGGGATTAGAGGGGTTTACAGACTTTAAGGCGGTTTAGGGGGGTTTAGAGGCTGTCAGACATGTTTAGATGCGTTTCGAGCGGTTTAGGGGGATTATAGGCGTTTAAAATGGGGTTAGACCTGGTTCATAGAGGTTTAGAGGGGTCTAGAGGCGTTTATTTTAATTCAATTCAATTCAATCAATTCGATATTTAATTGTCATTGTTCAGAGTACAATACAGAGACAACGAAATGCAGTTTGTATCTCCGAAGGGCGAACTTACGAATAAACAAGTCATACATATACATATACAGTTGATTGGATAGTCCGGGGGGGGGAGTGGAGACAGGCAGTCATTGAGGTGCAGCATTGAAGAGTGTGACAGCCGTAGGGGAGAAACTGTTCTTGAGCCTGCTGGTCCGGCAGCGGAGGGACCTGTAGCGTCTCCCGGATGGGAGGAGGGTAAACAGTCTATGGTTGGGGTGTGAGCTATCCCTGGCGATGCTGTGCGCCCTGCGCAGGCACCGTTTGCTATGGACAGACTCAATGGAGGTGAATGAGGAGCCTGTGATGCGTTGGGCGATCTTCACCACCCTCTGCAGAGCTTTCCGGTCGGCGACAGAGCAGTTACCATTCCATACTGTAATGTAGTTGGTAAGGATGCTCTCGATGGTGCAGCGGTAGAAGTTCACCAAAATCTGGGGAGGCAGGTGGGTTTTCTTAAGTCTCCTCAGGAAGAAGAGACGCTGGTGAGCATTCTTGATCAGCGAGGATGTGTTGTGGGTCCAGGACAGTTCATCGGAGATATTTACAGGCGTGTATTAGGGTATGGGGTGCAGAGGGGGTTACATGGGTTTAGAGGGATTTAGAAGTGGGTAGGAGGGGTTTAGACAGGGTTTAGAGAGGTTTGCATGTTATAGAGGGGTTAAGACGGGTTTAGGTGAGTTTAGAGGAGGTGTAGAGGGGGAAAATGCGGTTGGATGGTGTTTAGAGGGGTCTAGACGGGGTCTAGAGGGGATCTAGAGGTGTCTGGAGGTGTTTAATAGCATTAGAGGCGTTTAACCATATAACGATATAACCATATAACAATTACAGCACGGAAACAGGCCGTCTCGGCCCTTCCAGTCCGTGCCGACCATTTGGTTTCCCCTAGTCCTATCTACCTGCACTCAGACCATACCCCTCCATTCCCTTCACGTCCATATACCTATCCACTTTACTCTTAAATGTTAAAATCGATCCTGCCTCCACCACTTCTGCTGGAAGCTGATTCCACACAGCCACCACCCTCTGAGTAAAGAAGTTCCCCCTCACGTTACCCCGAAACCCCTGTCCCTTAATTCTCATGTCATGCCCTCTTGTTTGAATCTTCCCTACCCTCAATGGGAAAAACGTTTAGAATGGTTTTGAGTGGTTTAGAGGGGTTTAGAGGGGATTAGAGTGGATTAGAGGGGTTTTACAGAGGGTGTAGAGCGGCGTAGAGGTGGTTAGATGGGTTTAGAGGGGCTTAGACGGGGTTATAGGGTGTTTAGAGGGGTTTTAGAGGGGTTTACAGGCGTTTTTAGGAGTATAGGTGGTGTGTAGAGGGGTGTTACAGGGGGTTTAAACGAGGTCTCGAGGGGTTTAGATGTGTTTAGAAGTGGTTTTGAGGGGTTTTGAGGGGTTTAGACAGGGTTGAGATCGGTTTACAGGAGGCATATAGTGGTTTGCAGGGTTAAAGAAGGGGTTTGGAGGTCGTTGGAGGGATTAGGGGTTTAATGGCGTTTACAAGTGGGTTATAGGGGGTTGGAGAGGCTTTGAGGCGGTTTACAGGGGTTTGGAGAGGCTTAGAGGCGGTTTACAGGGGTTTGGAGGTAACTTGGAGGGGTCTGTATGTGTTTAGAAATGTTTAGAGGGCTTTAGAATGAGGGGTTTGGAGGGCATTGGAGGGCGTTTAGAGTGATTTACAGGGGGTTTAGAAGGGGTTAGAGGGGTTCTGGTGGGTTAGAGGTGTTTTAGACGGGTTTTGAGAGGCTTTAGAGAAGGTTTAGAGAGGGTTTAGAGAGATTTCGCCGGTGGCTTAGAGGTCTTTAGGATGCTTTAAACGGATCAGAGGGCGTGAAGATTGCTTTAGATGACGTTTAGTGGGGTTTAGAGGGTTTAGAGTTGATCAGAGAAGTTTAGGTTTAGAGGGTTTAGAGGGGTTTAGATGGGATTACGTAGGGTTTACAGAAATATATGCGGTCTAGAGGGGGTTAGAGAGATTTAAAGGGGGTTTATAGGCATTTAGACGTGTTTAGAATAGGTTTAGTTGGGTTGATAGTAGTTTAGAGTAAGTAAGTAAGTAAGTAACTATTGGCGAAGTATTCACATACAAGGAATTTGCCTTGTTGCTCCGACCAGAAGTAACAACATGGCATTCAGGGGGTTATAGGTGGTTTAGAGGGGTTATATGTGGTGTAGAGGGGTTGAGAGGGGGTTGAGACAGGGTTTATAGGGGGTTTAGAGGGGTTTTAGAGGCGTTTAAATGCGTTTAGACGGGTATTGTGGGGTGTAGATGGGAGTTACAGGCTGTTTAAACGGAGTTTAGAGGGGTTTAAAATGGGTTAGAGGGATTTAGACAGGGTTCAGAGGGGTTCACAGGGGGTTTACCGGGGGTTTACTTAGGTATAGAGTGGGTTTGGAGGGGGGTTAAAGGGGTTTACAGGGGGCTATAGAGGTTTAGTGGGGTTTAGAGGGGTTTAGATGTGTTTAGAAATGTTTGGAGTTTACAAGTGTTTAGAGGGGTGTAGAGTGTTAGAACTGTTTACATGGAGTTTGCAGGGATTTAGAAGGGGTTTACAGGGTTTTAGAGTGGCTTGGATGGGGCTAGAGTGGTTTAGAAGGGTTCAGAGGGGCGTAGATGGGTTTGCTTGCGTTTAGAGTGGTTTACAGGCGTTCAGAGGGGTATAGACAAGATTAAAGGGGTTTGCAGGGGATTGGAGAGGTTTAGCGGTGTTTAGCGGAGTTTAGAGAGGTTTAGAGGGGGTTGACGGGGGTTCGATGCGTTTAGAGTGGTTTAGAGTGGTTTAGAGTGGGTTTAGAGGGGTTTAAAATAATTTAGGTGGGTTTAGAGGGGCTTTAGAGGGTTTAAAGGGTGGGTGGTTAGAGGGGTGTATAGGGGCTTAGAGGATTTAGAGTGATTTGGAGGGGTGTAGATGGGGATAAAAGAATTCAGAGCGATTTCGAGAGGTTTACATGGGTTTGCAGGAGTTTAAAGGGGGTTTAGAGGGGTTTAGAGGGGTTGGGTTTACATTGGGTTTAGAGGGTTTGGAAGGGATAGTGGGGGTTTGGAGAGGTGTTGAGTGATTTAGAGCTGGGTTAGAGGGGTTTATATGGGTTTAGAGGTTTGGAGAGGGTTTAGAGAGGTTTGCAAGGGTTTGCAAGGTGTTTAGAGGGGTTTAAAGGGGATTTAAAGGGGGGATTATGGGAGGTCCATGGGGGTTTCGATGGATTTAGAGAGGGTTTTCTTGAGTTTAAAGGGGTTTAGAGGGGTTTCGAGCGTGTTAAGATTTGGTTTATAATGGTTTTAGTGGGGTTAAGAGAGGTATAAATGGGTTTGAGGGGGTTGGAAGGTTTAGAGAGATTCAGAAGGATTTACAGTGCTTTATAGTGGTTTACAGGGGGTCTCCGGGAGTGTCGGTGTAGTTTAGAGTGATTTAGATGGGGTTTAGAGGGGTAGAGGGTGTGACCCGGTTTAAATGGGTTTAGATGGGCGTACATTGGTATAGAAAGGTTTCGAGGGGGTTAGTTGGGTTTAGATGGGTTTAGAGCGGCTTAGAGCGCTTTGGATCGGTTTAGACGGTGTTTAGAGGGGTCTAGAGGGCAGTCTAGAGAGGGGTCTAGAGTGCCTAGACGGGTCTAGAGTTGTTCAGAGGTATTTAGCGTGGTTAGATCGGTTTATCTGGCATTTAGATGGGTTTAGCTGACTAGAGGGGGTTAGATGCGTTTCGGGCGGCTTAGAGGGGTTTAGAGGCAGTTCAGAGTGGTTTACATGTGTTCAGAGGGGTTTAGATGTGTTTTGAGGGATTTAGCGGGTGTTTAGTGGGGGTAAGAGGGGTTTTGAGGAGTTAGATGGGTTTAGATGTGTTTAGGTTCCGATGGGTTTAGAGGGGTTTACATGCGTTTATATGGGTTAAAAGGAGGATGAGAGGGGTTTAGAGTGTTTTATAGACGGTTAGAAATGTTTGGAGGGCGGTAGAGTTGTTGAGAGGGGTTTACAAGGGATTACATGAGTTTAAAGGGTGTTCGATAAGTTTAGAGGTGGTTTGTAGTGGTTTAGAGTGTTTAGACAGGATTTAGAAGGGTTTATATTGGGCTTAAAGAGGGGATTCGAGGAGGTCGGGCGGGGTTTAGTGGGTTTTGATGGGTTTAGAGGGGTTTACAGGGGTTTAGAGGGAGAGGGGGTTTAGAGGGGATTCGAGGGATTCAGACGGCTTTGGGGGTTAGAGGGCTTTAGAAGAATTTAAAGGGGATTAGAGGGGGTTTAGAGGGTTTTAGAGGCGGGTTAGGAGGGATTTATGGGAGAGAGCGTTTAGAAGAGTTTTGAGGGATGTTGTGGGTTTAGTGGAGTTTAGAGGGGTTTAGAGGGATTTAGAGAGTTTCTAGGGGTTTAAATGGGTTTAGACGGGTTTAGAGGGGTTTAGAGGGGTTACAGGTTTACAGGGGTTTGAAATGGGTTTAGAGGGGTTTAAAGGGTTTATAGTGGTTTAGAGGGGCACAGAGGGTTAGAGCTGTTTACATGGAGTTTGCAGGGATTTAGAGAGAATTTACACCGGTTTGAAGGTGGTTTAGAGGGGGTTTAGAGGGGTTAAGAGGGGTTTAAAATTGGTTTAGAGGGGATTTGGAGGTGTTTATGCGGGGTTATATCTGATTTAGAGGGGTTTAGAGGGGGTTAGAATGGTTTATAGGGGGTTTTAGATGGGTTTAGATGGGTTTAAATGGGGGTTAGATGTGGTTGATCGGGATCTTAGAGGGGATTAGAGTGGGTTTAGAGCGTTTTAAAGAAAATGTATAGAGGGGTTTAGACGGATTTAGAATAGGATATGTGGGGTTATAGGGGTTATAGGGCTTTAGAGGGTGTTTAGAGGGGTTTTGAGAGGTGCAGAGTAGCTTTAGTAGGGTTAATAGGGGTTCGATGTGTTTAGAGGGATTAGAGGGGTTTAGAGGTTTAGAGGGGTTTAAAGGGTTAGTGTTGAAAGTGTTGACATGGAGTTGGTTTACGGGTAATTAGAGGGCTTTATAGGGGTTTAGAGGGATTTAGAGGGGGTTTAGCGGGGTTCAGATGGGTTTAAAATTGGTTTAGATAGGCTCATAGGAGTTTAGAGGGAATATAGGTGGTTTAGATGGGTTTAGAGAGGTTTAGGGTGGGTTTAGAGTGGTTTAGAGGGGTTTAGAATCCTTTAGAGGTGGGTAGAGTGATTTCGAAAGGTTTATAGCGGTTTAGAGTGGTTTCGAAGGGTTTAGATGGGTTTAGATTGGTTTGCAGACATTTCGAGGTGTTTGCACAGGATTAGAGGGGGTTTACATGTGGGTTAGAGAGATTTAGAGGTGTTTAGAGGAGTATAGTGGGGATTGGAGGGTGACATGGGGCTTAGAGGCGATTAGAGGAGTTTGCGGGGGATTAGAGGGGCTTTAGAGCGGCTTAGGAGTTCCAGTGAGGGTATAGGGGTTGCAGTGGGTGGTCTCGAGGGGGTTTGGAGGATTTTTGAGTGGTTTATGTGGGTTGGAGGGGGTTTAGATAGGTTTAGAGGGGTTTAGAGGGGTTTACAGTGGTTACCAGTGGGTTGCAGTGTTTTAAAAGAGGCTTAGAGGGCTTTAGAGGGATTTAGAGGGGCTTTAGAGGTGTTCGATGAACTTTGGAGGGGTTTAGAGGTGGATTAGATGGTTCTGAGGGATGTAGAGGGGCTCTAGAGGGCTGAAACGGCTTTGGATGGGCATATAGGGGTTTAGATGGGGTGAGAGGGTGTTTAGAGGGGTTTTGAGGTGTTTCTTGGGGGTTTAGAATGGTTTAGAGGGGTTTAGAGGGGACTTAGAGAGGTTTAGGTGGGATTAGAGGGGTTTAGATGGGTTTAGAGTGGTGGTTTAGAGGGTGTTTAGAGAGGTTTAGAGTGTGTTTCGAGGGGTTTATAAGGGGTTAGTCTGGTTTAGACGGGGTTTAAAATGCTTCAGAGGATGGGTAAAGGGGTTTAGATGGGTTTACAGGGGTTTAGAGAAGAGTTTAGACGGGGTGCCGAGGGTTTAGAGTGGTAGTAGGGTTTAAAGGGGTTTAGAGGGGGGTTTACAGGGGTTAGAGGGGGTAGAGAGATTAGATGGAATTTAGAGGGGTTTAGATTGGCTTAGAGGGTGTTTAGAGGGGATTAGAGAGTTTTAAAAGCGGTTTAGTGGGGATACGAGGGATTTGAGGGGTTAGAAGTGTTTAGGGAGATTAGAGGGGTTTAGAGGGGTTTACAGTGCATTACAAAGGTTTAATGGGTTTTGAAGGTTTTAGGGGGATTTAGAGAGGGTTTAGAGGGGTTTAGAGGGGTTTAGAGAAGGTTTAGTGGGGGTTTAGATGGGTTTAGAAGGTTTAGAGTGATTGAGAATGGGTTTAGAGTGGTTGAGAGCAGTTTAGTGGTGGTTTAATGGGTTTAGAAGGGTATAGAGGGATGTAGATGAATTTTGAACGGTTTGCAGTGGTTTACAGTGGTTTGGAGTGGGTTTAGAGGCATTTAGAAGGGGTGTCGAGGGGTTTCGAGGGTCTTAGTGGTGTACAGGGGCTTACAGCTGTTTACAGTGGGTTTTCCCAGGTTTAGAGGAGTTTTAGAGGGATTTAGAGGGGTTTATATTGTTTTAGAGGGGTCTCGAATGGGATTATGTGGGATATGAGTTTAGAGGGGATTTGAGGTGGATTGGGGTTACAGGTGATTTAGAGGGTTTAGAGTGGATTTAGAGTTATTTAGATGGGTTTAGATGGTTTTAGAGGTGGTGTAGACGGGATTAGAGGTGTCTAGTGGGAGCAGAGGGATTTTAGAGGGGCCGAGGGGGTTAGTGGGGTTTAAAGGGGGTATTGCGAGGTTTGGAGGGCGTGAGAGGGGTTTAGAGGGGA